>CM031238.1:778938676-779538676 GCA_018340775.1 Taxus wallichiana var. yunnanensis | reverse complement strand
GGCCCATGTGCATATCGGCATGAGTAAGCCCTTGAGCCTCCATCTAGTCTACAGAGAGGAGTAGGCCAATGTGCATTTGAAAGAGAGTAAGCCCTCAATTCGACCAAATAGAGCTAGTCTAGAGAAGAACCAATAAGTGGTGGTCGACTTGGGTGGGATGGTTTGGTCCCCAACTAAATGTAGAGTCTACGCCTATATTGGGGCCAATACACAAGCCACAAATGCGACCCCCTATATATAGATATTTTAGGGCATGCACAATTAAACTATCGATAAATGGGGTTTTTGTGACCAACCTATGTAGATAGGTAAGGTTGGGTGTTATCACTATAGTGGGGTTCATTAGTTTACAAGAATGGAAAGGTTGGGTGCCTCAATTATTATCAATTATTCTCGGGTCTTTGTTGGTAGAGGGATGCTGCCTTTTTGAAAGCTAGATCACCGTGGAGTGGTTTTCAAATTCTTCATTCAGGGAGACACTCTCTGCTTGAAGGTATAATGGGAGTGTTCCTTGGGTGACAACTCTAGATAATGGGAGCACAAACATTGATAGAGAGATAGGGGAGTGCTCACTCGGGGATAACATTGGTGGTGGGTTATAAATTTGATATGAGAGTGGGTAACGCCCTCGGTTTCCTATCCTCCCTAAATTGAAAGTAGTCACCTATATATAGGGGAAGCTTGAAATGGGTTATAAAGAGTAGGGATCTAAAGTGGCTTGTTTACCACCACCCATCCGCCCCAAATATAGATCAAGTGTTTTAAAAACCGGTCAAACCGGAACCGAAACCGGCCGGTTTGACCGGTTTAACATTTTAAAGCACGAACCGTTTAGTAAACCGGATCGGTTGACCGGTTTTAGCCCAAACCGGTCAAACCGGTCCGGTTTCATCCTGAACCGGCCGAGTCATGTAAAGATAACATTTCTTTCCTTTTTTTGATTTTTGGTTAAAAAAACACAAGCATAGAATAAAATTTGCCATTTTTGGAAAGGGTTCGGAAGATGTAGCGTGAAAAAAACTTGCATGTGCCATAACTTTCATTTTGTGGCTCCGTTTGTGTTGTTTTCTCTAAAAGTGCATATTTTCTTGAGCTCTACGCATTGATGGCAATATTTTTCTTATTTTCATAAAATCCATTTTTGCACCTTTTTGGACCAAGCAGCTTCTTGCAATCTTCTGAAAGAATCATGAGCTTTGATTGCCTATAGACAAATTAGTAATTAAAAATACTGGATAGCTTTCCAAAACTCGGCGAGTACTCGCCAAAACTTGGCGAGTATTCTGGCCGAATATTGCCGAGTTTTTTTGGGGTCTACCGAGTATTTGCCGAGTGCGAGCATTCCAACTATCACTATATACATGAGCAAACTTTGCATATTTTGTGTGTAATTGTTGGAATCATGGTTTCTAATTTTTCAAATATATTGTTTTCTTTAAAAATGTAATTTTTATGTGTTTTTTAGTAAACCGGTTCATAGAGTTTGAACCGGTCCGGTCCAACCCTCGACCGATTCCGAGTCCGGTTCCGATTTTTAAAACATTGATATAGATAGGGCAGAGCCGACATTTTGTATATCTTGATGATCAACAATTATATCTAGAGCGTAACTTCTTGACAAAGGGCTTTGGTTGATGGTATGTTGGGTGAAGTCACCGTGTGAGGAGTGGTTTTCAAAATTTTTCATTCAGGGGAGGCACTCTCTTGAAGGTATAATGGGAGTGTTCCCTGGTGACAACTCTAGATAATGGGAGCACAAACATTGATAGAGAGATGGGGAGTGCTCACTCGGGGATAACTTTGATGGTGGGTTATAAATTTGATATGAGAGTGGGTAACGCCCTTAGTTTCCGATCCTCCCTAAATCAAAGTAGTCACCTTACATATATAGGGAAGCTTGAAATGGGTTATAAAGAGTAGGGATCTAAAGATAGCTTGTTTATCGACCACCCATCTCGCCCCAAATATAGATAGGGCAGAGCCGACAGTTTGTATATCTTGATGATCTACAATTATAGCTAGAACCTAGCTTCTCGACGCAGAGGACTTCAACTGATGGTATGTTGGGTGAAGTCACCGTGTGAGGACTAAAGGAAAAGTAGGATTCAAAATCGTACTTATATATAATCAAAGTCGTAATTGTAGGTTTCCTTTGCATTAGAGGGATTTCCCACATCTATGCGATCTAATGAATAAAACACTTCCCCTTAGGCCATCTCATCTATAGATAATTTGACCAAGATAGATAGAGGGGCATAATCTTTATCTTTGTCAATAGGTATAGATAGGTAGCCCAATGGTTGGTTTCCAGGTAGAGAATGTCGAGAAAGGTTTTGGGAATCATTCCCTCCGTAGGATCCCATTTCGATAATTCATCGAGGGGGTCTCGCCTCAAATGATTTCGAGAGAGATTGACTTAAACATCGGCTATAAATAATTGATTTGAAATCTCTAAGTTTGGTCCCTTCACTAAAAAAAAAGGAATCGGGAATGGGTAAGTGTTGGAGTAATGACAATGGGTCGATTTTAAGCTTGTAAATGATTGGGGCCAAGATTGCAGGGGAGAAGAACATGTCTTCCTCAAAAGAGTTTTCTGAAATTCTCTAGTTAGAATCATTGATCCATGTTCACTTTTCCGAGTTAAGCAAAGAAGAATTCAAAGTCATTGTTTTCTCATTTGAAGAAATCTGCACGCTTTGTGATAAATATGTGAAATCCTTTTCAAATAGTTCTCGGTTTCGATATTGTGTGGGATGCCATGTGGATAGTTGAGCTCCCTCGTAACCCTTTTTAAATAATGAAACATTTGGGTTTCATCGGCGGTGAGACCCCTTCCAAAGATCAATAATTTCTTGGTTCTAGTTTTTGTGGATGCCACCAAGAATGAGGAAAAGTTCATCGATGCCATCGAAGATCAATAATTTCTTGGTTCCTTTTTTCATGGATGCCATGAAGAATGAGGAAAAGTTCATCGACCTCCTCGAATCGGTAGCCCTCACACATTTCACGCCCTTTGACCATGTAGCCGTGTATTTTTCCCTTCAAAGAATGATTCAAGTCATTGGTCGAGAGAGGGAACTAGAACCTATAGTAGGGGAATCGGTTGTTTAGTTTGACCTCCATAAAGATGGAACAAACATCGGCGTGGTTGAAAACAAATAAATGAGAGAATTTGGGATCATCTAATACAACCCTGATACAGTTGGGCTTACGTTGTAGTGATATGGAATGACCTCAAATAACCCTAGGATCATCGAGAGACCAATGGGTAACGATTAAGTTCCTAGGCATAAAAAGTTGCAGAAAACCAAGATTTGTGGAAGCATACGTTACATCATCTTCCATTGAATTCGGGAGAGCCTCGTGAATCTGGGAGGTGTTGGAGCAATGGATGGCTACATGAAAATGTCAACTTCCAATTGGGTCATTATGAGGCTCTCGTGTGACAAAGATTTGTTTGCAAATGAACAATAGCCAAACTCAAGCCATGATAGAGTCTTTGGTAATGGGTTGATGCACCGGAGTTTTTGCATGAGCTAAGGTCAAAAGGACAGGGGGTGTGGATGAGATGCGAATACGACATGTCTTTTGGTGGGACCGCTTGGTGGAACCATGGATCAGTATGGGTGATATTTTTGGGCATGAGTTTTATGAAACGGTTGCTTGGACGATCATGATGAATCCCTTGGTGGTTTGGGGTATGTTTTGAGTTCCCGCTTAAGGGTTTTGGTAATGGATTGGTTTGTCGGAGTTTCTACATGAGCCAAGGTCAAAAAGAGGTAGTGGTGTAGATGAGATACAAGTGGGGCGTCTATTTTGGTGGGATTGTTGGTGGAACTTTGGATCGCATGGACGATCTTTTGGGCATGGGTTTTTAAAATGGTTGCTTGGACTTTTATGATGAATCCTCGGTGGCTTGTTTTGAGTTCCCGTTAAGGGTTGTTGGTGGAGGAAGGCCCTAATATATGGGCCAAGGGAAGTCCTAAGGAAACTGTTTGAGTGGACCGCATCACAAATGTGAGGAAAAGGCTATATATAGTTGATATGAGACTGTCGTTTGGTTATATACGTGATATATCGAGTGATACCATCATATGAGGGAGGTGCTCCATGGATTCTATACATGATACAATATTGTCGATGACAAAAGAATATAGTTGATATGAGACTCGTTGTTTGGTTATATACGTGATATATCGAGTGATATTAGGTCGATACCTTATATATAAAGATGGGGTCAGGGGATAGGGGTAGTTACGATAGGGTTGGGGTTAGGTTTGTATACGTGTAGATAGATATGGGCTGAACATAGGGACAATTTTGATAAGGTTATGATTTAGGTTTGGCTGTTTATATATAGAGAGCGACAGATTGGGGATAGGGGTAGTTCCAATATGTCCATTGGGCTAGTGATGTCAACAGGGGGTGGAGGGTGTTAAAGAAGGGGGTACGAGATAAGGTGGATTATCGGAAGTATAAATTGGGGTAGGTTTATTCTCATATATTTGTCGTGGGTGAGAACCATATTGTGCAGAGAGGAGGCCCCCTCATATCAATATAACGAATCCAAAAATAGAATAGGTAGGTGGGTGGGTGCTACTTAAAGGGTTAGGCGGGGCCGAGGGAGAGGGTGGCAAAGAGAGAGATAAAGAGAAAGATAAATATATTAATGTCCAACAAATGACCACAAAAGAAGGTCAAAGGGAGAGATAAAGATAAAGAAAATATATTAATGTCCAATAAATTGCCACAAAAGTAGGTCAAAGGGACTCGGCAGAAAACAACGAGCATCAATACAAAGCGGAAAACCAAAGAGTTCCCGAGAAAGACAAGTACAAAATCCAGAAGAGATGGCCAACTAGAAGGAGAGAACACACACGCCTAGAATGGGGGTGGAAATACGAGTGAGAGGAAGAAAGGGGGAAAGACGACCAAGGAGAAGAAAAGAGGAAAGCCCATCAAGGAATGCTAGATCCATCTCTCCTAATATTCGAGGCTGGTTGGAAAAAGTTTAGGATAGAATGCCAACATGTCGAAGAGAGAGTCTGCCTACTATGTCATTTGTTTAGACATAGACGCCTTTGATGCATGGTGGATCTATTCTGTCTCTTGAGGCTAGACCTAGTAAGGGCATGCTTGTAATGGCTCGGGGAGCCATGGGTGGTTTCCTTGGGCCGAAACAATTGGAGGAAGAAGTGGGGTTGGTATCATAAGGGCGCTTAGTGCCTCTCTTCGAAGATAATACTCATGAAGAAGGAAGTGATCCGCTGGGTAGAGTCCGGTCTAGGATGCGGCTAAAGAGTGTGCTCACGAAGCTTTAGAGCCTCTTGTAAGTATAAAGCCAAGCACCTCTGATCCTCAAACCTAAAGAAGTCAGAAAGATCCTACGTCCTCCTAAATAACAATGGAACCTCCCTCGATATCATAGTAAATGGGGCACCGAAATATGAAGTGTGTTTCTGTCTTGTCACTGGAGACTACACAACCGGAAAATCTTGTCCGAATGATCAAGGTGGTGATCCGTTTCACAATGGAGTTTAAGAGAGCCATCCCTGAACTGACCAAGGGGATGCAAAGGGCATGCATCCAGTGTCGAAGGGTGTACTAAGGATGGATAATGAGACCACCCCCTCAACTCGAAGAAATGATTAGCGTAAAAGGCCATATTGGGACGTAAACCCCCTTGAGGATTTACCCAAGTATTACGGATGAATTGCTCAGTAAATATCCTCTTTGATGACCCTATTCATATCTTGTTTAGTAGGTGGAAGGTGGCTCGGTGTGTCCAAGGAGTACCGAAAAGGTGGAAGATGGTCGATTTGAATACCAACTTCCCCCAAAAGTTTGGAGACCTCAACATACCAACCATGACCCTGACGTGGGGAGTTTGAAAGATAAATAACCTTTGATGAATAGTATGCCAAGTAATGGCTACATCTGCCCCGCCCTCGACAATGTCTCAGAAGCCCGGATGTGGTGCAAGAAAGAAACCAAGTCAAATATGGTCTCCAATCTGAAAGGATGGGCTCCAAAATCTACCAAAATAATGTGTTGGGGTACAGTTTTCTTACACCTAATGAAAGGACGAAGGAGAAGTTTCTAGACCTTCTCGAGGAGGCTCAATAAGTACTCCAACAAAGAGGGTCCCCAATAATAAAACTTTAGAGAACCGTGGATCTCGATGAGGGAGTCCATGAGGGACATTTTGGAGGAGATGTCCTGAAAGTGATAAATGCGGAAGCACCTGTCTCTCTAGAAGAACTAAGGACCCATAGCCCTTATTGACACGATGTTGGAGGCCTTGTCTCAAACTAAAATGAGGATAGAGAACAAAATCCCCAAGTAGGTAGAAGAGTTAGTGATCTCAATTTCCTCACCCCGAAGAAGAAGTGGAGCCGTGAGGTCTTCAAACCATCAAGACCATAACCTTGGTTTTACCTAGATTAACTTTCATGCCAAGATCACAAAAAAGCAAGGCTAAGGCATCTAGCCGTCTCTGTAAGCCCTCGGAGAAGAAGCTAGGAGAACCACATCATTTGCAAACAAATGAATGGATATCAAAACCTGGGTAGAAATCACCCATCACTATACCGAATATGCTCATGGAGTAAAGACTCAGCTAATCAATGTATATCCCAAACAGAGTTGGGGATAGGGGCACCTTTGCTTTACCCCAATGGTACTCCACCGAACTCTCGACTCTCCCGGGAGGTGCGGAGGTGGCCCTAAACAGTCTCGTATAGGTGCATGGTGGCCGTGAGAAGGGTCTCGGAAATGCCAATGTCACAAAGTCTTTGAATAAGTGCATCACGTGGAACCGAGTCAAAGGCTTTCCAAAAATACACAAAGCAACAATAAACCTTCGACTAATGCGATGACGTGCCTCCTCGGTGATGTCCCTGGAGGGTGAAGATATGGTCGATTGTTTGGTGATTAGGCCAAAACCAGCTTGCCCCTCGGCTCTAAGGTTCCCGCACTTAACTCCTCGGATAACGCATATGTAAGACTATAGCATAAAGTTCGTAGAATGTATGACCCACCATAATGGTTCTCGTAGTTGTTAGGGTCGAGTTCGGACTTGATTTGTGAATTGGGTGAATGATAGGATGTGACCAAGATAGCGCAAAACCGAGCAAACCACGTGATCAAGAGATCACCAAATAACTACAAAGAACCCCTTCACCAAGTTTGAAGAATTACAGTTGGAATCCCTCCTCATCACCTGCCCCGTATAGTTAATCACTCTAATTGCCTCTTTGTTCATCTCCTTGATTGCCTCTTTGATTGTAGAGTAGGTGAAAAGGTGGCACAAGGAAGGTGGGTCATTAACCTTGATATGTGGCTGTTTGGGAATATCATAAATACTCGGAGGTGTGAGAGAATGGAATTGGGATTAAGTTCAACAGGAAGAGAAGAATAATGGGGAAAAAAAATGGTGCACTGTAAATGCTTAGGAGAGTGCCAAAGAGACTCGCATAAAGTTCGTCTATCTTTGGGAGATGAAGAGGCATTTTTTTCGCAAAGGAGACAACGGTAGGAGGCTTTGGTAGGATAGGAGTGGTGGGCCTGGTTAAAGGCATGATGTAATTGTCTGTGGAAGATTTTGCACTCGTCATCTTACCAAGTTAGTAAGATGTACTTATATAAATAGGAGGCACTCTCCTCATCATGCGAAAGGGAGAGGAGGCCCTTATCTATTCTCGAGAGCATCTAGTTATTAAGAACAAAACACAAGTGTGTGCACTTGAATAAGTATAAATAAGGAGGGTGGTGCATCCGGTAGAAAGAAAGGAAGGTGGGGCGATTGTTCGACAACCCTATTTATAGTCGTAGGGGGATGGGGAGCATACCGTATAAAGGGTAGGAGGGTGAGAACCATAGTGTGCAGGAGAGGAGGGCTCCCCCATATCTATATGACAGATCCTAAAAAGAATAGCTAGGTGGGCGGGTGCTACGTCGAGGGGTTGGGGGTGGGGTCAAGGCCGTGGTGTCAAAGAGAGAGGTACTTATATAGATAGGCGACACTCTCCTCACTGGGAAAGGGAGAGAAATCCCCTATCTATACTTGAGCATCTAGTTAGTAAAAACAAAAGATGAGTGTGTGCACTTGAATGAATATAAATAGGGAGGGTGGTGCATCCGATTGAAAGAAAATAAGGTGTCGGTGCTTGTTTGACGCCCTGTTAATACTTGTAGGTGGGTTTGGGAGGATACATTAGAAAGTAAAAGTTGTCTTGGAAAAGAGAAATGTAGTAGGGGTGATCGCCTACTAGTTAGGGAGAGGTTTGTGAATCCAGAGGGAAAGGCAGGTGAGCATGACCAACACTGACCGCTACTGATGTGTGTCCCGCGCCGCTTCCGAGATGTGGTACTCAAGTTGTGTACCCATACCTTGCCCAAATTTCGATCTAAACAATATTCTTCCAAACACAGAAATGATTGTGCAACCATAGATGTGCTTAATGAAAAGTTATACCTCCTAGGTGCCGATCGGTCACTTCCACCAATACCGATCAAGGTTAGCAATACTTATCTCTGGATTTGGAAAGCTAAGCGTTAGGGGTTGGTCACCAGGTGGATTCCAGATGCGCGCCAATGACTCCTCTGCTTTCTTCATATAACGAGCTTTCTTCGAATCAAGGGGTTTCTCTCCGCGTTGCCAAGATGGGGTAAAGATGGATCGCTCAGTGTCCACGCCCTCTACGTGAACCTCAATTCCTTCCCACAACATCTAGCCTCCATAAATCCATCGCTCCTGCAACTTCGCGTTGTCTATCTAACTCCATCTCACGTGCTTCATTATACTTGAGTCATCTCTCTTCCCTCTCCTGCTCAGCCGCAAGGTCCGCCATCTTCCTCCTCCCTAGCTTCCTCGCCCAACAATCAAAAGAAGCTCACCGGCCATAGGAAATACTTCCAAACTCAGTGTAATGATCAGGATCTTTATAGCTAAGGGGATATCATGCAAAAATGATCCTCTAGGCTCCCTTAAGAACTCAAACTCAGCAACCTCCGAACAAGAATACGTAGAAATAACGTATTCCAGGGTATAACTAATCAACACTCTTCTCCACCAATGATCAACAACACGTGTCCAAGTCAGATCAGCATCTTGTAGCCTTTGATATTCATCTTGGGTCCACACGTGAGATCTATAGTACTAGCTTGATCTAGATGCATACGCCAAAATCCATTCATACAACTCCACTAGGAAGAAACAAAAAAAGGTTTCATATAGCTCATGATACAGGGGTTCTTCTACCCATTTACGTGCATAAAACTCAGGTCCAACACTAAATCTATGAGCAAACTCATCCTTCGTGTTTTAACCATGCTTCGACATTGTCCAAGGTCAAGCGCTCTGTCATCACTCATCATTCTCACAACTTCGAAAAGAGGTCCTGTCAACATAACCAAAACTTAGTCTCCACTATCACCGCCTATTTCAGCAACTAATCCAAAGTGCGCCGGCATATCATCCAGTCTTAGCCTGGAAGCTCACCCGAGGCGCACACAGCGCCGAGTCCATCCTTTATGTGAGCTTTGTGAGAATGTTCTTTATCAACATGATGATGTAGTATAACCAAAGAATAAATGTAATTATCCATAGGATTTAGATGTAAGCTTTTACTCTTAGTTGATGTATTCCAAACACAGATTTAACATGATCAACTAAAAGTAGAATCAGCCATGAAATAACATTGAGGAAACTAGTAACACACACACATGAACGAAAGGGAAAAACACATATCAAGACCCATTGCAAGAGTGTTACAAAACTGCTTCATTATATTGATAAGTCAAATACAGTAGCTAAGATTACATCAAGAAGTTCCATCCATGACAATGTTCATAGTAGCAGAGCTTTCTTTACATCACAGAGCTCTCTGTTACACACATTACACAATACTTTTCTTTTCCCTCATTTCTCTTCTAGAAACGATCCTCTAATACAAGCAAATAAGGAATCTTCTCTAACCGTCCATCATCACCTACAAAAGCCTACTGGAATCTCCTCATGATTGCTCTACCACTACTTAGGAATATGCCAGATGTCGTCATGTGTTTCCCTCAATCGAGTGCCTTTAGCATGCATGTGCTAGCTAATCCTTAACAACCTCGACTCCTTATCCTCTCATGATAACCGTAATGATTCCCTGGAATATCCTTTTCTTGGATCGCAAGTCTTCATGGCTTATCCACATCTGTATCTGGTTGCTTTTCTATTCGCTCCTTATGCTCTTCTTTTTCTGTTTGTCCAAAACTTACTGAGTCCTAACTCCAACCTGCCCTGGCGCGACCCTTCGTGCCTCTTCGAGGACTACTTCTGCGCGTGCCTTCGCGCCCTGTCTCCGTGAGCCACAAGGCTTCGCGCCTTAGGTACTCCGTGACCTTTTAGGGGTCCAACAAGTACTGATTAAGATATTAACTATTAAACAAAACGCATAGAGGTAGATAGCCAGATTATTAGATCATTATATGGCTACCAAGCACAGTTTTTCCTTAGTGAGGTTATGATTGATAGTGTTCATTTTTTCTAGACAAGATCATTGTGTCATTCCTTAGTCATATTGTAGGCATGAATTTCTTGTACCAAAGATTCAAGAAACTCGTTTGATGATTGTAACTGAATAAGGTTCTGCTGATTTCCATTGGGTGGTGATAGGTAGTCCCTTCTAGGAGTGGCTTCGTTGGTTTGGAATCTGTGACTGACTCCCTAGAGTTATTGTAACAACCTTTCCATCAATGTCTTCATATCTCAAGTCCTCAGAGATAAATGGAAAGAAACTTCCAATAGCTGTTGTAGGTTGTTCGGATGATCCTCTACACCATGATTGCTCTTTACATTGCCTCCATGTTGTCCCATAATTTAATCTGTCAAAGGATAAAACTTCCCTCCAATTGAATTGGCAATTTGATAGTTGCAATTGGACAACGCATCCAACAATATAATGTTAGATCTTGACCCACGATTCCAAGAATCTGGGACTGTGAATGCTGTGGGCAGTAGTGTGTAGAGATGAGGGAAATTATAAGGTCCATTTATGAAAGTTCTTTCTTTTCTCACAAATTTACTTGCCATTCTCTCGTCATATCTGCCCATCAAAGACACATAACTGTCATGGGCTCTTTTCCTTTGACAGATGTTATCACCAATATTACTGTGTCACAGGATGTTCATGTCTGTGCTATTTGGTGTATGTTGTATTTAAGGCAATGACGATCTAGTGAATGAAACAAATCCTCACACTTACTAGCATTAACTGCATTCTCCTGTTTTTTATCACTAAAAGTAAGGAATTAATGGATAACAAAGGTGAGTATGGGATTTTTACGAATGGCACAGATGCAGACTGGATCCATTTAGAGTCAGATTTAGATGATTTATGTGTTAGGAAACCCCTTGCTACGAGCTGTGTTGTATCCAGAAATGGGAAGCTTTTAGATTCAAATCCCTTGAAAAGTGTACCACCCTTGATTTGATGTCAGGGCCATCAAATCTCAAGGCATAGAAAGTTCTTTTGGCTGCAGCTAGACTACACTCGAAATATACCTTGGATTTCCAATAGATGTTATATTTTCTTGCAGCCTACTCCACCTGAAAGCGCCCTAGTATCTCTACTCACTTATGATCTGCTCTTCAAATTTTTGCTATAGGGAATACTTGAATATGTAAAATATAAGTGTTTGTATTCTGAAAAACAGCCTCTGCAAGTATACAGACATAATGCTCGTTTCAGAGCAGCCAGAGTGGGGTCTTCAAGCAATGTGCAGCATCAACATATTAATATTGATGATGAAGAGCCCAATCATGTGCCCCACGTGACATCTTTAGGTCCAATGTCCTGGTATGCATTAAGTCTGAGCTGTCGCCAAAACCCCAGGTAATGTTGTGACCCCCAATCCCATGGCTAATCTCAGGGTCATCTTCTCTTTCTTCTAATCTTTCCTTTATTCCTCCAAAGCCAATCCCGACCTTCACACCCAATTTTACTGTCTGGGGAATTTGTGCAATATCAATACCAAGATTAGAAAACCCTCTTCATTGATGAAAAGCTGATACCATCTGTGTCATATTGTTCACCCCTCTAGTGGCTGATTAGTTTAACCCCAAGCTTTAACAAACAATGCCACATAACCAATCAGCTAAGCTAGACTATAGCTTTGCCCCTTGATCAAATGTTATTTTTCATAGTGGTCCTAAGAACCAACGGGCAATTTTCTTCTCATTTCTAGTCTCAACATAGTCATTGGGTACATCCAGAAATGATCAACAATATTGAGGAAAAGGCCTTCAAAACCTATTTTGGAAATATGTATAAATAATCTAGTCCAATGTATTTAACAACAAGATGATATGATTGATGTACTTGATAAATGTGCTTTGCATTTGGAAAATAATTTCCAGCAGTGTCAGCAAAGGATCAAGGCCATTGAAAAATTCTCTCTCTCTGAGCTATCAAAAGAAAACCGATTTGAGATTCTTGAAGAACAAAGAGGACCCCAACACAATCCACAAAGACGAGTGGTACAGAGTGAAAGCTCAGTTGAGGCTGCCATTTATGAATCCAATTAGGATGTGGAGCAATCTGCATGCCCCATGCCATACCTGCAGCTCCAAACTGGCAACCTCATCCTTCAATGGAAGGAGATAAAATTCCTGCCTGGAAGGGCTCAAGATTCCCAGTGGGGGACCTATATAACTTATCTCCGAAGGCTGTGGTCCTGCACTCCAAGAATATAATAATGAGGGACCACAGTTTGATCAGGATTCTAGGTGACATGAATGTTAGTGTGGATGGGGACTTTGATTGTTTTAGCTTGCAGTGAGTTAGCAGTTGTAGAAAAATGGCTAATAAGATATGCAAGTTTAGTTGGTAGTTGGGATTTGAAATGTTTGACTTTGCAAATAGGGTTGTAAGTGATATCTTGTTATGTTTTTAAGCTTACTGTTTCGTTGATGTAAAAACTACTTTCTTTCAGCTCTTTTGTTTCCAGGCCTATGCATTATAATGAGATATATGGTCCATCTTGTGAACTGCCATCGTCCTTTAGGTCTTGTTTGGACCACGACTTGGGTGAATGCAAGTATTTCAATCATTTTAATATCATATTGTTGTTTGTTGAAAAAGGAAGGTTCTCGAATTATATTTCAATATTTCCATGAAGGTTTGGGACTAGATTGCAAATCTGATTTTCTACATTGCCTTGTATGTGTAGTCATGAACTTTAGTAGGCGTTGTTCTCTTGAGTCTTCAGTATGTTGTCATCATATAACAATTGCAAGGAAGACGAGCTATTATATTTTGTACTGAGTGATAGATACGCATGGCAGTGTCACACCTAACATTCCTTGTACCCTAGCATCCTGTATCTTGAACTGTATGGCAGCTTTTGCAGTCTTTATGTTGCCCCTATATAACATTCCCGATAACCTGTGGTTGTGTCCATAAAAACTATTAATCAATGCAACATATCATCTTTGATTATGTATTAATATGGTCTGGTTATGGCATTGTCTCTTTATCTAATTCTAGTTTTGTCATACATATCATAAATGCTTAGGCTCTATGTCACCCTCAATCCTCTTTAAATAGTTCTTCATCTTACTCAATAGTTCATAGAGTTTTGGTGCATTGTGAAAGGTTTTAAGGTTGGTGGAATCCCCCAAGTAATGGTGATCACCTTCATGGTATGCTTGTTTTCTTCCATGTGGTATAAAATTTGTATCTATAAGCAACCTTTTAGAAATAGAGTCCTGGACCTTATATGTAATGTACTATTCAGGATGATATAAAGAATGACATACATTATCAACTTTATTTGAAATTGCATTGGTCTTCATTTGGGAATCCTCAATGTCCTTCACCAAACATTTTTTTGTGAAAATAGAAGCTTCAAATTGTCTTGAACTAAACTAGCGGAAAATACTTCTTGACCCAGCCAAACCACATCCAAGTGCCGGCAATCATTTGAGCAAGAATGGTCTGAGTGTTACAATGAGTACTGATTCTCCCAGTTCCCATCAATGCAAAAGCTGAGAAGTTTTAACATCAAAAACTAAAACTGACCTTTATAAGACTATAATACCAAAGACAAACAAGGAGAAACTAAATATTTAATTTTAAGACCAAATATTTGTGAACTTTATTTTTCCGATGCCATTTTGCATACGTCCAGCTAGATATGTATGCTCTGTGAATGCATGTAATATAAAAATTGGAAGCTTAAACAGATGAGACTTCAAAGCACTTCCCACACAATGACTTTTGAAACAAACAAAACTCAGGTTTCAGATTCCCCAATGGATATTCCTGGGCCTTTCTGCTTTTGGTCACCATGAGACTTTTGATTCTCAAACCTGCTACTTGTCAACCACCACAAGCAACCTGGATTTATGGAGAAATGACATACCCAACATAGTTTCATAATTTTTTCTGGCAAATAGCTTTGTCAATTGATTTACAGGTTACTTGTCTTACCAGTGAGCAACAGACCTTGCATTGTCAGGTGGCTATTATGTGTGGAGTAAATTATTTATACCCCTCAAATGGACTACGATGCTACCCCTCTGCTCTAATCTAATGGAATTTTTCACTGCTGCTGCATTTCAATTTATCTAGATTCAATAACAACTTTGGGGAGCATTTAACACCTTTAATTTATTCAACTCTTCTCGAATCATTATTGTTAAAAGATATTTCAGGTTTGCCAGAAAACAAGGAATATTTTGACTTTAATTTCATTGGCCATTGGTAGTATAATCCTAATAGTAGGTATTGACATCATATTATGTCCCCAAGTGCCTAAAAGCAATCAGTGGGTTTAGCATATAAGGCGCAATCAGTGAGGGAATCCTTAGCATGTCTCCAGACTAATACTTCCAAGTTTAAGAAATAAAGTTTCATAAGAAAAACCTGGTGTTAAAAATGTGCAATAAAATATGTCAATGTGGAAAACCATTGAATGCTTTTATGTTGTAGTTCCCATAATCAACTGCACAAGGCTTAAAGTTCAACATGTTCTCCTCTTGGGGATCAATCCAAGAGGATCTCTGACTATGAATTTGAAAGTAAGGCATAACAGCGGCACAACCTCTGGCTCTGCTACTCAAGTGTGTGGAAATCTAGAGAATCCCTATTTACCATGGTAAAATATATGGGATATATTCCAGTGCTAAATTTTTTATTCTCCAAAGCATCTCTTATGTATATCCAAAATGTTCATGACACTTCTCACACATGACATATCCCATTCTAGGTAGAAAATGAGAATGAGAGTTTTCTGCCAAAATTTGCTATGAAAGAGAAACCACTTTCAGGGTTATTGCAACTGAACTTTCATAAATTAATTTAGCTATCTTTCATAAATTAAGGTTGTTTGCACAATTTGCAATCAAAGACAGCAAACATTTATCTGTAACAGAGTATCAATTACCCGTAAGATATATATTTGTAGTGAACATATATTTTATGTAATGACTTGCTATGCTTTAGGAAATGGATTGCTTTTCTTTTTAGAAAAGTTCAAGGGCTTTATATTATATGTAGAAAAATTTCTTTAAAACAAAATTATCAGCTTCCAGTAAGCCACTGTACAATAAATTTAGCTTAAGATCCACATCAGCATAGCTGCGAGTATAATAATAATTAAGAACCATCCTAAGCATATACAGTACCAACAATATTAAAATCGTTACCACCTAATCTTGAAAAACCATCCATACTGGAGAATAAACAACAGTACTATAAGAGGCCCTAATCTTAAGCAGTCCATACTAGAGGATATGGGCTGCTTAAGATATCTATAATACAGTGGCAAGTGGCCAGATTTATAGGAAAATTAGTTCCCAATCGAAAAACATAAGATTGGATTTGGAAAGTAATGTAAGAAAATAAACATTTAGAGATGAAAATCAGCAGCTGTCATGAATTTTTGGAAAATCTTATTGGGACTTTCTATTAGTTCTATTAACAGACAAAAGTGTTACTGATCTAAACACAAATCATTAGTGGAATTTGGCTATTATAGCCTAGGAGATCACTATCCATTTTCTTGCATAAATGTACTCCAATAGTGACTGCCTCTTTCTTGAAAATAAAATCATTGATGATATTGTTTTGGCTTAGGAAGTTCTCCATTCCATGGAAATTCAAAAGAAACCAGCTATGTTTTTGAGGTTGGATTTGTCTAAAGCATATGATAGGGTGAATTGGTCGTTCCTGACTGAAATCCTGTTGAAGTTTGGTTTTTCCCCCTTTGGGTTCAGTGGATACAAGCTTGTATTTCTTCAGTCTCTTATTCTATTTTGGTTAATGGCTCTCCTACGGCTAGATTCTCTGCTTCTCGAGGCATAAGGCAGGGGGACCCCTTATCGCCTTTTCTTTTCATAATAGTAGCTGAATCTTTCAAGATTGTTTTCCAAGACGAGAATTCAGAAGAAGTTGAAGGGTATCAAATTGGCTAGACAGGTGGATCCTTTATCTCATCTCCAGTTTGTAGATGATTCCTCCATTATGGGAGAAGCATATTTAAAAGAAGCTAACCAGATCCACAACAACTTGGAGCTCTTTTCAAAGGCCACAGGACAAGATATAAACATAAAAAATCAAAAATCATTTTCTTCCATTGCTCACCCAGGTTGCAGCAGGATATTTTGGTAAAGTTAGGATTTTAGCAGGAACATTGCCTCTAAAATAGTTGGATTCAAAATATTAACTGACTGGACTTGGTTACCCACAAAGATTCTTCAGAAATTTAGTAAATGGACTCATAGATGGCTAACTTCTGGAGGACGTATTATTTTGATTAAAGTTGTTTTACAGGCTATCCCTATCTACTTTTCTTCCCTTTTGAATATTCCTGTGAAAGTTTTACAACAGCGGATTCCATCAGCCAAAAATTCTTGTGGACAAGAATGCAACAGGCAAGGAAATGACATCTTGCAAAATGGAAAACATTATGTTTTCCAAAGAAAGATGGGGGATTGGGTTTTAGATCCAGTGCTGAATAATAAGGCTTTAGCTGCCAAGTTATATTGGAGACTGCTGCAAAATCCATATCATCTATGGGCCATCAATATTAGAGGAAAATATGCGGAAGGAATGATGCCGCAAGAGTTGATCCGACATTCTTTACCGTCTCGGGGATCTCCGATTCTTTCGGTTCTCAAAATGGGGAAGAAATTATTAAAAACTTTTGGACTGACTCGTGGGATGGGCATCCTCCTTTGATTGAGCAATATCCGGACCTTAGAAGTATTATGAATACTCTTCATGGTAAGGGAAAGGAAAAGGTGATCCATTATATTCAATCATCGTCTAAGGGGACTGAGTGGATCTCTCCGTCTTTGTGGCAGACCACCTTGTCTATGGGCCAAATTCAATTTTTTCAAAATCTCCTTCAAAACAGAATCCTTCCAACTTCCTCCGATACTGATACCCTTGCCTGGGGAAAATCTTCGGAAGGGAATTATTCTGTAGCTGAAGGATATAGTACTTTGATGGGCACTCAGCCACATCCTTGGAAAGATATTTTTGTTGATCTCTGGCAACCTGCGTTGTGGCCTAAAGTAAGATTCTTTATCTGGCTCCTATTATACAAGAGGGTACTTACTGGAGACAATTTGATGAAAAGAGGTATGGTGGGACCCTTTTGGTGCCCTCTGTGCAAAGAAGCGGATGAAACTCTGATCCACCTTTTTCTTCAATGCCCTTTTGTAATATCTCTATGGAATATTCTGGCGGATTGGTTATTTGTCATTTGGGACTCTTCGATGAATCTTGTGGAAATTGTTAGAGCTTGGAAACGCTCAGCCTCTGATACTCAGGACCTTAGCAAAGGAATCTGGATTGCCATTTCTCTTATGTTGTGGAATGTATGGAAAGAGCGAAATAGACGTATCTTCAAATCAGAAAATAGAGACATTTGGTATGTCAAGGAATTAACACGCAGTAATATAGTGGAAACTATTGAACATAATATGAAAATCCCTTCCCCCTTACCTGGAAAATGGAAAGTTTTACTACAAAAACTCAATTTGGAGGAAAGCAGATTAAAGACTAAGTCATGTACTAGACTATCGGTCCCCTCTGTTAAGAGAAAATGGCAGCCTCCTCCGTTTGACTTTGTTAAACTAAATACTGATGGAGCAGCAAGAGGCAATCTAGGTCCAGCTAGTATTGGAGGGGTAGCTCATGATTCTTTGGGAACTCCCCTTTTCTTCTTTGGTCATCAATTGGGGCACTTTACTAATAATGTGGATGAAATCTTGGCAATTCAGAGAGCTCTTCTGGAGGCAACTAAATTGGGATGTCTTAGAATTATAGTTGAATCAGACTCCAAGGTTATCATCAACCTTTTGTCAGCTCAAGAGCAACATAGATCCAATAATTGGTTAATCTCCATGGATACAGGATAATATTAAAGTTATTGCTCAACAATTTCAGACCATCATATATCAACATGTTCCTAGAGATCAGAACAAGGTGGCAGATGCTTTAGCTAATTGGGCATTGGATCATAATAATCTCATCAACTTTGGTCCTTTACCTCTGACGTGGTCTCCAGAGAAGCGGAAACAGATTGAGAAGATCCTTCACTTGCAATAATTTGATGGATAATTTGCAGATATGTTCTCTTTCTTCTTTAATATGTTGTTGGAATTCCAAGGATATATCTTGGAGTATGAGTATCATGGCTTGGCATTGTAATTTGTATAATTTATTTCTAATAATATAACTCTGGTTTTTCTTTAAAAAAATTGTGCAATTTCTTGATTCTTTTAATCAGTCATTATGTGCATCTTGGACATTCGAACAACCTGAAATACTTTATTATATGATTGAAATATTGGTCATTCATTGGTCCATTTTGTTGATACTCTACCTCTTGTATTTGTTGGTACTCCTCAACTACTTTATTGGATTTTTGAGTGTCTATTAAGTGTTCTCAAATGATCTTGTACCTCGTTGACATTCGTTTTTGCCACCAAATTAGATATTGATTAGTTTTCTTTTTCCAAAGCTCGCCTTTTCTAGACTAATGTTTCGTCCTTCAATTTTGGTCTTCTCTATCTCATTTCTTGAGTCTTGTAACTTTTTTGTTTTCATGCCTCACCTTCTCGTCTTTAGGGTTTTTATTTTTGCCTGTGGATGCTTCTTGCGACCAAATTATCCATTTTTCACTTTGAAGCACACACTTTACATTTGCATATTGATGGTTGTTCTTATTGCTTTTCTGAATGTGTTGGCTGGAAACCTAATTATTTGGAAATGTTAGCATTTATGTTCAATGGAATTGTTACTCTTGTTCTATGGCTATTTATTTGATGCAATGAAAGATAATATTTTGTGCTTGGACAACCATCCTGCTTTTTTTTTGTATTTTCAAAAAAGCTCTGGATTTCTTAATAACTATCTCATTTAGTGCAACTAGTGTTGTTCAATGTTTAATTGTAAAAACTAGCCATATCAATCCTTCTTGATAGGTTGCTATAGACAAGTACGTGCCCTCGAGTATGGTATCTATAAATATAATGGCTTATTAGACTATCTATAACTTTGAAATTTTAGATGTCTTTAGCAAGGTTCATTCTGTTGGTTTAGACATTTATTTCTACTCTTCTACTTCGTAAGTTCCAATACAAACCCTCTTCCGTACAATGTAATTTTTAAAAATGAAAATGTCTATATAGTATATTTTTAATAGTTATTATTTTTGGTAATTTTGGAATATTAATATTGGGATATAACAACTTTTGTATTAGTCTAGGAATGATGGGTGGGAAAGTTTCTTATACTTCTTAAGTTCTAGTACATACCCATTTAAACGAATATTGATGGTATATATTATGAATATTTTAGTTAATAAATTGTATATCTATCAATATTTGTTTTGTAATTCAGGAATATTAATACTGATGGTTGGAAAAATTACAAATATGGCTGACATCAACATATGACACCTTACTCCAATCGTCAACATTTACTATCTGCCGCTAGTTCTTTGTTGGGTTGATGTAGATATTCGTGCATCAAGCATTTTGGGAAATAAAATGATATTTCCTACCTATGGGTCATTGAAACCCTCACACATCGCTTCAGATTCTGCTATGAGCTCTTTATTTGAGCTAGCCATATTCTCTACAATGGACTCATCTTTGATGCAACTCCATGATTGATTTAAAAATCCTCAAATCAATGTTCAATTTGAAAACTTGTTGACATGGTCTCTAATTTTTTGAGTCTTTAAAATAACTCACACTAGCATTCAAAATCTGCAATACCAACCACGCATTATTTTTACGTTTTAAACTTGAAAAGTTTACATAACTGAAAACGGGCAAAAATCCTTTGCACTTAATATAATTACAATAAATGAAAGGATGTCTAGAGCGAGCATTTCAACATGGAGAGTTTCATTTGATGTGTAAGGGTTGGATTTCTTAAAATCCTTTCCTAAAGGAGGATCCACTCATGTTCAAAGATGCAATGGATCGATTGGCCCTCATTTAGGGCTTCAAAGGCTCTATGCAATTGTATTTCTGCATTAATGCGAGTTCACAAAGTATTTGAAGGTTCTTTTTATAATTTTTATTTCTTCATGAATCGTATATATCATCTTCTTGTCGTTACGTGTTTATACGGAGAGACAAAACACCTATATGCAGTTATGTATTTCTAGGAATATTTCAATATTGTCATCTTGTTAGCGCTAAGGGTTCTGGGGTAGTTTTAGGGTCTATGGTAGCATCTTTGATCAAGGTAGAAAAATAAAGTGAATAGAGAATCAATTGAGTTTTTCTACTAATAGTGATACATTTCTAATCTTATTGTAGACATGATGGATGAAAATAAAATGCTTCTTAGTCCTCACTTCTTGGATAGAGCATAAATAGCACACCACCTCACTTTATGGAAGTTGGTCATCTGTCTCAACTCATCGTTGGTGGAAGCACACCCTTAATTGACCGAGGGGATTATACCAATGATGTGGGGACATCTAGGGTGAATTATGGTGTGTTCCATTTATGTTCTCAGTAAGAAATTCTCATCGTCGAAAGCCAACTTAGGGCTAAAGAGATAATGGAGTAGAGGTCCAAGCGACTTGAATCACCTTCTTTAGGGAAGAAGGTGAGGAGAGGCATTTAAGGAATATATGAATGAGGGGGCGATCGATAGACATGTCGATAGATTGACGAAACAAATTGGTCTCAACTAAAGTGAAAGTCAAAGAGCCATCCTCATTGAGTTAAGTGTTTAATATGGGTATATCTTGTGTTTTGAGGTCAATCACCGTAAGATCAAAGGCTACTTAATCTGGAAAAGAAGGCTAAAAACTATCAAGATGAAGGGGTCAGGTAACAAATTCAGCTCTAATAATACATTGAGGATAACACATTTACAACAAATCATATACGTAAGCATGATATGGTGAACCCTAACAAGGTGAATCCAACCAATAAATCCCAAACCGGGACCCCAAATCTTGGACCTAATAAAGAACTTTAGGTTTAATTGTTTCCTTGAAGAAAAACTTGCTAATGGATATCCTAGAAGTATATCTGTAGGCATTAGTGCCCCATGAACTTTTTTTAGGTTTATCCCTTGCAAAGAATAGACTAAGTGTTAGGGCGTCTTCATCCCAACTCTTTTATTAATAATCTTTGTTATTAATAAAGCATAGATGCATACATTTTGTAGGTCAGCCATTAAGCTATTTAGAATAATCCCATATGCATGGAAAGTAGCAGTTGGTTAGAGTAGAATGCTATAAATGAGGAGCATAAGATAATGTAAAGGCACCCATGAATTATATTGTATATCTCTAGGCATTAGTGCCCCATGATTTTTTTAGGAACATCCTTGCAAAGACTAGACTAAGTGTTAGAACATCTTCATCCCAACTCTTTTATTAATAATCTTTGTTATTTTGGATAAAGGGTAAATTGAGGGTTTTGAAAGGACCCACATCCTTGTACATCTTTGAGGATTTTTGAGAGGATCCACAACCTTTGTTACAATGATGGGAACCCACACAATGAACCCGAAGGAAGCAACCTTGTAACCGACAATGTTGATGCAATATCTCATGGTGAGTGAAGCAATCTCCGAGTGAAGTCGAATGAGAATGTGGTGACCATTGCGAGTGAAGTAGAGCTGAGTGCGGCGAGTGAAGCAATATCCAGTGAAGCAAACGAGAATGCAACGACCGCAAGGAGTGAATTAGTTGCACCGAGTGAAGCAAGAACACCGTAAGCTACAACAATAGTGATTGAAGAATCCAACATGTCATGACCGCAACAAGAAGAAAAGTTGCATCTAGCGGCGAAACCACCTCGTAGAGGAGGATCGTACCTCGAGGGATTCGAACACCGGTGGACAAACACACAACCATGTGACTTGACTACACCACTCTCACCCCATCGACAAATAATCTTTGCTATTAATAAAGCATGGGCACATACATTTTGTAGTTCGTCCTTTAAGCTATTTAGAATAATCCCTCCCGCATGGGAAGTAGTAGTTGGATAGAGTAGATTGCTATAAAAGAGGAGCAAAAGATAGTGTAAAGGAAGCCTTGAATTATATTGTATTGAGCTTTCTCAAAGGAGGTTTCCCCTTTGAAGAGGTTAACAATACTATATTATATTTATTCTTTCTTTTAATACAATTTAGTTATATTCTGCTTTATTTGCGATATTTTTCTCGTATTTTTGTATCGGTTTAATCTAATCACATAGGGTGAACTCACCGTAAGGCCTTCACAAGACTAAGTGGAGCCCAATGGCTTTCACTAGGAGCATTCCTTGGAGATTCTAACCTTTAGTGGTGGGATCAATATCACCGGAGTTGTCACTAGGAGGTATCAACTAGTGGTGATTTTACCGGGCTTGAGGGGTGATTCTGAAGAATGCGCTTGCCCTAAGCCGACTTGAATAACAAAACTCATCCAATTCAAGAAAATCAAGAAATAGTGTCAAAACTCTTTCTAGCACTATGTATCGTAGCAACAATATCAATTTAGGGGACTTTCAGAATCTGTCCACTTTATGCTTTCACCTCACCCTAAGTAGGATCTTGGTGATGTAATATCCCCTTAGGGAAAAAATAAAAGAAATGTGGATTTTTCAATCTAATAACAAAACAACAATTTGATTTCCTTCAATTTATTACAACATGCCTTTAAAATAAAAATACCAAATTGTTGGAAAACACTGAAAAATCCTTTGAATATATAGATGTGAGTGCAAAGATCAAATATAACTCAAAAACATTTTTTAATATTTTATTCATAGGCTGAAAATTAATAATAGTACAATTGACAATATATAGGAAAATAATGCCAAAATGTTGGTCCAAATGACTTAAGGTGGTGTTTTGGGCAAAATTTGACTATTTGTAAGCTCTACGAGTTATTCCCTACTGTACCAAATGCTACAACAATCACCAATGGTGACGTAAAACCTTGAGAGGGTGATGTCAATCCTTAAGTTGACTCCAAATGAGGGTAAAACCCTTCCAAAAAATGTTGTTCCAACCTAATATGATGCCCTAGCTAGTAAACTTTGAAAATATGACCTGCAATGTGCCCTAGCTAATGAATTTGATCTCGAAACTAGAATTTTTGTTTAGATGCACTACAACTCCTAGATGGAGTTAGCCCCAAAGATCAGTAGGGTTTTAGTCCTCAAATTTGATTGCAATGAAAGGTTTTCGTCTTCAAATGTTGAAGTTGGAGGAACAACTCAAAACCTCGGCGTAAAATAGATAATGGCCAAATAAGATGCCTAAAAGACCCCCATCGATCCTCTTTAGGAAATTTCATGGCACACTTTTCGAGAAAAGGTCCCTAAGTGGGACGTCCCATCTCTAATTTGGCATTTGACTTTGCTTTATTAACAAATTACTTTTATTTTAATAAAAAGACATAAGTTTCTTTAATAATATAAAGTTACTTTTGGCAACTTAAGTCTATTAAAATAACAAATCTCCTTGCAACACTCCTTAAGCCTACGGGAAATAAAAATTAGGCTAAGGGTACTTTTATAGATTGATTTTGAGAAGGGGACATTACAGTCCAGCCCTCTAAAAATTTCTTGCCCTTAAGCAATTGTAAGTTAGGATGCTCTAAAATTGTTACTTCTTCTCATGTAGCATCCTCAACTGGTAGATCCTTCTAATGACCTAAGAACTCCCTTATATTCCTCATTACTTATCTTTCTTTCTTGGACATCCATGATAGCATATGGGATTAAAATCAACTTCCCTTATCATCCAAGGAGGCAACGTAGCGAAGGAATAATATGTTGTACTAGTGACTATTTGAGGAACGAAACATGGAAGACATTGGGTATTTGATTATGCTCTAGCAGATCTAGCTCATTAGCAATGGTCCCACCCTTCTCTCAACTCTCGTATGGTCCATAGAACCATAGCTTAAGATTTTAAGATCCACTTTGCTTGAGGAAGACTGCCTCGTATGGCTGCAATATCAAGAAAACCATATCTCCTACCTCAAATGTCCTTTCAATCCTATGTTGATTTGCATACAACTTTTGTTGATTTTGTGCATGCTTGAGATTCTCTTTGAGCACTCAAAGATATCCTGAATTTGTTGGACTAAATCCTTGGCCTCGCGCACTCTACTGTTTGAAATGACCAAGTCAATAAAAGAAAGAGCATCATAACCATGCAGTGCCTTGAAAGGAGAAATACCGATTGACATATGATATGAAGTATTGTAACAATGCTAATCCATGTAGAGCCATTTGACCCTAGTTGATTGTTGTCCTGCCACATAGTTCCTCAGGTACCCCTCAATCCATTTGTTCGCTATTTCCATTTGTCCATCTTGTAATGTCCCTCTTTCTCGAATAATTTTATTGACTACCTTTGTCCTATTTTGTCTACCCGACAGCCAAAGGGTGAGATCAAGGGTGACTTAGGTTTTATTAATTTTATTATATTGTGCTAACTTAATATTGACATAGACTAAGGAAAGTACACAAAAATAAAATAATTAAAAGCACTTAATGTACTTCCTTAGGGAAAAGTGGGACTTGTTCTTGAATTAAAAAAAAGAAAGAAAATAATTTCCACTTTCCTTGGGAAATGCGACTTGGTCTTTTGGGGCCTTTTTTCTCTTTAAAAGATAAATTCGACTACGCCTAGGGTTAATTCCAGATTATTTGATATTTTCTTTCCAAAAATTGAAGCTCGAGCTTTGCAGACAAAATCCAAGGACAAAAACCCTCTGGATTTTCCCTCTTGTGGACAAAAACCCCAAGAAAAGTGAGAGAAATTTCTATTCAGAAATTCCATTGTTATTCACAGGATATTTATTATTCCAGCAGTGTTTGTAGAAGAAATAAATTGCAGCAACAAATTCCCGACATCTTCTAGGGAGGAGCGACTCATTTTGTGAAGGTTTAATGCTATTACAAATGTATTTACAATAAGATTTGTATTGCCACTTTTCAGCTTGTTAATATAGAGCAAATCAACTTAGTTTTTATAAATTTGAAGGGTTTTGGCAAGATTCTGATATTTTCATTTGCAGATTTTTGGTTATTTTGCAGCTTAGTATTTATTATTAAAAACTACTTTTTAATCATGGCTGAAAGAAGTGAAATTATTTATAAAATATTTGTGAAGGGTTATCCAATAAAACCCTAGGCGCATTTCCTTGTTAGCTATCCAATTTTGCAGGGTTTGTTTTTATTATATTGTGTGTAATGTGTGAATGGTATTTTATTATTATCTACTGACATTGCCAACAAAGATCGAAGCCAAGGTATTATATATATATATAGGGTTGGGATCTTTCACATCTGTTTGGGGTGATAATTAGTATTGGGATTCAATTTTGTACTGTTAGATGGAAGAGTTATTTCCAAAATAAATTCATGAACTGTTGTCCTTATCACTTATGATATTTTTAGGAATCTCATGAAGTATGAAAACTTATTTGAAGAATATATTAGCCACTAGTGGTGCATTGAACTTAGTTGGAATATATCCCCCATGTAGAGCCATTTGACCCAAGTTGATTGCTGTCCCGCCACATAGTTCCTCAAGTACCCCTCAATCCATTTGTTCAAAATTTTTGTTTGTCCATCTATTTGGGGCTTATAACTAGTATTGAGAGTCAATTTTGTACTTGTTAGATGAAAGAGTTCTTGCCAATATAGACTCATGAACTTGTTGTCCTTGTCACTTATGATATTTTTAGGTAGCTTGTGAAGTTTGAAAACTTATCTCAAGAATATATCATCCACTAGTGGTGCATTGAACTTCGATGGAATAGGGAAAAATTGCGCATACTTAGTGAGCCAATCAACCACCACATAAAAACAACTCTTATATTGAACCATGGGAAGTCCGGCAATGAAATCCATTGAAATATATTCCCATTTCTAAGTTGGGATGGGCGAGGGCTATAAGAAGTCCTGAAAATTCTTGTGTTGACTTGTTTTGTTGGCAAGTGAGACACTCCCAAATGTATTGAAGGACTTCTCCCTTGAGTCCTTTCCAAAAGAACCTTTTGCTCGCTCACTTGCATATTTTAAAATACTTTGGGTGACCAGCCAAGGGCGTGTCATGTATTGCCCTCAAAATCATATGCTTCATCTTTGATTCCGGGACCAAATAGATTCTATTTTTGTAGAGAATGAGATCATCCACTACCTTGTACCTTTCATCCTCTATTTTCCCTTCAAGGACAACATTAGTAAAATCATTCTTTGCATACTCAATTGTTATAAAATCCTTCCAATCAGCTGTGATTTCAGACATGGAGCAAAGAATTGGTTTCCTTGACAAGGCATCAGCTACAATGTTGTTTTTCCCCTTAATATATTCAATTTCAAATTCATAGGCCTGAAGTTTACTCACCCATTTTTGTTGCCTATTATTCAAGTCCTTTTGCTTGAGAAAGAACTTCAAACTATTGTGATCTGTTTTGATCACAAAGCTATCAAAAATTAAGTATTGTTTGAATTTGGCCAATGCATGCATGATGGCAAGCATTTCCTTTTCATAAATGGAGAACACCCTGCTCAATATATTTGAGTTTTCGGCTTTTAAGGCTATGGGATTCCCTTTTGCATCAAAACAACCCCAATACCTTCACTTGATGCATCACATTCCAACACAAAAGGAATAGAAAAATCTAGAACAAGTCTTGGACATGTGATCATTACCTTTTTAAGTTTGTCAAAGGTTGTTTGGGCTGATTTGGACCAGCTGAAAGCTCCCTTTTTTGTTAAATCAGTCAATGGGACAACTAATTGTGAAAACCCCTTGACAAATCTTCTATAGTAACTACAAAGTCCCAAAAATCCTCTTAGTTGTGTCATTGTGGTAGGAGGAGGCCAATCCAATATGGCTTGGATCTTTTGTTGGTCAACATGAACTCCTTAGGCATTTGATGACATGGCCAAGATATAGAATTTCATTCATACCAAACTCACACTTGGATTCCTTAGCAAAGAGAGTTTGTTGTTCCAAAATTTCCAGCACTGTATCCAAGTGTTTCAAATGCTCTTCCCATGTTTTACTATACACCAAGATGTCATCAAAGAACACCAAGACAAACTTCCTCAAATGCTTACTAAAAACATGATTCATACAAGATTGGAAAATAATTGGTGCATTAGTTAAACCAAAAGGCATGACTAGAAACTCAAAATGCCCAAAGTGACACCTAAAGGCTATCTTCTAAACATCTTCATCTCTTACCTGTATTTGATGATAACCGGTCCTCAAATCAATCTTGGAAAAGAATATAGCTCCATGTAATTCATCAATTTGAGGGATGAGATACCTATTGATGGTCCCTTGTTCAACAACTGGTAGTCAATACACATCCTCATGGTTCCATCCTTCTTCTTCACTAGGACAACTAGGCCTAATATGACCCATCTCCAGTAACTCATTGATTGTCTTTTTATTATCCTCTTTGAATGCTCTCGGGTGGTGTTATAGAGTAGTCATAATTGGCTTGGTTCTGGGTTACAACTCAATAATGTGCTGAAATCCTCTATCTAGTGGCAACCCATGGGGTATACTATTGAAAACTTTGACATGCTTATCAATTACAGGATGACTATCGTTATGATATGAAGTTGTTGTTCTGAAAATGGAGTTGTACTTTACCAAACAATGTGCTGTCCATGAGACATGACCTCTACTAAAAGTCCTCTCCATCTTTTTGCCATGACCACTTGAGGAGCTCCATTGGCCATGCCTTGAAGTACAACCACTTTACCATCCATTTTAAATTTCAGCTCCATAATTTGATAATTTTGGGTGAATTCCCCCAAAGAATGCAACCATTGTACCCCAATCATTAAATTCGTTTCACCAATACCAACAACATAGAAGTCATTGCTTACTTTTTGTGCCTTCCCAAGGTGAGATTGAGTTGCTGAATTCTCTTGGTGCATAGGATGGTGAAACCATCAACAACAGTCACATTAAAGCCTTTGAAATCTTATGCTTTCAACCCCTTCCTCACCACCAAGCCCTCATCAATAAAATTATGGGTTACCCCACTATCAATCATCACTGTGAGCTTTTTCCTTTGCAAGACTCCTCTTACTCTAAAGGGATGATATCTAGGAGCACTTGACAATGTGACAAGAGTGCCACCCATAACATCTACCTCTTCTTCTTTTTCTAGTTCTTGTTCTTGGGTTACTTCAATTTCAGCTTCTTCTCCTGATTCACCATCCGATATCACCTCTATGTTAGTGAACTTATCCTTTGCCAAGACAATGGTGATTGAGTGTCCATGGATCCTTACATGTGAAGCATAAATTCTTCCTTCTTAATTCATTTCTTGTTTGTTTCCTTACTTACCTTTGGCAACTCTTTTTGTTGAGATCCTCCCAATTCGAATTTTTCTTTTGCTTTGTATAAGGTGATGTCCTAGGCTGCCCAAAAGATGTTGTTCTTGGCTGTATAAAGGTGTTATCCTTGGTTGTACATGTACCATAGGCAATTTTTTGCCCTTTTGAACTATGTTTCCAAATCTAATGCCTTCTTAATTGCTTCTTGAAGAGAGAGGGTTAAAAATTCTTACCCTTTAATGGTTCAACCATCCCCTCAACAAACAATACTACAAGTCTCCTTCCAGTTACATCCGATACTATCATAGATAGCTTTTGAAATTTAACTACATAATCATCCATTGTATTATGTTGTTTTAGTTGTGCCAATTCCCAAAAGTGGACTTCGGATCAGTTCTATCAAATATTTCTATCAACCTCTTACTAAACTCATCATAGGAATCGATAAGATTATACCCTTGTGTGATCAATCCATAGTACCACCATTTATGTGCTATTCCCTCAAGATGAAGAGTTGCAAACTTAATAGCTTCCTCTTCTAACATTGGCCCAAGAGATAGATAGGTATTCAATTTTTGTATCCATGCACGAGTTGTACACTTGTTGGAACCATCAAAGGTGGAAAGTGTTAACTTGCCCAAACTATGTTAGAGATACCTCTGATTTTCTTGTGGTCTAGGTTCCGGTCGTGGTCCACCTCTATTTTTCTTCAAACCCATGAAAATTTTAAGAGATACTTCCTCATGTATCTTAGTTGGAAGAGCTCTATATTCCACATAGCTGGTAGCAAGGTCATCTACCATAGAGGGATGAATTTCCACCTTTGGAATATCTTCTTCCTTCATAAGGAAATTATGTTGGAAAGGACCTAGCAGGGGAGAACCAATAACGGATCATTGAAGCTAATGGTTATAGTTCACCCTTGAAGAACCTCCTTCACCCATTCTGATTTATGGGTGCATGCATGTCTTTTATGGTATGAACCAACTGAGCCATCATATCATCCAATCGCTCTTGCCCTTGGACAAGCCTATCAATCCTTGCATCCTCTGCATTCCTATCAGCCATATTTACCTTCTCTTTTCCTTTCCCAAATTCTAGATCAGTTTGTTCAAGCCCTTCCTTTGGTTCTTTTAAACCCTTCTTTTTCTCTCTCGTAATATTTGAATTCTCTATCACTACCCTGCATGAATATTAATTTCCCAACAAGTTGGCAAGGAAACCAACTCGATACCACTGTAATATCCCCTTAGGGAAAAAATAAAAGAAATATGGATTTTTCAATAAACCCTAATAAAAAAACAACAATATGATTTCCTTCAATTTATTACAGCAGGCCTTCAAAATAAAAATACCCAATTGCTGGAAAACACTGATAAACCCTTTGAATATATAGATTTGAGTGCAAAGATCAAATATACATCTAATTTTTTTTTAATATTTCTTTCTCAATGGAAATTAATAAAAGTACAACTAACCGTATATAGGAAAATATATAGATTTGAGTGTAAAGATCAAATATACATCAATTTTTTTTTAAAAATATTTTATTCTCAAGTTGAAATTAATAAAAGTTCAACTGACTGTATATAAAAAATAATGGAAAAATGCTGGTCCAGCTGATTGAAAATGGTGTTTTGGGAAGAATTTGGCTACTTGCAAGCCCCACAATTTATTCTTGGTCATACCACATGCTGCAACAGTCACCAATGGTGATGTTAGCCCCTATGAGGGTGATGTTTAGCCCTTAGGATGGCTCCAAATGAGGGTAAAACTCTTCCCAAAAATGCTTTTCCAATTTAAGATGATGCCCTAGCTGTAAACTCTGAAAATCTGACCTGTAATGTGCCCTAGTTGATGAATCTGATCTGAAAATGAAAATTTGTCTGGATGCACAAATGCAAGTTTTGGATGGAGTTACTCCTGAAGATTGGAAGATGAAGCAAATCTGTTGAGGGTTTTCATCCTCAAATGCAGAAGTTGAAACAACAACTTAAAACTTCAATGTAAAATAGATAATGGCCAAATAAGATGCCCAAAAGACCCCCATCGACCCCCTTTATGACTTTTTATGGCACACTTTTCGAGAAGAGGTCCCTAAGTGGGACTCCACATGTCTAATTTGGAATTTGACTTTGCTTTATTGACAAGTTACTTTTATTTTAATAAAAAAGCATAAGTTGCTTTTATAATATAAAGTTACTTTTGGCAACTTAAATCACTTTATTGAAATAAAATATTTGCCTTGTAACAACCATTAAGCCTATGGGAAATAAAAATTAGGCTAAGGTTACTTTTACAGATTAATTTCGAGAAGGGGACATTACATGTAATCAAAAATTTGTTTAGAAGTAGTGGCACTATTCCTCCATTCGAGCCTAAATTTGCCTTCTTTATGTCATCATTTTTTTCTTTAGGTTAGGGACCTTTTGTAGGGGTTTTAAAATATTACCGAAAGCTATTTCTTGCTAAGCACACAAGATCCATGTGTGAAGTGGCTAGGGTTTTTAAAATATTACCAAAATTTGTTTCTTGCTAAGCACACGAGATCCATATGTGAAGTGACGTGGTATTTTAACCATCACCACATGCGCCTAGACAACAATGGTACATGGAATTGAGATTCCACGTATCTCTAGCTATATAACAATACCTTATAGTTATTCTTGGATTATAGTTGTAAGAGGTTATTGGATGTCAAATACTTGTGGCATTACTTCTCTTTCGAGGGCAAAGTTACGTAAACAAAGAAAATCACTGTAATAGAAAGATAAACAAACCATGCAAACCTTCCAACAACCTTCAATGCAAACCTCAAATAAGGGTCTCTTATAAGACCTTGCAAAATGGATGTCAGAAATGATTGTGGATGCTCTTGAGTGCTCTCCAAATTTTGAAAGTAAATGCTACCAACTAACATAGTAAATTCAATAGAGTTTTTGTCATCGTCGATTCAAGAGGATTTGTAAGGAATGTAAGATTGTAATTTATAGAGGCAAAAGTAGTTAAAGTTGGGTATACACGAATAAATGAATATGCTAAAAATAGCATTGTGGGAAGTTGCTAATAGTGTAAAGGCGAGAAATGAATTAATTGCAAAAAGTCGCATCCGAAAAGGTTGTATGTGCATTTTAATTGCCCCTACCTTTCTAGGATTCTAGAAGTGCAGTTAACTAGGATAAGGATGAAGAGTCCAAGTGGAGTTTAGGTGGAGTTTGATCAAGTGGCGGATGACTAGGATATGCACACACTTAATTAATTAATTATTTTTTTAATAAATAATAATTAACTTAGCTAAAGGGGTACAAAGGATACATATGATTAATTTAATTAATCCAAAGGGGTACAATGTGTATTAATTAATTAATTTAATCAATTAATCACAAATGGGTGAATAACAGGCATACTAGGATAACACTTTGGAACAAGTGAAAACAGTAGTGTAATTTTGGGCATCTACATTTTACCCCTCTTTAAAGTGCTATTGCAAAGTAATAGTGTTTTAGAGATAGTAGACACATACTGATTGATGAGCGGAAAAAACATTGTGAAGCATTGAGATGTCCCGGCAAAGAAGCGAAATGGTAGAGGAATGCCCCTCAAGTGTGTGGATGACGCAGTTAAAAGCGGCGGACAAGTGCTTGATATGAAGAAAGCAAGGGATTATAATAAGGATAGGAAAGGACTTGTGTTCGTAGCATGAACGTTATTTGAGAGTAATTTTTAGAGCAACTTGATTTTTGCTGTTGTACGATAGAGTTGTCACCATGATTATAAAAGAATCAAGATGGTTAACCTAGATGCGCGTAAACAAACACACAACAAAGAAAAGATAAAAATGCAAACAAACCCAATATACAAAGCAAGTGCCGACATCAGGATTATAAAGGAACCAAGATGTGATCACACTACTTGTAAATGGTCCAAAAAGAGTAAACATCAACAATGCAACACAAAGTTGAAAAAGAAGACAATCAGCTATGCCCCTAATGCGTGCCACAATGATGATTAAGTAGATACAAATAATCCCAAGTGGGAATAAGATTAGGCTGGAAGAGCGAAGTTAAAGCGACTCCTTATGACACTCTTCTTTGAATCCGTTATGCAAATGATCAAAGTTGAAATTACCCCAAGTGAAGTTATATCACGAAGGAAAAACAATTGTGTGACTTGCCCCAAGCAGAGTTAGCATATCATGCAAAGGGAAGAAAGTGATAGTTGTAAGATTGGCACGAGCACTAGGGTAATAGATAAAAGGTATGATATTTATCAAGATTGTATTAAGATGTTGAATGATTCACTTTAAGTGTTTTCCAATTGTAGGATTCTTGTGATAAGTGAATGTTTGTTCGAAAGTTTTGTGATGATTTTTTTTTTTGTTTTATTTTTGAAATATTTGATTTTTTTGGATTTTCGCAAGTTTTGAAAAATACAAATGCAAACAAAAAGGAAGACATTCCATGGCTTAAATAAACCAGGAGGAAAAAACAACACGTGCAAATGAAATAAAATAAAATAAGCAATAGAAAGAAACCCAATATGAATAGGAAGGAACCACACCAAAGTCATATGTGGACTAGGCAACCAATAAATTTCCAGATTGGTCTACAATAAAGGTAAACAAAAAAAAACACAATGACAAACTGAAAGAATAAAAAACATCGCCACAATGTTAACAAACCACAACAATACAATACAACGTGAAAAAAATGATGTCTAATGACACTCCAAATGTGTTCCACATTGAAGAACTAGACAAATTTGAATGCCCCCAAGTGATAGCTTAGCATGTGAGAGGATTGGATCGGACCAAAGAGTGGAGTGATACTTAGATACTTCAAAGATACTCTTGTTGGATCCCATTGAAGTTTGATCTGTATTGGATTAAAATGTAAAATCCAAGTGTGCCCCAAACAAAGTTATATTGCAAAAGGGTAAATGATTGCCTCGAGCATAGATATACACCATGGGCAATAAATATGAGTATGATTTGGAACAATCATGAGGAGCACCATCAAATGGCGAAGTTGTTGAACTGTGTTATCCAGTTGCTGAAATTTTGTCAAACATTATCTGAATGTTTTGTTTGTGACAATTTGAAACTATTTTTGGAGTTTTGGACAATTTTATATTGTTTTTGTGTTTTTATATTGTTTTTATATTTTTGAAGTTTTGTGAGACATTTGTGAAAATGTTTTTTTGTATAGTACAACTTGATAAAAAGGTACACTGCTTGAAAGCAGGTACAAATAATTAAAAACATTTCATTCCATTGGCAGAAATTTAGATGATAAAATGATAGGGTGTTTCACTCCGCTCGTGGTTTCACGCAACTAGGAAGATGTGAGGGCTCATCACCTTGAGCCAAAAAGGACATGAAAACGAGGTGAATATTGATATGGAAGTGATGATAATGGATGCGAAGACACAAGGTGTAATAATGATCCATATGAGAAAAATGTAACTCATCTCCAGTCAAGATTATCTAACCGATGTCAAGATGATTCCATTTTATAGGTTTTGAATTGACTTAGATCCATTGATGACCTACTTGATTGGCGAAATCCAGTGAAGGAATTGTTTATCTCTTTATCATGAGCTAAATTACTTCTTGGAATGTTTTTGATTAAGCACTTTGATTTAGATTTCATGAAGGCTTTGTTTGAATGATTTTTGTTTTTGTTTTTGTGAAGGACACCCTACATGTTGCCCCATGCCATCTCGTAAAGGCAAGAGCTCAACACCAAGACAAAATGTAGGCGAGTAAGGGCTTTCTCCGTTCCTAGTCTCATCTTGCAGTAAGAAGTATGTGCTTACACCAAAGACTATGAAGGACGAAAGGTGTACGATTATATATATTTTTAATTTTGTGATTGATTTAATTTTCCTTGTATGTTGATAGTGTGCTTGTTGGGAAGAACATTCTCGCTCCCAAGTCTCAAAATCATGTGACTAGTAGGGCGCAAGGGTTTAACACTTGTACATTGAGATGGGCGGTCAAAAGGACCGGGTAAAGAAGCTTAGTGCTTTCACAAATAGAGAGCTTAGTGTGAAAGTAGGAGTTGCCATCGGTAAGCTTCGAGACAAAACCGTAGGTAAAAAGATATGAAATGGTGGAAACCATAACGAAATGAGACACAAAATGCCTAAGAGGAACAAGGTTAACATGTGTCATAATAGGTGAAGAAGGTGAATACATGATAAGTATATGATTAAGATATCGCGCCAATAAATGGAATGCCTAACATTATTTGGACACACTTTGCCATTTCCGATTGGCAAACAATGCTTTAATCTGAGTTTTTATTCTATTTTTATGTTGTTTGATTTTTCGAATGTTGGTGGACGAGGAGTTGAAATGGACTTATCAAGAAAGATGTCCATGTTTATTGAAGTTGAATGGTCATGAGATATGAGGCTTATGCGAACGAAATCCAAGTCAAGAGAGGGAATCCTAAAATTTGATAAGTCCTGAAATACAAGACTTGACAAGGCAGACACGAGCCAGTCAAAGGAGTGAATATGAAGATTCGATAAGTTATGTAATATGAGACTTGGGTGGATAAGAGCCAAGTCAAAAGATTGAATCTAAAGATTCGATGGGTCCTGAAGTACTAGACTTCGGTGGACATGATCCAAGTCAAAAGATGTGTAATTAGATAAGTCTTCTATGAGATCGAAAGACATATGTGATGTTAGAAGAAGATTGTCGATGAGGGAAGATGTTGAGATACATATTCACCTGTGAGCGAAAGAACACGAGGAAAGAAGGATAGATCTCTAGATGTATACTCAGGGTTCCTTGTAAGCCATAGAGAGGAAATAGTCAATGTTTCTCCTTCTAGGTTGTGAATTAATTGATTGGACAAAACATTTGCAATTAAAGCTTGAAACAATTGAATAAGGATATTCCTGGGTATACATACCTCAAAGAATGTGTGCATGTAGATATCTTGACAAGTAGGAATCATCGTTGATGAGATTCCTATCAGGATGGATCATGTGAGGCATAATGGACACGAAAGGTTGCGTTGAAGCAAGTGTCTTAGCTTGTTGTTGTAATTCAACAACAATACTATATATGTTAGGTGTAGGAGATGGAATGGAAAGAATAGAGTCAAGCTCAATGGTGTTTGATGATGTACTTTCTTATGTCATGTCAAGGGTTGAAAGAGAGTCTTGAAGCAAATTCAAGTTCTTGTTAGGTGTTAGAAGATTGTTGTCAAAACAGGTTCAATATCCGTTTGGATTATCAAGAAAATCCGGAGAAAGAAAGAGATTGGTTTGAAAGGAGATACTTGACCTTCGTCGCCGATCTCGCGGAATGTCGATATTAATAGAAGTGGGAATAACGATCAAATATTCATTTGAAGGTGTGGAAGTTGACACGTCATCGGTTGCAAGAAGCTTCATTGTCAAGATCTACAAAGATCTCTCCGTCATGAATTAAGTTTTGGACATAGTTCTTAAAACGTGTACATTTATCGGTTGAATGGCCATCAATGCGATGAAAAATGACAATATGCATGAGTTTTGTACCAATATGGCTTAGGTTCTCCTTGATCCAAGGTCTTGTAAGGGGATATTTATCATTCCAACAATTTTCGATTGATGAAAGACATTAGAGAGACTTTCGTCAAGGGGTGTAAACTTATTTTTATCTTTGTGTGGCGTAGTGTCTTCGCTAGGTTGTTTGATTGTATTTTTGATTGATTGGTCATGTATGTTGGGCATATTGCGATTATCCGTGACACCAACGATGATGACATTGCGATTGCGATTGCGATTGATGTACCAAGATTCATTGTGAGAAGCTTTAGTACGATGATTATTATGAGTGAGGTTGAAAGAAAAATGTTTGATGAACTTCTCTGAGAGGTCTGCGAAGGTGGTGATAGATCCCTTTGGAAGGTGTAAGAACCAATCCAAAGCTTGTCCTCCTAGACTTCTAGGAAAAAGGCACAAGAGAAAGCTATTGTTATATGCCACTTCGTGGCATGCTATGGAAAATTCTTTGATATCTTGTCTTAGATCAGTTTTGCCCTTGTATTTGTCAAATTTGGGCGTCTCAAAAGATTGTGGGAAGGGTATGCGTAAGATGTCCATGTTAAAGGGTATGGACACAATTCATCAAAATTGAATTGTTTGCGTTGTTTTTGCATACCCGCAATGATGTCTTTCATCATTTGCCATTCTTGGGCAAAGGATGAATTATATAAATCCACCATTGTAATGAGAAATGAGGTAGAGTGAAGAAAGGTACGATGAAAAACTCAACCCTTAGCAAAGTGAATGCTAAGATGGAAGTGAAGAAAAAGTTTGAAAAACTCGACCCTTAACAAAGTGAATGCTAAGATGGAAGCGACAAAAAAAAAGTTTGAAAACCTCGTCTCCTAGAAAAGTGAATGCTGAGAGGAAAGAGGGAAGAAGATGGAAAAAGTTCGACCCATAGGAAAATAAGTGCTAAGAGGGAAGAAACAAAATAAAAGATTTGTAGAGTGCCCGTCTCTTAACAAAATGACAGTAAAGAGAAAAAGGGACGACAAGAAGTTAGATGTGCTCTATTCCATAACAAAAATGAGTCACGAAGGAAGAGAGACTTGACAAGGTGAACGCGATCAACTCGTAATCAAAATGAATGATAAGAGTGATGAAGAAATGTAAAAAGGTTAACTCCTAACACGAAGTCATAAGAGAAACAACAAAGGGGGAAAAGTGAAACGTAAACGACACTTAACAAAATGAATGTCAAGGGAGACAAGACTTAACAAGATGAAGATGATCAACTCTTAACAAAATGAACGATAAGAGTGATGAAAAGAAGGAATTCACAACACCTAACAAAATGAGTGATGTTAAGGTGGAAGATGGGTTGAAATGTTAGTTTAGATGATTCTTAACAAAGTGAGTGTTAAGAAATATGAAGAGGTTTGAAATGATTTTACGATCCTTTACAAAAGTGAACGTAAAGAGGGGAGAGACGAAAGGTTAGTGTGCTCAACTTGCGATAATTGTAAGTGCGACAAGATGAGACTTAAAACACGTTGGATGATGCTCAATTATTAATAAAAATGTTAAGTGAAGAGACTTAGGAAAGAAAATGATGGATTTGCTCAACTTTTAACAAGATGAATGGTAAAAGGGAGACTTAGGAAAGAAAATGATGGATTTTATCAACTTTTAACAAGATGAATGGTAAAAGAGGAGACTTAGAAAGATGATGATCAAAGTCAACTCTTAACAAAAAGTGTGTTAAAAGATAAGACATGACAAGGAAGTGAAAACACTAAAAGAATGAAAACAGAGGCAAGTCATCATATGAAGTGAATAAACGATGAGAAAAAGGTCCGAATCTCACAAAAAATGGAGATAAGAGACAAGGGGGAAGTGATGGATTAGTGATCTCAAACTAAAACAAAGTGAATGTTTTAATGAGAGAAGTGAAGAAATAATGAGGATGTCGACAATGTAACAAAATGATTGTGAAGTACGACAACGTAAGATGATATGATGAAAAAATGGAAGACGTCGCAACTCAACAAAGTGGATGCGAAAATGTGACAACGTAAGAGTGAGTAGAGAATGATAGTGAATAATGTCAATAAGTTGAGAAAGTAAATGTGAAATGTGATAATGTAATAATGGGTAATGCTTAGAGTTCAACAAAATAACCTTAAACTTAAGACTTATGATGATGAAAGATCAAGGTGATTAAGAGAGTGCTTGATCTGCGATAAAGCGAATATCACAACATCAAGACTTGGATGAAAATGAAAGTGCTTAAGTGTGAATATGGATGTTCACAACCCAAGACTTAGACACGTGTCCAAAGTGACAAGATGGATGGGAGAGAAAACATGAATGACGAAAGTGAAACACAAGTGTGTAACATGCGAGAAAAATGAAAAGTGGTGAAATGAAAGTTGTGGTCTCTACCTTAGATTGGCTTGGAAAAGGTGTGGCTTCCTTAGTGACTCTCTCAACTAGGTGTCGGTATATCCGAGTAAGCTCAACGCTATTTCTAACTATGGCTTTACTTTACCCCCTTTGAAACCACCGAGTAAAGATTTTACTCGAATGAGTTACACAGGGGTCACCACTAAGGATATCCATGACTCTAACTCACAAAGGCTTTACTAGTCGGTAGGAGAAAAGACTCCCGTTTCGTCCTCCAATTCCCTCAAGGTGTGGACTACATTGGGGTTCCTAGAACCAACTCCTTTGTTGTAGCTTAAGGCTCATGCCAAGGGGGTTATGTTCTAGTTAAGCGGTCGAGTTGTAGCTCATAACCGAACCTGCAAATTAAGTGTTTTGAATGTGGTGTTTTTTTAATCTTTTGATTTAAATGTGGTTTGGTTGAACTCCTTTGGCAACCTGCAGTTAGTAGTTTTGGATTGTTTTAGCCACCTTGTGTGAGAGCAGGCCCTACAAACAATGATTAGACAGTTTTCCAGAATGAGGTAAAAAAAAGCAAAACAAATAAACAAGACAACAAAAGTGAACCCACGTTTCTGATTTCCAAGATCGCTTAAAAAGCGTGAGGAAAGAGCATACGTGTGGGTTGGCTTTGGTTAAGTGAAATGTTAATTCCCAAAAAAAAAAAGAAAGAAACAACCACGTTTATGATTCCCAAGATCACTTTAAAAAGCGCGAGGGAAGAGCATACGCGTGAGCGATTTGTGATTAGTTGTAGAAAAACAAAAGAAAATGACAAGCGAGAAGCACACAAAACACGTTAGAAAGGGTTAGTCTAGTTTCTAAAACAATGAATTGTGCATAAAATGGCGAACTTTTTTTTTGGACCGAAATGTCCAATAACCTTAGTTTATCAATTGTCATAATTTGGCCAAATCGGTGCACGTGGCGAAAGTGAGCGAAAAAGGAAGTGAAATCAAATTCGAGTGGAGAAAACATCGACAAACTGAAAAATAAGTTGATTTGGAGCGCCAATTATCCCTGCAAAACAAATTGAACAATTAGTCCCACTAACGAAAGGATTGCAAGTTAGTGGAAAAGACCTAATTAAATAAAAGAAACTAATGAATTAAATAAAATAAAAAAGGAAATAAACTAACAATTTAAGTAATAAAAGAAACAAACAAATTAATTAGACAAACAAATGAAATAAAGTTATTAATAATAAAAAAGAAACAAGTACTACCAAAAAACTAAACTAAACTAAACTTTACTAAACTAAGCTAAACTTTGGATAGAAAATGGACAAAACCTAAAAAACAAATGCATTGGCTATTAGTGGAGTGGTAGGAGCTTGGTGAAGGCTCAATCGAAGTGGGAAGGGAGTGGGTGAGCCCACTTGTAGGGAGAATGACTCGGCGGTGGGGTTGGGACAACTCGGCCGTGGGTGGTGTTTCGCACGCAGAATGTTTCGTCTTAGAATAGAGTTGCTTCTATCCTTTCATTCTCTTGAGAAACAGAGATAAGGGTTAGGGCTAGGAGGAATACATTGAATGTTGGGAGGGTGTGCGCGTGCCGTAGAGAGCAGAGATCGATCGATTCTTAAGAACTCCTTTTTATGCAGGAAGGACTACTGCAAGTAAGAATACAAGACCACCAAATTATAGTTAGACAATAAATGAGGGAACCGCCTTGGGCCCAGGAAATATTAGACTTCTTTGAAGGTGGTCGGTTCCCCTTTTAATACGAATTAACACAAATGTTAACAAAGAAGTTATTGTGAAATTACAATTTAGTTACCTCGTTAAAAGACAATTGAGGAAAGGCTGGTTTTGGTTTGAGTCACGATGACCGTCTTGGTCGATATAACCGCAGTACTGGTTGTTGATAACCGATATCGATAGAAGCGATGATTTAGGGCTTTCAATGAAGGTTGGGTGTAAGAAAGCGGTTATGGTGTTTATAAGGTTGGTAAATGATTAGGGGTAGACAATATGGTGATGGAGAAGACTCGAGAGAGTGTGGGAGCCGTTCTTGGGGCAATGTAAGGGTAGGGAATGAAAGTTAGATGTAGGGTGCTATCGGGTAGTAGATCTAGGAGTGAGCTTATAATTACTATGAATCGAAGTTCAAGAAAATGGTATATAAACGTCTGAGGCACCACTTACTAGTTCTGATGAAGATACGAGTTCAAGGACTGTGATGACGAAGGCAAGGCTCAGGTGGGATGATCCGACAATCAAAAGTGAGCTATCTTCTCTCCCAATGCTTGGACGAGTGTCACTGTGCTCTAGTTACTCAGTTGCAGTCTTGGGCTTGATGTCCTTCTCTGTAAACTCTTCTCTTTCCTTCACTTGTCTCTGCTCTGCCAAGTGAATTCCGGATCTTTCAAATGAATTCCGATCCTTTGTTTTTGGTTGGGAGGTCATTTACGAGGAGGCGATGGCGGTTATGTAACCGATGGCGGTCGAGTAGAACCGATGTCGGTTAAGTCGAGTGGGCTATTTTTAGTAAAATAGCCAACTTTCCCTCCTTTTCTTACGAGGGATTAGTTGTGGGCTTGGTCAAGTCATTATTAGGTTGGTTTTGGTGCGGGTGAGGAGTAATTAGTCATGGGTATGGATGTAGACCAAGTTATAGGTCTTAATTAGGTTAGTTTAGGGTTAGGGCTAGGTCATGATGAGGTGGCGAGTTTGGAGATGTGGATTTATTAATTATAAGGTAATTAATAAATAATTGTGTAAGGTTTAGGTGGCGAGGTTAGGTTGCGAAATGAGATGCGGGGCACGGGTGTCGTAAGACACAAATTTGGTGCCTACATTAGCCCCTGTCGTGTAGCTTGTCTTGTAAAGTGCATTGACAATAATAAGAAGTGGTTACTCCCGGTTAAGGGTATAGGTAATCCCCCTCAAATCTATCACGATTGAGGCGCCATGAAATCGAGGATAGGGTTGATAAAGGGTGAATGATGATGAGAGGATGGTAAGATGGGTGGGGTAAGTTCAAAGAAGCGGGCCGCACGTTGAAATGTAGTAGTGCGACAGGTGGTACACGATTTGAAGAGCAAACAAACAATACATAGGCAAAGGTCGATAGTTTATTCAAACAAGGTTGATATAATCCCGGTATCGAAGGCATAGGAAGTAGCTCGAGGATATAACGGGTAAGGTACAAGAACGTTTAGGTATGTTTGGCGATGCAAATGGTTGGTTTGGTTGAGATAAACGTCACGGTCTTGGTCAGGCAAAGTTAGTCGACCGATCAAGTCAAGTATCCTAATCATGCTAACACATGAACAGGTGAGCTCGATTGAACAAAAGGCTACATGATGGGTGGATAAAATCGTAATTTACGGGTCTTGGTCGAGGTACTTAATTGGTACGGCCTTGGGTCGGGCCAATTGATTGTGAGGGCCTTGGTCGGGCAGATTGGTTGGTTGCGACCTTGGGTCGGGCCTGATTGGTTGGTTGCGGGCTTGGGTCGGCCTCGGTTAGTTGCGGCCTTGGTCGGGCTTTGATTAGTTGGTTCGGTGTGGTCGAGCCGAGATTGGTTGGTCGCGCCGTGGATCGGGCCGATTGGTTGGTTCGCGAGCTTAGGTCGGGCTGATTGTTGGTTCCGAGGCTTGGGTCGGGCCAGTTGGTTGGTCGCGCCTTGGTCGAGCCAAATGGTTGGTTGCAGCCTTGGCCGGGCCAAATGGTTGGTTGTGGCCTTGGGTCGGGCCGATTGAAGTCCAAATAAGGCTAATCAACAAAGCCGGGGTAGGTGATGCGGGAAAAAGTGGAGATTCTGGATAAAGGCGGGAGTTAGGTGAAGGAAGTAGGTAACCGATATCGGTTATGTGTGACCGATATCGGTTCTGAAGACCGATACCGGTATTCTAGAAGCGCGAAATAATCGGTATTGGTCATAGGTCAAAACCTATAAAAAGAAAAATACGGCATGTCATTGTCACTTTGTGAATTTGAGTGCCTAATTTTGTCTTGTCTGAGGTGTGAAGTGATTTTGTTGAGTTTGTGGGCTGAGTTGACACTAGTTGAGTGGAGGATTGAGTGATTGGTAGACCTCGGGGATCGGGAGGCGAGGTTGATTGGTTGAGACCCAGTGAGGAGATTTGGAGCCATGACACGGCCCGGAGGAGCAGGGAGGCGCTTTGGAGGAGCCGGACCACCGCCATCTATCCCACCACGATGACGTGTAGTTGTGCTTAGTAGGATCTGAACCCCTACTTATGTGAAGTTAATGAAGTTAACTAGAATGTGGGTTTTGGGGTAGGAATCCAAAATTTAATAAAATAATGAATAAATGAAGGTAATTTGTAAAATGGAGTGGGTAGGTATGCTAGTTAGGCCAAAACGGCAGGGTGGGTAAGTTTTTAGGTCTTTCTTGTGGGTAAATGGGTAGAAATAGGTAAAAGGAGGTTTTGCGGGCCGTTTGGGTTCAGCCCCGGAATCGGACAGTGACCGATGTCGGTCACTAGGCGACCGACATCGGTCACATAATAGTTTGTAGAAATTGCTTGGTTTGTAGACCGGCGTCGGTCATATATCGACCGGCGTCGGTACATACAATGTGCTCGGGGACCGATGGCGGTCGAGGGTGACCGGTACCGGTCATCATGGGTAGGAGTTAGGTTTGTGAAATTTGTGGTTTGTGTTTGTTGTTAGAGTTTTGTTTTTGTTTGGGGGTGAAGGGGAGGAGGTAGAGTTGATAGGAAAGGTGATGGTGGTGGGGGAATGGGGTTGTTGAAATGGTTTGGGTATGATAGATTATGTGTTGTGTATGAAGTAGGAGGTGTTAAATTGGCGGGGTATAGTTAGATGGCTAGAGTAGATCGGGGTGGTTGGTAGGGGGTGAGATAAGTAAAGGGGATATCGTAGATGTATAGGGTAAGATAGGTGGGTGTAGATGTGTGTTATAGAGTCGGGTTGTGGTTGGGTGGGTAAGTGGGTATAGAGGGTTAAGGTAGTTGTTTTTGTAAAGGGTAGGCCTGATGAAGTGGGTTGTTTTTGCAGGCATGCCAGTAGCTCACTATGCGGCATCGAGATGGCCCTCTATTTGGGCGGATGCGGCCACATGCGATCATAGCGTAGTAGTGGCGTCATTCGAGAGGTTGACTCGGCGAAGTCCAGAGGTATAGGGCGTGGATAGGGACCACGGCTGATGGTTGCCCTCATCGAGAGATGGGATCCGAACCAATGTCTTCCATCTCCCTACTAGAGAGATGACTGTCACATTAGAGGATGTGTATCGCATCCTGAGACTGCCGATCGTAGGTGAGGCAATGTTCCAGGTGGATGCGAGACAGCGATGGACAACATCCCATGTATTCGGAGATGCAGCCCCATTGCTTACCTATCACAAATACGCCGAGCATTACCTACTGGCGACATGTATCGTGCGCATAGACAGAGAGACACGACTTGCCGTGTTGATGATGATTGTATCACCCGCTTCGCCCTCTCGGACTCGAGAGGAGGCCGCTCTTCCCACGGACTTTGATGGGAGTTTTGTATGAGATGGTGGAGGAGCATACTTGCATGCACAGGCACCGCAGTCCTCAGTGCGGCTATACGAGAGAGCTGCAGGGGTTATCGCCGTATGAGGCGATTTGGTATCTGTTTGACATTTTTGTTACAACTGCTTTGGGCTTATGAGCATATCATCTGTATACGACCGGTAGGGTTGCCACTAGCGGCCCGGGGCCACGAGATAGTGTACGGTATGGATTTGAGAGGTGGTTGGGGTCGTGGGCTAGCCACGGCGGTGATTGCTAAAGCGAGATGTGGCATACTACCGGCACATGTTAGAGGGCCTGACGGCACTCGATATTATTTGGAGGCCCTACAGAGGCCATCGGCCTCGAGGAGGACCCCGAAAACATTATGCCCAGATCCAAAGATATAACTTCCGGATAGGCAGAGGCCCTGGAGTATGGCGGATACCCCTGAGAGGGTACGGCGTACGTTGGGCTTACGACATGATGAGCCACCTCCCTTCCCACAAGACGGCGGGGAGGATGTGGAGGCACCATTACTGCCGCACCGGCAGTTGACCCAGACCCAGGAAGCGAGAGACCGACCCGATGTCTGATGGATGATGCCGGAGTAGCAAGTGCCTTTTTAGTTTTGGTGGCGAAGGCGAGAGCAGAGAGCAAACACACAGCCCAAGACCCAATTTGGTATTCATTATAGTGGAGAGGACCGTTTCTTGGGACAGTGCAACTATTACGAGGCGGCTAATTGCGCACACATGCATTGGGTGCTACGAGGCGGTTAGCCCAGCATAGGAGCAGCTCAAGCCACGGCCGCGAGTACCGCCACGAGCACGAGCAGCACTCGCCGCAGTACGAGCACCGCCACGAGCACGAAGTGTACCTGCCGCAGGACAGGGGCCACTTCTATTAGGAGTCGGGGGACCAGCCCCACCGGCCATGGTGGCACGGCTCGCTATATGGAGAGTGAGAGCGGAGGCCGGTATTATCGGGGCGTGCTCGATGAGTGCAGGGAGCCGACTATCGGCCATATGCGCCATGCATCAGAGCCGAGACGTCTTGGAGTCGAGATCACGAGGCGCGCCCACGGGCGGTGGGTCGGTTACGAGGAGGAGGCGAGAGCCGGCATAGAGACCAAAGCAGGGGCGGGCCGAGGTGGTGGAGAGAGTTGAGACATCCAGGGAGCGGATATGGGTTTTGTTATTGGATATAGACACCGGTCCGCGAACCGAGTATGTATATAGAGGCTGCGTGCCTGAAAGGATTCATTTATTCATTTTTGTTGTATATACCTACTGCGAGCCAAGTACATTTTGTATAGTTGATACCGGCTGCGAGCGAGTATATTTTGTATATGAGAGACGGGCCTGCGAGCCGAGTCGAGATTTTGACAGAGATAGCGGCCTGCGTGCCGGCTTTGTATTTTTATATCACGAGGCCCCATGCGAGGCGCTTTGTATATTTTGACATTGAGTTGATGATGATATATATAGATGAGATCGATTCACATGGTGTGTAAAAATGTTTGATTTGATGCATATATTAGAATGTCTTATGTGTTTTGTTGATGGCATTGAAATTTGATGTATATAGATGATGTTTGATGAAAATTTGATGATATGTATATGTGTTGATGGTATTCTGATGATAAATATTGATAACGATGTCGTTATGTAGGGAAAAGAGGCGGGCACCACCAAAAATTTGCAAAAAAGCGAAGAAAAGGCCTAGGTTTAAGCAAAAGGAGACATGTGACCGATATTGGTTAGCTAACCGATGTCTCAGTAGATATATGACCGATACTGGTTAGGTAACCGATATCGGTTATTCCAAAAACGAGTTTTTCTAAAAATAGAAAAGCTTGGGAGGCAACTTAAGTTCTTATTTTTAGAGTCATGCAACAAGTTAAATATGAGAATGCAAATGTTGTGTTGGGACTTATACGAGGTAATTGCATGGTAGAATTGAGTGATAAGGAGGAAAGAGACAAGTAAAGTGATTGTGGTGAGATTAAGAAGACGAAATACAAGTTATATTGAAGAGGGTGGTGAACATGGTGAACAAAGAAGCATTCAACGGGTAGAGAGGAGATAGACAGTTCCACCTCAAGTGCTGGATCCCGGAGGTATAATTTGTTTTTGGTTAGAATTATATTTTGCATGGTTAAAAATAGAATGTGGTAAGGTAAATGGGCAGAAAGGTGAGTAGGTAAGAGTTTGGGGTGGGATGAGTGTTATGGGGTAGGCAAGCAGGGATTTCGGGTATGTGTGTAGGTACAGAGAGGGGTAAATGAGCAAATAATTATCGTAGGTGGTGTTTTTAAGCAGTGTGTATAATTGACAGTGACCGATATCGTTTAGAGATAACCGGTATCGGTTATCTATAACTGATATCGGTTACTGTATGAAATTCCAGAATGTGAGAAAAAACACTTGGGGATTTGATTTATTGAATGGTTGTTTGTTGATTTGATGTATGCAGGCAGAGGCAGGGTTGAGGATGAATGATAGGGTGCCAGCTTTGTTGTCACGAGTCCGAGCGGATGTAACACTAGCTGAGTGGGCATTGATAAACCGTGTGGGGTTAAGTGGAATCCGCTATTATTCACGAATCGCACGCAATCATGCTATGTTGCGGCGTTGATTGAGAGATGGAATCCGAGAAAGAATACCTTCTATCCGCCATAGGGAGATGAGCGGTGACATTGGAAGATGTGTTTGAATTTTGAGGCTTCCAATTACAGGAAGACCATTTATCGTAGGGCCTAACGCGGCGTGGGAGCAATAACAATGATATTTGGTCTAAACGCACGAGATTTGACACAATGAGAGGTTTGACATTCACTTATGGTATAATGTTTGCAAAGACACCCTGAGGCAACAAGGTTGGCAGTGGTATTAATGATAGCGGTGGGGTATTATGCATTACCGAGGGTGGATGGGGGAAGATTTCCAAAAGCATTGATGTGTATTATTTGGGAAATGATAGAAAGGAGCGTGACTTTCGCATGGGCACCCATATCTCGGCGGAGCTATACAGGGGTTTATGGGCCTGCAGGTGAAATCACAGGACTACACTGGATTGTGCATACTTATTACATTGTTGGGCCTATGAGCACATTGTTTGTGTGCGACCAATAGGCCGACCCATCCAGTCAGGAGAGACAGGAGTGTAGAGGTTGGGATTCAGCGATGGGTCCAGACAGAGCAAGAGGCGAGATCCCAGGCCGTGACAGATGACGTCGAGTATTATAGGCAGGTGTGGGAGATGGTGACGATTGCGGATATCCGTTGGAGGCCTTACGGGAACTATATGGTGACAGAGAACATAGTTGAGGATTTGAGGGGTGTAGAGCGATTAAGGTGGATCGCGGGGCACAGGCCAGGTGAGTACGAGAGGATTCCTCTAGATCGCGTGCGGCGACAATTTGGATTTGTTCAAGATATACCCATGGCTTATAGACCATATATGAGGATCGACGCCGAGGCATCATTCTCGCCTCCCCGGCCGACACCTCCGTAAGGACCAAAGAAATAATAGCGGCCAATCGCAGGTAATGGATGCAGGGAGCGACGAGGCTTATAGATTATGGTGGGTAGCAGAGCTGCGAGGTTAACGTGAGAGGGCGATCATCCCGACATAGCCGTGATTACAATGAGAGAGATCACTGCAGGGTTTAGTTCACCAGCTTCAAACGGGTGAATGAGACAACGAGATTGTTAGCGGTTGCGGAGTCACGAGTGGAGAGACTAGAGGCGAGATTCCTCCACGTGAGAGGGCGTATTCATATGTTACAGGAGAGATTGGCATATCAGTGGGAGGAACCAATAGCAGTGGCACCTTTGAGGATGGAGAGGCCAGGCGAGCGGCGTCGACGATCACGATCATCACCTAGTTCGGGATGAGGCGCAAGGGTCTAAGTGAATTTCATAGAGGTAGAAGAATAAATAAGGATGCCGACTGCTGGCGATGATGGAGAAGATGTATTTGTTTAACATCTAAAATAAAACTGAATATGTATGTTGATTTGAGTTATGATAATAATAAGAATGGTTGTGTTTGGAATGTTTGTTTTGAAAAAGGATAAAGATGAATGTTATCAAATAGAAATACACAAAAATATTTATATTTACAACACATGATAGGTTATGGTAGGGGATGGTTGAGCTAACCTTGGGAGACCCCATGTCTCCTAAGTCTTTGCCTACATAGCCCATTGCACAAAAAACAAGAAGGGCCTCGAGACCAATGTAGTTCTTCCTTAGGACCAGGGGAGAAGTGAATTCGAGACAATTTGGTTGTGGTTAGACAATTTGTTGGTTGGTAAAAATATTGATATTGGTAGGGTAATTGAAAAATTAATATCATAATTACATAAAAAAAATTCGAAATATTACTCTTTATTCTTGCTACATTCATAGGAAGTATTACATCCATTTAAATAGGAGATGTTGTTCATATATTTAAGGAGATATAATCTCCATAAATATCTCCACACATAACTCCTAAAACAACTCCATGCTATTATACGTGAGATTTTGTTTTCTCACAAAACTAATATTGTTAATGATTTGTTTACTCAACAACTCATAACAATATTTACTCACCCACTCATAATTACATTTACAATAATGTAATTAATTATTACAACACATTATATTATCCTAGATAATATAATCACTTACATAATATTCTATGTTCACACTACAACATAGATATTCCTAACATTCGCCCCTTAGTGTGAACATGGGGTAAGAGCTCTGAAACATCAAACTTGTCGGAATAGTCATTCTTATTGGATCTTGCTATTTGGATCTTGCTGCTAATGATCATTCTTGTCGTATGAACATCTTCATCGACTGATCACCTTTCAACGAAGTACCTTCCACCAAAGTATGGCAGTCAGAGGACCGTACGATAGTCAGAGGACCATACGTAGATGATTTACCCCTGTAAGCTGAGTCAAGCAGTTTGCTTCTTCCACACCAAATAGACACTCAGGAACTGTTGTTAGTCTATGTGAACACATTAAAATCAAAACATGAAACTAGTTTCACCCCCTTGTGTATAAACACACCACATAACTGAAATAAAATATCACCACATGCATGCTGCGACCCCATCGTTGGTGAATGACGAAAGGACGTTGATTTTCCTCCTTCCTCCATTGCCTCCTTCCTCCAACAAGAAAAGAGTCTACCATAGGAAATCCTCATCACTGGGGACATGAAAGTTCTTCATGACTTTGCTTTGTTCTAACAATGTAGAAATCACTCCTTCTAGACTAATAGTAATTTTACTCAAAGTAAATACAATATTTGAGTAACTCTTAGGCATGCTATTAAGAATAATAGCTTTAGCATCATCATCTTTTACATGTTCTTTAATTCCAAATTAGTTGATTTAGCAAAGAACGAAACTTACTTATATGATCTGCCATTTCCCGAGTTCTCTTCCATTTTCAACCCGTACAAGCATTTCTTGATGTAGTCTTTTCCATTTCAACTTGAACCAAACAATTTGTTAAGAGACTCCCAAATTTCTTTTCTGATTTTGTGAAATCCACATGATGTAGATAGGCTTTTGATAAGCCCAGACCAATGGTACCCAATGCTCTCTGATCTTTTGCATTCCACTTTGCCAATTCATTTCCTCCAGTGGGTGGAGTTGAATTAGACTTCACCACATCCCATAGATCCTTTTCTATTAAATGTAATTGCATCTGTAGTTGCCATGTATGGAAATCTTGTCCTTGAAACTTTTCAATCGATTTAGTTTCTCCATTATTTTGTACAATACTTGTAAAAATATAAAATTGAATCAAGTACTTTAAAATTTTATATTGAATACCTTTTAACCTCCAAGCAAGTCAAGAACTTGTATAAAAAATTCAACATTATTGAAAATTGGAGAAAACTTTCAATAGAAGAATTGATGTGCTTAATTTGATAGCTGCATAGTAAAATTTGTATTTCTTCCAAACTACGTATTGGGTTCTGCTGAAATTTCTTTTGTAGTTTCTTGACCAGCACGTGATTCTGCACGCAAAATTATAGAAAAACCCACATCCGGAAACGAAAAATATGATATATTCTTTGAGACGGATTTGATCATGAAAGCACTGAAATTTCTTGCATCAAACTTGCTCTGTTACCAAATGAAAAATTAATATCATAATTGTATAAAGAAAATTTGAAATCTTACTCTTTATTCTTGCTACATTCATAGGAAGTATTACATCCATTTAAATAGGAGATGTTGTTCCTATATTTAAGGAGATATAATCTCCATAAATATCTCCACATAACTCCTAAAACAACTCTATGCTATTATACGTGAGATTTTGTTTTCTCACAAAACTAATATTGTTAATGATTTGTTTACTCAAGAACTCATAACAATATTTACTCACCCACTCATAATTACATTTACAAAAATGTAATTAATTATTACAACACATTATATTATCCTAGATAATATAATCACTTACATAATATTCTATGTTCACACTACAACATAGATATTCCTAATAGTAATGTTGTTGGTGTTGGTAAGGTATTGGCGGTATTCGTGTAGGTATAGGTGAAGCGAAGGTTAGCTTATCCAAGTATTAGGGAACCGTGTCACCGCTTCTACGGTCAACACATAATCGTAGATTCGGGTAAAAGAGGGAAAAGTGTCCCATAGTTGGAAAGAGCTAAACAAACCACGTATTATTGGAGGATGAACTTGAATCCCTAGGTACCTTGCATAGGCGAAGTCGATAAGTGAAAAGAGTTGTATAATCACAATATATCGGATATACGTCACGTCCCTTGAGCTTTGTGGTTTTGAAGAATGGTGAGATGAGGTGGATGGTATAGGCATGGGTGCGAGAACTTGTTATAAGGTGATTATCTTGACAAAAGAGGACCAAACCCAATAGACAAGTCCATGACTCAAAAGTGCTTTGAAATCTTTTTTATTATTATTATTTTTTTTTCCGAATATAGACGATCGATGCGGGAAGTTTATATGGGATATGCATGTTGTTGTTCTTGAGCTCTTCACGAAGTTGATCAATGCGAGAAGCTTCGATAGAGGCTGAATTTGTATAAATGTCCTTGAGGAGCAATCTATTTATAAGCGATGCGGCTTTTGTGTATAAATTGTCCTTCGGGGAGCGATCTATTTATAATAGCAGATGTGGCTTTGCTGCACATAAATTTGTCCTTCGAGGGAGCGATCTATGTATAACTTTGAGGTCTAGATGTCCTTTTGGCATGAAGCATCTAGTTTTGTAGGAAGTTTGACTCAAGAATATCCCATAATTGTATAATTGAGAACGTGTTATTTTGATACTTTTAAGTCATGGACCGAGACTAAAAAGGGGAGGCATCTTTAAGAGGAGGTGATGACCAAACCACGCGAGCTTGATTCTATTTTGAGATCATGAAACAAAGTGTATGAGGTGGTAAATGAGCTCAAGGGACGAGCGCAGGTAGATAAAAAGTGATATAACACTAAATTCAACAATAGAATGGTCGGAGATGCAAGGCATTAAGGGGTTCAGGCTCAGGCTTACCATTAAGCGAAGCTAAACAATAAGCGCCTGATCCGTAAGTGTGAGTGATAATGTAAGGCCCAATCTAATTTGAAGCAAATTTTCCACGTTTGTTCTTTTCTAGTTTGGTTACATGTTGATTCTCTTTGAGGACAAGATCACCAACCTTAAAGGTACGCTCATGAAGTCGCTTATCATAAGCACGTTTGATGCACTTTTGATAGATTTGAAGGTGTTCAAGAGCGGTAAGACGACGCTCGTCAAGAAGGTCCAATTGGGCTAATCGCTCTTGGCGGAAATCATCATTGGTGAGAATATCCTGGAGAGATATTCTTAGGGAGGGTATTTGTATTTCGAGAGGCAAGACAACCTCGGTACCATATACCAAAGAAAATGGTGTGGCATTAGTGGAGGTACGAATGCTGGTACGATAAGCCCAAAGGGCAAAGGGGATGTGATCAGGCCAATTGCTTCCAGAATCGTTAACGACTTTCATGAGAATTTTGGTTAGGGTTTTGTTAGAAGATTCGGCTTGACCATTTGCTTGTGGATAGTAAGGTGATGAGAAACTAAGTTTGATACCAAAGTTGTCACAAAGGTCTTATAACAACTTATTTTTGAAAGATTTTCCATTATCTGTTATCAGGCGATGAGGAACACCAAAACGGCAGATAATGTGATGGTTAATGAACTCTACGATTTTTTCTTTTTTGGTTGAAATGAGTGGAATGGCCTCCACCCATTTAGTGTAATATTCGGTTGCTGTGATTATCCAACGGTGACGTTGCGAAGAGGGCGGGTGAATCTCACCAATAAGGTCTAAACCCCATTGTGAGAAAGGCCAAAGATCTCGTGCGACCTGTAGCGAGATGGCTAGGGGTATGTTGAAGGTTGGCATGTTGTTGACACATAATACAACACTTAACATATTCGTAGCAGTCGTTATTAAGAGTAGGCCAATAATAGCCTAGGCGAAGGATTTGTTTAGCCACGGCAAGGCCACTAAAATGTCCACCACAAATGCCGTCATGGACTTGTTGGATGGTATAGGTGACCTCCGCGCTGGTTAGACATCGAAGGAGGATGCCATCAAAGCCACGTTTATAGAGGAGTCCCCCCATGACGACATAACGAGAAACACTTTTAAGAAAAACATGTTTTCCGTTACTAGTAAGGTCAGGTGGGAGAACAGAGGTTGTAAGGTAGTCGTAAAATTGGTGATACCAGGTATCCTGCGAATTAGCAGATACATTATTTACCATACAAACATCCGGGACTGAGTAAGATGGGGCAAAGAGTTGTTGGACCAAGACAAATATGTCAGAGTCAGTTGGTGAGGCAGGAATTTGCGAGGCCAAGCAAGCCATAGTATCTGCAAATTTATTAGTTGAGCGGGGAATGGTTTGGATAGAATAATGAGTAAATAAGGTCAAAAGTGACTCCACGTAATGTTTGTACTTTTGAAGTTCCTCATTTTTACATTGATAGATGCCCATAACTTGATTGACTACCAGTTGAGATTCGCTGAAAATGTTAATAGATTTTACACCTAAGTGTAACACAACCTGGAGACCCAAAACAAGAGCCTCGTATTCCACTGTATTATTAGTGCAGGGGAAATTGAGCCGAAATGAAAGAGGCATAGGTTCAGCGTCCAGAGGAATGAGAACAACGCCGGCCCCTTAGCCGCACTGGCATTTGGATCCATCGAAGAAGAGGGTCATTGGATACGACTCCTCACTGAGTGAAAGAGTGGCGATGAGTTCGTTAGGAAAAGTAAAATTGGTAAATTGTTCCCTAGGTAAAGGGGCTTCCGTGAGTTGGTCTGTGATAGTTTGTCCTTTGACTGATTTCTGGTGTACAAACTCAAGGTCGAGGTCGGTGAGGAGCATAAGCCATCGGGTGATGCGTTGGTTTAGATGAGGTTTGGCGTACATATAATGGATGGGGTCTGCGTTGGTGATGACAAAATTTTTGTGATTCAGGAGGTAGTGTCAGAGTTTGGTGGCCACGAATGATAGGGCTAAGCACAACTTTTCTACATGTGTATACCTAGTCTCGTAATCCACAAGAGTACAACTTATGTAATAAACGACTTGTTCTCGATGCTCGAGTCACGATGTGCGAGCATGGCTCTTACAAAGCATGGTCGGTGGCGAAAAGGTAAAGGTAGAAAGGGCGATCATCCCGAGGTGGGATAAGCACGGGTGGTCAAAGAGATAGAATTTGAGCCTCAAAGGCTTGGTGGCACTCTTTACTCCATTGAAAGACAATGTCCTTTTAAGGTGATGATGAAAAGGTTGACATCGCTCCGAGAGTTGTGAGATGAAACGCCGGATAGATTGGAGTTTGCCCTGCAAACTACGCAATTGTTTGAGGTTAGTGGGTGGGGGCATTTCTAGGATAGCTTTGACTTTAGCTGGATCGACCTCGATGCCACACAAAGAGACAATAAAACCAAGGAGTTTTCCCGAAAGGACACCAAAGACACATTTCTTTGGTTGAAGACGAACACATTTCTGATATTATAACAAAGCGATCGAAAATAATGGCTAAAACATCGAGATGTTCATTGTGATGTTTAGATTTGCCAAGAAGATCATCGACATAATCCTCAAAGATAGTGTGCATAATGTCATGAAAAATGTAAGTCATAGCCCGCTGATAAGTCGCACCAGCATTCTTAAGGCCAAACGGCATGACACGATAGCAGAAGGTTCCCCAAGGAGTTATGAAGGCGGTTTTATGTTGATCGACCGTGGCTACCAAAATTTGATTGTATCCCGAGAAGCCATCCATGAGAGAAAGCATCTCATGGCCCGCAGTGAGATCAACAAGTTGATCAATACTTGGTAGGGGGAAGTCATCTTTTGGGCAAACGAGGTTAAGGTCCCGGAAATCCGTACATATCTGAAGTCCACCCGTTGCTTTAGTGACAGGTACGATGTTAGAAATCCATTGAGGATAGTCAATAGGTAAGATGAATGAAACAGAAAGGAGTCGTTGAAGCTCTTCTTTGACCAAGAGGGCAATGAGTGGATTCATTTTTCTCGGTTTATTTAAGCTGGTTTGAGTCGGGTTTCAGAGTAATGTTATGGACAACAATGTCAGGATCGATTCCTGGCATGTCAGCATAGGACCAAGCGAAAGCTTGGTTGTGGGCACGGAGGAAGGTAGTGAAGGTAGTTTGTTCTGATGTGTTAAGAGATTGTCCGATCTTCACAATGTGAGGATCGTCCTCATGTGGATGTTGATTTCTATAGTCGACTCATTCAACATGGTTTGAGTGTCAGATGGTAAGGCGCGTTGAATATAAGAGTCGTCCGCACCAAGGTAAGTGAGGATGGAGTCATCATCCTGGCACTCAACAACATTAATTGAAGGCGAGTCTTCTTCGATCATGTCTGGATATAGAAGGGGAAGAGAAGATGGGTCTTCATTATCGCGTTGATAAGTGAGAGGACCCAAGAAGATAGCGTTTACGAAAAAAAAAAGTTAGGAGGGATAGATTCCGGGTCTATCGACTCTGTGGGTGACGATGGCAAAATGGGTGATGATGGTTCGGAAGGGGTGACTTCGTCGTCTTCCTGGATACAACAGCTATGCGGTGTCGTCGGTGTAGGTAGTTCAGAGAATCCAAGACCATGACGATCTTTGTGTTTGCGTGTAGTCACGGGAATGATCGTATGTCGGCCTTGTTCATAAAGATCGAATCAAGTCCTTCCAAACATAGCACGTTAGGAAGGTGAGGGCGAAACGATGATTAATTAGATATTGAAAATCAGATTGGAAGGGAACCACACCAAGGGGAGGTTCAGGGGTGACAGAGGATGTATCTACTCCCCATATGTTAGGTTGGTGCGGAAATTAGGTGGTTCGTAGGAGATTACTTTTCCCACACGACGGTCGTAGGTAGGATGCGCATGTAATTTTCCATACTCCTGTGGGGTATGGAAAGTGCTAATGTTATATAGGCGATACTCCCCCAGCGTAAGGCGTTGAAAAACATCTACCAAAGGATCTGAGGTTGGGATGTTGTTCGCGGGGAAGGAAGTGGTATTTGCGGCGGCGGTTTCATTGGTTGAAGGTGTAGGTGCGGTTGAGGTGGATGGTTGAGGTGTGGTCGAAGTAGATGGTTGGGGTATGGTCGAAGTAGATGGTGGGGTTGGATGAATGGGTGTCTTGACTGGTACAAGCACATCATTAGGGCGATATAACATATTGCAGGTTTTGAAGGGGGGAGCGTCAGCTTTTACGGTGTAGGACTTCCCCTCGTACTCAAATTTTATGCATCTATGTAAGGTGGAGGGAACGCATCCCATAGCCCGGATCTAAGGGCGGCCTAACAACATGTTGTATTGGAATTCTCCCTCAAGGACATAGAAGAGTTCAGGTAAAGTACGTGGCCCTACACGAATGTTAAGGATCACGGTGCCTAAGGTAGAAGTAATAGCATCATTGAATGAACGCAACATGGTGGGGTTGGCACACATACAACTAGAAGGGATATTTATTTGTTGGAAGGATTTGGAAGAGATGATGTTTAAGCTAGCACCCCAAATCAATCATAACACAACATACTTGGATGTCCCGGACGTAAGTCGAGATAAAAAGAGCGGGTCGGGATCTTACGTACCAAAGTCGACAATTTCGTCTTGAGAAACTGACATCGGCGGCTTCTTTGTCATAAGGATGAAAGTGGTAGTTTGTTTGGTGAGAGAAGCAACGTGGTTGGGTGTTAAGATGGAGGCAACGGGCAAGGTTTCGTTAGGTAAGACCTCTATCCCTTGAAGGATTTCAACGAGATCTTGTCGATGAGATTCAAAGGTTTGAATGAGATCATACAATGTCATTTTTACAGGTGATTGATGAAGCTGTTTGATCATGGTATGGTGGGAAACTCCATCAGAGACGGGGTAGGCAGGTCCACGAATAACCACTTTAGGTGGTGGTGTGATCGGGATGGCGACGGAGGAAGAGAGGCCGCAGGTGTGCTTTCTTTAGCTTTCCCATTATTTTTCTGCCCTCGAGTAGCAATACTAATCATGTTGATCTCGTGAACACGAGAGGAGGAAGATGGTAGGGATAAGTCATTGTCTTCGAGAGGTGGGGTTGCAATAATGATAGATTTTGGTGAGGCGGGGACAGGTGGTATTGGAGAGGGATTGAAGCTAAAGGTTTTTCCTTTCGTAAGTTGTCTTTCTTAACCTTTCTATTCGAGAGAGGTGACTGATGAAGGATGGATTTCAAAGCTTTGCATCCCTCTACATCATGTCTTGGTGTGCGGTGGTAAGAGTAGATTTTAGACTCATCATAATCTATAGGTCAAGTTTTAGATGGATCATAGGGTCTAAGTGGGGGTAGGGAAATGGTCGCATTCTCCACCAACATATCAAGGATCTTGGCGTAAGATCCTTTGAGCGGAGTCAAAGTCGAGAGGAAGATGAGGCTATTGATTGGGTGGGTTTTGGTAAAGGTTGGGTATGGTTGGTTTGTATGGGTGGTAGTTTAGACAAGGGGTTTTGATAATTGGATTTAACTAAACGTGGCTTCTTCGACACGAAGTCATGTTTAGGTGGTTAGATGATGAGGCCATAGATGACGTGGTGGCAGGAAACAACCACGGGGAAAGAGGAGTGACAGTAAACAAATCCTTTGACGATCGAGTTTGTTTAGGGTTGGTAGGTGGACCGGCTATTTGGGGTGACGGTGTTGATACACCCATGGATCTTTGTATGGGTGTGGAAGGTGCAGTCGTTTCTGAGAAAACACGGGAGGTATGATGTATTGAGGCAAGGTGGAGGGTGAGGTCCCAATATAGAAGGTAGGTGTGACGGCGATGGTTTTAGTTGTGAGAGACATAGATTGGAGTTGAGGAGATTGGGTCATCTCTAGGTGAATTGACGGCTTTATTTTTGGATAAATCTAATCGTTTAGGTGGGTGTGTCAGGTTGGGTATTGGTGACGTCCCAAGCGTAGGGGAAGGTTTGGTTAGGTTAATAGAGGTGGATGAGGTATTTGGTAGAGATGAGGGGGTGAAGATGAGGACATAGGCATTTTGAGCTTTTGTAAACACCTCGGGTATATGGTAGAGGTGTCTGGATCGGTCATCTACATTTGAGTAGAGCATGGTGTACTCAAACGCTCCCATAGGACTCATCTATCTTCTGAGGGATGACAATCTTCACGTGTGAATAGGAAATTTGATATGGAAGAGAGGTGGGTTGTGATTCCGGTCCACTGTGGGTGTGATACAGGGGGTAAATGAGTCACTGTATCAATGGGTGTTAAGAGGTCAACCGGTCGCTGAAAATATTTAGGTGATGAAGAACTAATAGGTAGGAGAGCATGTTTGAGGGGATCCGTCATGATTAAGGAGTTTGGTGATGTCGGTTCAAGAGGTTTCTCTTCTAAGGATGACAGAAACAGTGGCGAGCCTTCTTCTTTTACAGCAAGAGTGACGGAAGGAGATGTTTGGGAAATAGATAAGTTAGATAACATCTGCTCACAATCTTGTAGGGATGTGGTGTAAGAAGACTCATTCGTGAGAAGAGAACTCTGGGCGGTTAATTCCTTTATGGGTAAAGGAATGACAAGATTATCGTTTTGTCTTGATGGTGGTGAAGGGGGTGCGGCTCCCTGCGTTAGTGAAGAGGCTTGATTCAGAATTTCCTCGATAGAAGCTTTTGGTTGGGAGTCGAAGTGCGCATGGATTTCATGAACACTCTCCTTGGCTAAGATATATTGGTTTATATTCTTGTTAAATGAGTGGTTTGGGAATGGTTTGTTGAAGATTTTAAAATTTCGGTTAGCGAGGGCATTAAGATTATTGAGGTTATATCCCTGCATCAACCATTTCTGCACTATGTTTTTCAACATCTTGCGCTTTCGTGATTGTGTCCCTTCACGCAGTGGAAGTTCTGAAGTCATTTTCTTTGTACGAAGGTATAGCGCGGTGGAATCAAACACAGGAGTGAGGTTTAACATGAGGCAAGGTGATAGCTCCTGCTTTGAGCAATTTTTCTAAGATCACACCATAAGTTTCTCCCAAGGGAGTGTAATTGATGGGCTCGGCTTTATACTTATAGGTGGTTTTTGGTGGGGTACTAGACGGTGCTTGGGATTTGACCATCACCGCGTGTACAACTCCTTTTGATTTCAAGCAGTCGATGTGTGAGAATTGGTGGTGTTGGGTTTGTTGGTGGAGTCTTGGGTTCGAAATTAGGGTTTTTGTTGCGCAACCGCAATTTCTCTTCCTCTAAGGCTCGAATCTCTAGTTTCCGAGCCATAGTAAAGGCCTCATCAAAGGTGCGGAAAGTTTGAATTTGGAGGGTGGAAGAAATGTGCTTAGCGTAGGCCCGCATAAAGAGTTCGATGAGTTTGGTCCGAGGTAAGGCATAAGTGAGTTGGTTGATAGGCCCCGCCATCGTCCAACGAAATCTGCGATAGATTCGTCTTCAAATTGTCGGATGGCATAGAGGTCGGTGATGGATACTTTCTTGACAATATTAATGGAGAAATGATCCAAGAAAGATTGGGCTAATTGGTTAAAAGAGAAGATTGAGTCTTTGGGTTAAAGCACTGTACCACTCCAAGGCGGGTCCTGATAAGGACATGGGAAATGTGCGAAGTAGTAAGGCATCGTCATGAGAAATCAGATAGCAGGCATGTCTAAATGATCGCAAGTGTTGTTGAGGATCCTCCTTACTATTAAAACGAGTAAATTTTGGTAATTCCCATTGAGGAGGATATGAATGAAGGGGGACAGAAGGATGAATAGGCTCCCGACAAACTTGCTCGTATGTCAGGGTGCTACGGCTTCCTGAAACAGAAGCCTCCAGATTTTGCATCTTGTCCATCATTTGTTTGATTAAATCAGTGGTTGGGTAAGATGATGGTGCGGTTGTTGTAAACGGAGGAGGATTGGGCCAAGAGCCACTACTAGACAATGGTGGGGCTAAATGTTGATAAGGTATTGATGACGAATATGTTGAGGCGACCGAATAGGGATGTCCTATATAAGATGTTGAAGCCACCGGATAAGTGTGTGGAAATGAAAAGGTGGGCGGAGCTTGAGAAGGAAAGCTCATGTGGATAGGTGGCAGAGAGCAAGTTATGAAAGGGGTAGTCTGCGAGAGAGACAATGTAGGAGCAGTCGGCGGTAATGATATGTGGGGCCCCAGATTAACCAAAGGAAAGCCAATCTGTGCCGTATGAACCCCGGCCACCGAGTTGGGAGAGACGGGGCTAAGGATGAAGAAGGCAAGGCGGAGTTATCCGGTGGGGAAGGAGCCAGTGAGAAGCTATACTAATAGGCATACCAACAAGGAGTTGACTGTCGGGTGTACGGACGGGGTATGAGACAAATAGTCTTGTCGGCGCTAGGATTAGCATCCAAAAATTTTGCAAAGTCTTTATCTCCTACAGGGATCGTGGGAACATCACTGGTGTCCGTAGGATTCCCCATAGGATGTGAAGGGGGTGATTCAGGAAAAGGCACGGAACAGGCATGTGAAACCATGGCTGCGGCTTGTTTCTGAGTGATAACAACCATGGACAAGAGTACACAAAGCAAGGATTCAATCTATTAGAATGCAAAACAACAACAAAATGTTGGAATTGGTAGGTTGTTGGTTTGTCGAGAAGCGTGAAAAAAAGAACCGATATCGGTCGGATAACCAATGTCGGTCGCTTAACCGATGTCGGTAGAATAGGACCGGTATCGGTCACTGTGAAAGCAAAGAGAAGAAATAAGAAGCTGCTGGTTTGGGATTTAACAATGCTTAGTATACCCACAAAACTGTTCTAAAGTGATCACTGAAACAGTGTATGACAGAGAAACAGAACTAAAAACAAGCAAGATGCACAAGCAAATCAAGAGACTAACCCTAGGATTAGTTTTAATTATTGTGGGCTTATGCCTTAGACGCAAGATGATGTCAATCCTAAACAAAAGACCTAAGGGAGATGTCAAGTTTGTTTTGGCTTATAAGGTTACCTCAATCGGGCGGAGGAATACCGCGGAAAAGGGGGATGTTTGAGCTGTTGTGTTGATTATGATGTGATTTGGTATGTGTTGTGCAGTGAAAGTAAGATTAATTTCTTGTCAATACCGTGGATACCACCCCACGTGTACGACACATTACTTAATCTACGTTCTCTAGAATTAAAAATAGCAAGCAAGAATGTGATGCACGTGTTTTAAACCCAAATCAAAAATGATATTCGATGAAGCAAAGGAGATGAATTTCACTAAAGCAAAGATGAGGAAAAATTCTTTTACAAAAATAAAAAAATATCTTGTGAATATTTAGAAAAGAAAATAGCAAGTGTGCTCCCTATATGAAAGCAAACAAATGAGAAAGAAACCCGAGAAGGGTCCCACCGTGTGCAAAAATGTTTCGCATGAATGTTTCCGTTCTTAGAATAGAGTTGCTTCTATCCTTTCATTCTCTTGAGAAACAGATAAGGGTTAGGGCTAGGAGGAATACCTGTTGAATGTTGGGAGGGTGTGCGCGTACCGTAGAGACAGAGATCAGATCGATTGCGAAGAACTCCTTTTTGTCTAGGAAGGACTACCTGCAAGTAAGAATACAAGACCACCAAATTATAGTTAGACAATAAATGAGGGAACTGCCTTGGGCCCAGGAAATATTAGACTTCCTTTCGAAGGTGGTCAGTTCCCCTTTTAATACGAATTAACACAAATGCTAACAAAGAAGTTATTGCGAAATTACAATTTAGTTACCTCGTTAAAAGACAATTGAGGAAAGGCTGGTTTTGGTTTGAGTCACGATGACCGATGCGTCTTGGTCAATGTATAACCGTACCGATTGTTGATAACCGATATCGGTAGGGGCGATGATTTAGGGGCTTTAATGAAGGTTCGCCTTGTAAGGCGGTTATGGTGTTTATAAGGTTGGTAAATGATTAGGGGTAGGCAATAGGGTGATGGAGAAGACTCGAGAGTGTGGGGCGCTGTTCTTGGGGCAATGTAAGGGTAGGGGAATGAAAGTTAGATGTAGGGTTCTATCGGGTAGTAGATCTAGGAGTGAGCTTATAATTACTATGAATCGAAGTTCAAGAAAATGATATATAAACGTCTGAGGCACCACTTACTAGTTCTGATGAAGATACGAGTTCAAGGACTGTGATGACGAAGGCAAGGCTCGTGGGATGATCCGACAACCAAAAGTGAGCTATCTTCTCACCCAATGCTTGGGCGAGTGTCACCGTGCTCTAGTTACTCGATTGCGAGTCTTGGGCTTGATGTCCTCTGCAAACTCTTCTCTTTCCTTCACTTGTCTACTCTCTGCTAGTGAATTCGGATCTTTCAAATGAATTCCGATCCTTTATTTTTGGTTGGGGAGGTCATTTACAGGGAACCGATGGTGGTTATGTAACCGACGGCGGTCGAGTAGGAACCGATGTCGGTTAAGTCAAAGTGGGCTATTTTTAGTAAATAGCCAACTTTCCCTCCTTTTCTTCCGAGGGATTAGTTGTGGGCTTGGTCAAGTCATTATTAGGTTGGTTTTGGTGCGGGTGAGGAGTAATTAGTCATGGGTATGGATGTAGACCAAGTTATAGGTCTTAATTAGGTTAGTTTAGGGTTAGGGCTAGGTCATGATGAGGTGGCGAAATGAGGTGGCAGGTTTGGAGATGTGGATTTATTAATTATAAGGTAATTAATAAATAATTGTGTAAGGTTCGTGGCGAGGTTAGGTTGCGAAATGAGATGCGGGGCACGGGGTGTCGTAAGACACGAATTTGGTGTCTACAGTGGAGTGGAAGCTTTGGAGAGCGTGGGAATGTGATCAATGTATGAGGAAGGTTGGGATGGGCGTGGCGGGGAATAGGCTAAGGGCTAGGGTCTCATGGGGTGTGGGAGACGGCGATGGGAATGGGTAGGGGCTCGGGGTAGGGGGTAGGGTTCATGGGTCGGTTAGGGAGTGAGGAACGGGGAACAGGGAAACGACTCGGTTGGGAAGAAAACAAGACGTGGTAGTTGGGTAGGTTGTAGGGTAGTGAGGTGGGGACGGGGTTGGGGAGTGGAGAGAGGAGTTAGGAGTGGGGAACGGGACGGGTAGGTAGCTTGGCCGAGCTAAGGGGAGGAGGGATGGGTAGGCTTAGGGTAGGGTTTAAATTTTTATTATTATTTTGTTTTGGTTTTTAAATTATTTTTGGTAATGTTTATATAGATTTGTGTATATATATTTTTGAAAATGCAATCTAACATGTGCTCTCTGTGTGTAGGTGTATATTTTTTTGATGTTGCGGGTTGTGTAGAAAGTACAAGAAAGAATTGTGAAAGTAGAAATGTATACACATAAACCACTTTTAGTACAAGCACAACTCCTTGCAAAAGTAAAACAATAAACAATGATAACCTCCCAATTCACCTGTGAAAGCTGCACACAACAAGAAGATTTTTGTGAAACAAATAAAACACAAGAATCGAAATGAAACAAAAAATGAAAGGAAAATGGGGTACGAGTCCCACCGAGCGTGCCAAAATGTAAACAAAGAAAATCACTGTAATAGAAAGATAAACAAACCATGCAAACCTTCCAAAGACCTTGATGCAAATCTCAAATAAGGGTCTTCTCAAAGACCATGCAAAATGGATATAAAAATGATTGTGGATGCTCTCGAGTGCTCTCCAAATTTTGAATGCAAATGCTACCAACATAGTAAATTCAACAAATTTTTTGTATGTCAGATTCAAGAGGATTTGTAAGGAATGTAAGCTTGGAATTTATAGAGGCAAAAGTAGTTAAAGTTGGTTATACACGATAAATGAATATGCTAAAAATAGCATTGTGGGAAGTTGCAATAGTGTCGGGGGTAGTTAATGAATTAATTGCAAAAAGCTGCATCCGAAAAGGTTGTATGTGCATTTTAATTGCCCCTACCTTTCTAGGATTCTAGAAGTGCAGTTAACTAGGATAAGGATAAAGAGTCCAAGTGGAGTCTAGGTGGAGTTTGATCAAGTGGCAGATGACTAGGATGTGCACACACTTAATTAATTAATTAATTAATAAATAATAATTAATTTAGTTAAAGGGTTACAAAGGATACATATGATTAATTGATTTAATCCAAAGGGGTACAATGTGTATTAATTAATTAATTTATTCAATTAATCACAAATGAGTGAATAACAAGGTGTATTATGATAACACTGGGAATAAGTGAAAACAGAAGTGTAATTTTGGGGTGTCTTCAAGTTCCACAACAATAATATCAGTTTGGGGCTCTTTACAACTATCCACAATATGCTCTCACCTCACCCTAAAAGGGACCTTGGAGATGATAAAGTGGTTCAAAAGTAGTGGCACTAAGCCTCCTCCCCTGACCCTAGCTAGATTTTTTTCTATCTTCAAGTAGTTATTTTCTTCTTTTGATTAGAAATCTTGTGTCGGGTGTTATAAAATATAAAAAGCTATTGTTTTTGCCAAGCACATGAAATTCATGTTGTAGTGGGGAGGAATTCTACCCATCACCACATGAACTTAGACAACAACTACACATAAAATTGAGGTTTCATGTACCTTTGGGTATATCGAAAGACCCCATAGTGATTTTGAAGCTTAGCCATAAGAAACCATTGACTATAAATTACATGTGGTGTGCCTATAAAAGGTTAGTCCTAGAAGTTATTCACAAATGGCCTTAGAGACATGATAATGGGTTGTGTCTTGTCTACCCTTAGTAGTTAGTGTTGTGAAACATTGAGTTGACACTATTTATGAATGAGATAGCTCTTAATACAAGCCCACATATAAGGCACACCCTATAAAATCTTTACCCATTTTCACCCGAATGTGTTAAAACCTTGGTAACTCTAAGTTGGCAAAAATACCATTAGTTGATTCCTCCTAGAACATAACATCAAGTAACATGATTCACATAGTACAATTAGGAGTTACACAACTAAAAGATTCAAAATAGTCTACACAGGGGTCAAAACAAGGTGTTTACAGAGCAAAGACAAAGTATTTTGGGTCCTCTATTATCAAAATGGTGCCAAATATGAAAATTATGAGTGATTTGAAAAAAAAAAGCAGAAAGATTTTATATTAGATGATATCCAAATTTACATATATGGCTATGCCAAGCCTGAAAACTATTGGTCCAAGCCATAACATTATACAACAAAAAGGCATTTGCAATCATCATAGTGAGAATTCCAGGTTGAAAATGTATCTGATATCATCTTGTAGGTGGTTGGACCACCATGTAGGAGGTAAACCATAACACAAGAGATCCTGATTATCAAGAGCCCAATTAGCCAAACCATCTGCAATCTTATTTCTATCCCGGGAATATGAACAAATTGCACTTCCACAAAATTTTCCTACAATTTTCTAATCTTCCAGACTTCTTTGGAAATTCACCAATTTGGTGGGACAGTGGCCTTCTTTATGAGATAATATCTTGATGGCCATTTGAGAGTCAGATCTAACTTGAATTTTCAGCCAACCACACTTGACCGCTTCTTGCATACCTTTATAAATTGCTTTCATCTCTGCTATATTATTGGTAGTAACACCCAGATTTACTGCAAAAAATAACTGCACATCACCCTCATGGTGTCTACCAATGCCTCCCATAGCAACTCTACTTGGATTACCTTTGGAAGCCCCATCTCGTATTCAACCCCATATCCCAAAGGAGGGGTCTAGGCTTGACTTGTCTCGCTTTCGTTCCTTATTAATATGAAACCGACATAGAGTTTCTTCTCTTAGATTGAAATAAAGTTGATTACATATATGTTCCCATTCCATAGATAAAGTGTTGGGTAAGGGTATCTTATGCTTAAGAGTTTCAACTATATTTATTTTTGTTTTTTCCCAGATATAAGAACCATCTTTGCTGAAAAATTCGGTTATTTCTTTCTTTCCAGGTGTTCCAAAGAAGAAGAGAAATCCCACTCCACAGTACACGGAAGAAGCCTTTGTCCTGTAGGAAGCATCCTCTGCCACTCTTTGATAACTTGTTCAAGAGAATCAAAGTTATGCCACCTCAGCTTGAAGAGAGTCGCAAATTGTTGCCAAACATGAACAACCCAAGGACATAGGAAAAATAGGTGAGTAAAAGATTCCTCATCTTGTAAGCACATAACACATCTGAAAGGTCCATAAAATCCTTTCTTAATAAACTGATCTCTTGTTAAAACCCTTTTATAGATAAGAAGCCACATAAAAAAACTCACTTTTGGCCACATCCCTGAGTGCCATAGGTTCTGGAAGAGGAACTTTAGAGGATGAGGATTGTCAATCACCAAGGATGCATAGCCCGTAGAAATTGTATAATAGCTCGAGGGATCTGGTCCCCATCCCAATTTGTCAGGAAATGGGGATGAGGAAAGAGGACGATTGATAAAAATGTTTTGCAACATAAGATGATATTCATGTTGAATTACAAGTGGCCATTCGGAGTAAAATCTATTATTTTTCACTTTCCCAACAAGTAGATGATAATCTTTCATAATGGGAAACCTTCCTCCATCCAATATTATGCATTTGCTGCATTAAAGGAATGAGTGAGGATATTGTAAAATAAGAGGGGTTGTCCATCCCATGAGTCAGTCCAAAAGTTGGCACACTACCCATTATTAACTATCCAAAACAGCTGCTTTTTAATAATGTCTTGGCCCATTCTAATAACTTGTAAAGATAGGAGAGCCCTTAGTAGGAAGGGAAGACCACACTATTTTTCTCGGTAATCCCAAAGAACATACTTAGCTCTCAAAGCTAAAGCCAAAAGGTCGTAAGGATTTACCAACATCCTCCAATACAATTTTGCAACTAAGGCTTGCATTTGGCAAGGTGAAGATCTAAATCCCAAACCACCTTTTTTGGCCGACAAAGAGTTTTCCATTTGACTAATGACCATTTCCTTTTATCCTGGATTCCACTCCATAAGAATTTTTGGCAGATAGAGTCCACTTGTTTCAACATATTTCTAGGAATATGTACCACAGATGCAATGTATATGGGCATAGCTTGGAGAACCGATTTGACCAATGTCATCCTACCTCCTGAAGAAAGCCATCTGTTAGTCCATTTTTGAAGTTTTAACTCATACCTGTGAATTAACCAATGCCAGTCTTTCAACTTGTGAGACGCTAAAGGGACACCCAAGTATCTTAAAGGAAGCACTCCCTTCTTGAATTGAAGAATATTTAAAATTTGGTCCTCTTGTTGTCTAGAGCAATGAAAGAAAAAAATGTTGGATTTTCCTTGGTTAATCAGCTGACCAGTTGCTTGTGAAAAGGTATGAAGAACTTTATGGAGTTGTTTTGCTTCCATAGAAGTAGCTTTTCCAAGCATCGTGGAATCATCAACAAACTGGAGATGGGAAATAGGTGGAATATTTTTGGCCACCTGAATACCATGAATTTTCTTTTCCTGACAGGATTTCTTTGCAAGTCTTCCCAAGCCTTCCGCCAAAATGATGAATAAGAAAGGTGATAAAGGGTCTCCTTGCCTTATACCTTTGGAGGCACCAATATTTTTGAAGGAGAGCCATTAAGTAAAACCGCAAAGGAGACAAAGAGATACAAGCACTTATCCATTGAATCCATTCTGTAGAAAATCCAAATTGGGCCAAAACTTTGCACATGAAACCCCAATCAACCTTATCATATGCTTTAGATAAATCCAGTCTAATAAACATAGCCGGATTTTTTTGTATGTCCATAGAGTGGAGAATTTCTTGGGCTAGAACAATTTCATCATGAATATGATGACCTGGCACAAAACCCCCTTGTTCAGGAGATAATCTTGTGCAAGAGGGGTTTTAGTCGTTCTGCTATAGTCTTAGTGATTATTTTGTACAGGACATTACATAAGGCTATAGGATGGTAACCTGAAATATCCTCCACATCATTATTTTTGGGATAAGAGCAATGAACGTTTTATTTATTTGCTTGAGCATAGTTTTGGCATTTCTTACCTCCTCAACCACCTATAGAAGATCCCTTTTGATAATCCCCCAAAATGTCTGGAAGAACTCGATCGGAATACATCGGGACCCAATGTTTTCCCTTTTTTCATTTGAAGACAATACTATGAAGTTCTGCCTCCGTAATGGGCTTCATCAACCTGTCATTGTCTTGTTGAGAAATACAAGTAGGAAGGATATTCAAAATTTGTTGTGAATTCGAGTCTAGAGGTTGAGAAGTAAATAGTTCTTTGATAGTATTCTTTGAGCTACTTGCTTCATCCCCTAACTCGAGTACACTCTAGTACCATTCCCTTTGATTAGGGATTGAATATGATTTTAGGCTCTTTTTGCTTGAACAAATTTGTGGAAGAAAGTTGACTTTTTGTCCCCCTCCTTTAGCCACTAAATCCTGGATTTTTTCTTCCACATGATTTCCTCTCTAGTTTCCCATTCTTGAAGTTCTTGTTGATATGCATTTCCAACTTCCTGTTTAGATGAGTGTACGAGTAATCAAGAAACACGAAACAACATTGAGTATACAAGGGCTTAGTACCTTGGAAATGACAATGGATGATATGGGCGCAAAGTTGATATCGGACTCCTCGGTGTGATTTCAACAAACCTACAGATCACATACACTAGGAAAATAATGATTAGTGATTTTATGTGGGGGCTACCTGACAAAATAGATCTAGGAAGCGTTAACTTCCTCGGTGGCCATCGACTCTCGTGCGATAACAATAATAGTACAATAGCGTCTAAAATAAATGACATACAAATTGATAAATAAACGAACCTGGATGGTACAGGTGTGCGAGGCGTAATTGCGATCGATGCGTGCGACATGAATCTCATGATATGAACCCAAATCACGAGCAGAATGTCCTAAAAATCCTACATGGTATCACCTAGATAGAATAATAATGATATTATAAAATGACTAAAATCTCACAACATTCACCTGAATTTTTCTTTCCCCTTTTTTGAGGGGAGAAGACTCATATTTATAATTTGAATTTGGATTAAAATAGAGGATTAACGAATAACCATAATTTGTAAAAGCAATCTTGATTAAGAGGACATGATGAAGAGTTGATTTGATGGTAGGGTTCATGATGTGAGAAAAAGAAAAGGTGTGATGTGGAGTGGGGACATGATTAGGTGTAATAGTGAAGCCATGTGCTCACTTTAATTATTGATTTGTTGGATTTGTTGTCGGATATTGAGATTGTGAATTATTGACTTCATGGGTGGGGTTAATAATTTAATAATTTGAGGGAATTGAATTTTTAGGTGGAGATTGATTTTTAGGTGGGAATTGATTTTGACTTAAGTGGGGAACATGTGGGACTGGGTAGGTGGGATGATAGATTCTACCTTTTGAATTTAAGAAAAGGGTTTTAGATGGGTATATCAATACTCATGGATTAATAATTTGTGGAAGATGGGTATAATATCAAAAAGTTAAATTATCAAATGGGTCTACATGGAGCATATTTGATAATTAATCAAATAATGTTAGCAAATAGGTAAGATTTTATTTAATTTAAGAAAAAGAGGAACGAGAAATGGAAATTGCGCGAATGTGAGATGTCGGAGGGTGTTATACCAAAAATATGTGTCTACGTTTTGCTTTTAGACGACATTCCTTTTTGAAGAGATCTATAGAATACCCTGAATGTTGGTGAATAATATTTAGATCTTGCAACTTGTTCCAAAATCTTTGTTTTCTGTCTTTAATATCTCCAAACTCATTCCAGTTCCATGCTTTTAGTTTGGATTGTAAATATGATAATCTTTTGACAAACATGTACATTTGAGTTCCATACCTTGGCTTTCCCTCCAACCACCAGAACAAGTTTATTGATATCCTTATGACGTAACCACATAAGCTGGAAGCGAAAAGGAGCTTTGCATGGTGTGTTTTACCTATCTCCAAACATACTGGCCAATGGTCCGAGCCACTGTTATTAAGAATCATAGTCCTAGGGTATAATCCTTAGCCCACCAATCTTCAGATAGCAGAAATTGATCCAATCTTTCCAAGATACAATCCTCCCCCGTCTTTGGTTAGACCATGTCATTATTCCATTAACAATAGGTACATCCACCAACTGATGAGAATGAATGAAATGAGTCATAAAGCTCGAACTGGCATCAATATGGGGATTACCGCCTTGCTTCTCTTGGATATTTAATATAGTATTAAAATCCCCTCCTAATATGATTGGTAAATGAGGAAAGGAGCCAATAAGAGAAGACATAGCTTGCCATTGGTGTCTTTTTTTCTTCCAGATTTACTGGAGCATAAACATTAAAGATAAAAATTCTTGGTCAACTGTTGTGGAATAGACATGTAAACACAAAACACCTTTGCTTGCACATGAATTTAATACAGTAATCACTCTGGGATCCCAACAAGATACCAAACCTCCTGAAGCTCCATGAGAACTTATAGATAAATGTTTAGCTCGAGGCCAGAGATTGTCAACTAACACAGTCATAAGATCAATAGAGGCCTTGGTTTCTTGGATGTAGATCATCGTAGGATGCTCCTTATTTATCATTCTTCTGAGTTCTTGAAGTTTTGAGGGAGAACCCTTCAAGCCCCTTATATTCCAAGTGATCAGCTTCATTGGGAAGAGTTGTGGAGAAATTGGGATAAGTCTCGTACTATTCCCAAATTGCTCATATTGTGACCCTCCTTCTAAAGTTTAGCCTGATTTGACTTTCTACCGGCTTTATATTAGTATCCATTTTATATTTTATATTTTTCTCTTGTTCCATGCCCAATGTAAAATCCATTTGGTTTGGCATTTTAGGACCTCTGACCACAATGGCCTTATCCAACCTCCTTTGCTTGCTGGAGTTGGTCTTGGAATTGCTCATGGTATTTATTTTTCATTGATAGCTTTTAACTAGTTTCTTGCTTAACCTTGCTTGGTTAGGCTTGGAATACCATCATCTAATTTTGTTTTTGTGCATCTTGTTGATCTTGAATTTGTTGTTGCTTGTCCAACTATGTTTCCAGTACCTGAGATTCTAACAGTGCATCCCCTTCCTCTTCCTCTTGTTCCTGTAGTGCTCCAAATCTGTTATTGTGTCTAGGGCCTTACCATTCTTCCTAGCAAGTTGTTTCTTCTTCGGTGTAATAAAGTCCTCTTTAGGTTTTTCTTGCTCTTGCTGTTCAGGGGTTATACTTACAATCTCTAATTAAATGACCATACTCATGACATAATCTGCATCTAAAAGGTATGTTCTCATAGTCTACAATTTGTTCCCATGTGTCTTCTTCAATGATGAGAGAAATTTCTATAGGCAGTTGTTTAATAAGATCTATGAGAACAAAAATTATGGCATACACCATCTGCTCCAACTGTAACAAAGCATCCACAGTCATCATGAATGTGCCAAGTGTGTTTCCAATTACCATGAAGAAAACTTGGTTCCATAATTCAACAAGTAGCCCAAAGAGCCCGACCCATATAGGAGAAACTAAGGGAAGCTTCTCCTTCGGCTTAAACATGGGATGTCAAGGTTTCATAAAAAGTCCCGCCCTTCCCATGAACTAGGGTCCCCCTTGAAAGATGAGTTCGTGATCGATGTCTTTGAAGCAAAAATATAAAGAGATATCCATTTGGATAGACCAAGAATGGATATTCACCTTTTGTAATCCATACCTTTTTGGCCCAATCCTTGAAAGCTCCCAATGAAAGCCAAAAGCCCAAAAATCAAATAATCAAACCCTAAGTTTCCAACTCGTTGATATTGCTTTGAACATATTGTTTCGGAATTCGGATGCTTGGTGTTTCATCTGCTGCTAGCATGCATCCATTTTCATTTTTTCTAGGTTCTAATTTAGGCATCTGCATAGGGGTTTTCTATAAATTCTTTCCATTAGAATTATTCTGGTAGGCTCATGAAGTGTTTTATTAAATGTGGTCTAAAATCTATCTGCTCCATCAAGAGGATCCTTTCCAAAATTCTTCGTATTAAGGTTGGCCATTATTGTCCACAAGGCACCAGGTACCAAAACGAAGGACAAAACACCAAACTAAAGATAAGAAATGTAGAAGAGGCTATAACCGGAAAGAACGTGTCAAGGAGAAACAAGAAGGGATGAATTAAACCTAAATCTATTGAGAAAAACCATGCCCAATAGAACATGATAGGAGTCGAAAATGAGGCTGAAAAAAACAAAGCATGGCCAATAGAAAAGCTACAATTGTCATTATTCATATCAGTCCAATTATGAGTGAATTTCAACCCAGTTTATTTTTTCATTTAAAGAGTCTCAATTTGTTCACTTAGGATAAATATCTTGTTGTAATTGTCACGTCAAGCTTATCATTTGACATATAAATCCAGTAAGTTATTTTTTTAACCTGAGGAACCCTTTTGTGATGTTTCTAACAACCTAATTCAAAACCAAGGACATGGGTAGGAAGTTACCAACCCGAGGTTTGCAATCATTTACCCACAACAAAAATGAAACATGGTCTCAATGGACAAAATTCAGATATCTCCATATAACTCAAAGGTGAAAATCATTTTTCAAGTAATTTCTCATTAGGGAAGCACACTGCGTGTCCCAAAATTAGTCTTTCCTAAATTTTATAGTGCATACCCTACAAGTTGGATTTATCATGTGAAACTATATTTCAAGTACACATGATACCTTTGGAGTGAACAAATTACCTATCACCTCTTTTCACTTGGAAAAAAAAGTTATTGAATGGTACCTCTGGTTTTAGAAATATCATGACGAACGAACTTAGGAAATTTTTGTTTAACTATTGCTAGTTTGATTTGGTTCCAACATCTATGAGAATTTCATCAAATCCTTGACCAAACTCCAGTGAACAAGAGTGGTCCACAACTACAAAAGTTGAATCGGAAAACTGACAAATCAAACCGAAGTATTATCTAACAATTTTCTCAAGAGTTGCTTGATATGAAATCTTAAGGATACATTTTGTGTTGAGGTCAAAATGTGTAAGCCCAAGGACATGGTGGAAGCTTTAGGGTTGTCTAAGTTTGCTGAAGACAAGCTCATAGTCCAACAACGTTATTCAAATTTTGTCTCTTTCAAACCACAATGCGACATGATAACCCCACTTCCAAAAATAACCACCCATTAAAGGCCTTATAAAGGCTGAAATGCAAGCTTGTTAGGAAAAAGGGATAAGATAAAACTATCATGAAAAAATCACATGGGGCCACAAATGTTTTCAACAAAATTGTATGTAATTGAGTGTAAATAAGCACACCCGGGAGTTCTATTGGCTCAACATCGAGCTAGACATGTTGAAGATGACAAAAAATACCCCTAGGTATGTTAATGGATTACACATTTCCATGTAAGATGGACTTAGTATGGTTAGGCTAAGATTTATGGAGGAAACCAATCGGTTTGTGTTAAAGGTGGAAGATAAGTCTCAAAGGAAACAAAACAACTTGTGGGGAAAGGGAAGTTTCTGCATAGAGGTGGAAGTTTCTTGTGATGATGCACAAAATCATGTGCATGAAGGAGAGACAAGTATCTCACATGAATAAGGCATGTGCATAGAGGTGAAGGTAAATCTTCTTCTAGAGGAAGAGGATAATGAAGAGGAAGAGGATTTAGCGGTACAAGTTTCCATCATGGATAGATTGGACATCACAAATTTGAGTCTCCACAAGTTGTGAAAACAATGGCGGTAGGAGGAATGAGAATCATGTTTCGCAACACACAAATTTACAAAGCCATGCGTCGAATAGTAGCAGCGAAGAACCAAAGCATGTAGAAACACTCACGATGAAGATGTTGTCGAATTTGACAAAAGAAGAGAATGCGTCCTCACAAAGATTTTGTTTAGAGCTGTTTACAAATTTGGAAGTAAGTGTTGTAATGTCATAATTGATATGTTGGAAGACGTGCACAAGGAAGAAATAAAGAGAAGGCGGATTGCACACATTTGAGATTGTGTGTGTGTCTATTTATTATGAATGATGTAGTTACAAAATGGTTGATATAGTTAGAACCGGTTCTGACCATGTCATTAGTTAAATAACTAATGAAGTCCTTATTTAATAAGCCTTACATTCTAATACCCCATGTTAAGGCTTATCCTACATAAAGAAAAAAACACATTCTAAAAAAACTATGTAAGCTTCAAAGGCTTTCACTATGAAAGTAATGTAATGAATAGGTAGGGATCCATCAAGTTTGCTTTGTGACCTTCGTAAAGGTGTAGCTCCCGAGTTCCTAGATTCTACCTCCCGAACTCCTGAATCATAGATCTCCTGGATTATTGGACAACCATCCATAATGAGACATCCACAAGGTCCATCAAGTTTTCTCATGACCCTCGTGAGGGTATCATTCCTAAGATCGACAATCGCCCAAACTACTCGAGCAACCATCCATACCAAGTGTCATCTACCCCGTATCCTTTCTTGCCTTCAAAGTTTAGAGAATTTTTATATTGTGTATTCATCACTTTCCTCACTACCTTCTTCATTTGGTGGGTCTTTAACCATGGCTTCATTCGTTGTATTTGGTACACCTTTTCCCTTGAGCACATCATTAGCTCAAACACGACAATCCCATGCCGTGACCTCTTTTCTTACAATAATTACATTTAATCTCTTGGTTATCTTTATTTGATCTTCTATGAGAGTTTTATGCTCTAGAATAAAATGCATTTTCTTGCTTTGAGAAGAGTTATAAGAAGAGTTGCAATCATATCATCTAGAGATTGAGATTGAATTTGACTAAGGGTAAAAACTACATTGCTGTATTTTGAAGAGATACTATTGAATAAGATAGCTTTGGAATTCTCATCCTCAATCGTAGTTTTGACTTCTGCTAGTTGGTTGATCAGGGACCTCAGATTATTGATGTGGCTTGACATAGAGACTCCATCCATTTTGAACCTATATAATTGAAGTTTTAGGGAGAATTTGGCATTAATCGCTTTCGCTCCAAATATTTTATTTAAAGCATCCCAAATTTGCTTGGATGATTTGTCTTGGTCCACATGATCAAGTTTAGAGTTGGAGAGAGTAAGGCCAATGATAGCTTTTTCTCTATCATATCTACTTCACCAATCTGAAAATTTCAATGCATCGGTGGGTGTTGTCTCTTTCCCATTTATAATGCCCCATAATTTTTATTCATAAGTTGCATTTGTATTTTTAGTTTCCATGTATGAAAATTTAGATCGAATATTTTCCTACGCGAATTTACATTTCAATAAAATAAAATAAATACGATTATGTATTTTACCAAAATGAGTAAACAAAGAATAAAATACTTTGGTTCTTTGTTAAAACTTTGATGTGCACGATTACATGCCTAGCACAAACAATTTGAAACTTTTTGTGCCCTTGATTTGATTAGCGAAGGTGACGATATTTTTTTCCTTTTTGGCTATAAAACATGGCTGTATGTTTCTTACATTCGTGTCCACGACTGGGTCTGCTTTTAATGGTGGAAATGCATGTGAAATTTCAACGAAATGGGCAAAAAATGGCTTGCAAAGTGTGTTTTCTTTTAAAAGAAAACTAAATAGTGAAACCTGACTGTAAATGAATGGCTCGTGGAGTGTATTTTTCTTTGAAAGAACTTGAAAGAAAAACATAAACACGATTAAATCATTGCAATCCCTTTTGTGACTTTGTTTACTCGACTTGCGACTTTAAACTTGGTTTTTCTCCTTGTACGACTATGATATTGTGATTGATTTCCACATCCTCATAATATTTATTTTTACACAATCTTGTTTGCCCTCTCAATGGCATGTAGACTATGAGACTTGTGACTACTTATTTTCTGCCCTCACGAAAATGTGAACTCGAAAATCAAAATGAAAATCTTCACGAACGTGCCCTTGATTTCCGATTGTGCCCTTGATTTCATTCACTTCGATTCAGCCTGCGTGCCCTAATGGGACTGATCTTCTTCCCTTCTCTCTTTCCTCGCTTGTCTCACTCTGATACCAATGTTGGAAGATGTGCACAAGGAAGAAATAAAGAGAAGGAAAATAAGACACATTTAAAATTGTGTGTCCATCCATTTATTATAAATGATGTAGTTACAAAATGGTTGATATAGTTCTGACCGGTTATAACCATATCATTTGTAAAATAACTAATGAATTCCTTATTAAATAATCCTTTCATTTTAATATGATAGAGGTTGCACTTATAATCTTGTTTTTTACAATGGTTGAAAAAATTGGTCTATAAAGAATTGTGCACTCGAACCCATATCGTGTCGTGGTTGTTGAAGGGGCATCGATTACTCGTGAATGAGCAATGTAGTGTGTGTATCAAGATTGATGCAAATAAAGATGAAGTCCTATGCAATGTAAAGCCCATGGATGTATGCCATGTGTTGTTAGAGAGGCCATGGAAGTATGAAAGACATGTGGTTCATGATGGCTCACTTGCAAATACTTACACATTGGTGAAAAATGGATGAAAGTACACTCTAAGTCCCTTTAAGGAATCACGTGTAGAGGTGGAGATGAGTCCACATATGTTTTATTTTTGGAAAGGAACACCTAAGTATTGTGAAGAGGGATAGTGAATGTTTTTCTTTCATTCCAAGGCTCACGTAGAAAATAGGGAAAGACAAAGCCGTGTAAATAGAGATTCTGTAGAAGGTGAAGAAGATGTTAGGTGAGTCCATGGATATCATACCAAAGGATATTCTAGATGGGTTTCCACCAATGCGCAATATTAGTCATCAAATGGAATTGATATTAGGATCTATTTTAGCAAACAAGACCACATATTAGTCATTAGTTAGAGTGGTTGGTCATGCCATTTGGGTTAACTAATGCCTTGAGTATGTTCAAGCGAATAATGAACAAATTACTGAATTATTTTCTAGGAAATTTTTTTATTACTTATTTGGATGACATTCGATTTTCGAAAAGACACAAGAAGAGCACTTAGTACATTTGTGGAAAATATTAGAGAGCTTGTGAGAGGAGAATCTACTAGTAAATATAGAAGAAATATAGCATTATGCGGGATTTGGTGTATGTGGGATTTGTCATATCTCAAGTGTTAAAGATGGATTTGAAGATGGTACGAGCTATTGTGGATTAGGCATTGTCACCTAAGAATTTCATAGAGGCTGAAACATCCGAGGGGACTTGCGAGATTCTATAGGAAGTTCATTAGAGGATTTAATGTTATTTATGCATTCATTAAATAGGTTATTGGAATGACAAAAAGAGTTTATATGGACCATGAATGAAGATTATACATTTCGTAAGTTGAAGAAGGTCATATAGTAGCCGGTGTTAGATTTTCAGATTTGAATAAGGTATTTCAAGCTGATTGTGATGTTAGTGGAGTAGACATTGGAGTTGTGATGATTCGGGAAGGAGACCCATCATATATTTTTTTAGAAACTAAATGTCGCAAGAAGAAGATATTTGGTTTATGATCAAAGGTTTCATGCCATAATGCAAGCCATGAAAAAGAGGCATTATTTTTCCCTCGAAGAGTACATGTTGTATGCAAATCACCAAGAATTGGAATTGGAATTGATTAATAGTCGAGGAAGTTGATTTGTTATAGAGTTACTCATTTTCTCGACGCATAGAAATGGGAGATCAAATACATGAATGCAATGAGTAGGGGATGTGTCCCATTGATGAGATGCAAGTGGATGTAGTACGGTTTGAATTAATGAAGGAACTCTGCATAGAAGATGAAGTTTTTTGAAAGCATGAAGAGAATTCGTACAAGTAGTGAGCGTCGAATGCACACCATTGTTGGATTATCTCTTACGGAAGGTTCGTTATTCAAAGGCACATAGTTGTGTGTACTACTAATGTCGATGAGAGAAAACTCAATCACAGGAGAAACATTATAGAGGAATGCTAGGTTACTTTGGGATAGATAAGACCTTGACACAAATGGGAGAAAGATATTTTTGGTTGTGGATGTCTACAAATGTGCGTAGATATGCACAAAGATGTAGAGTATGTTAGTTGGTGAAAGGAAATTCATAATGCATGGTTATATTAACCATTTCTAGTACTTGAGAAACTGGAGCATCTCTGCATGGATTTTGTTTTAAAAGGAAAGTCGAATGCATGGTTATATCAACCATTTCTAGTATCTGAGAAACCATGGGAGCAACTAAGTATGGATTTTGTTTTGGGATTTCCCAAAACATAAAAGTCATGATTCTATCTTTGTTGTTGTGGATATATTCTCGAAAATGGCTCATTTTATTTCTTGTAAGAAGACAAATAATGCTACACATATTGTTAACTTGTTTTTCATGAAAGTTGTGAGAGCTTGCATGGATTGCCTCACACCATAGTATCTGATAGGGACACTAAGTTTTGGGACATTATGGCAAATTGTGTGGAAGAAGTTGAAGATGAGGTTGTAGTTTAGTTTTGCATATCACCTACGGATGGATGACATTATAGAAGTTATTAATGGAAACCTTGGCAATTTGTTGAGATGTTTGGTAGGAGAGAAGGTAGGAACATGGGATTTAGTTCTTTTGCAAATGGAGTTTGTATATAATAACTTTGACAATATAAGCATTGGAAAGTCACATTTCCATATTATATATGGAACACTATAATGAAGAGTTGTGAGGGTTACCATGAGAAGAAGGGAAAAGTGCCAAAAATGACGACTTCATGTAGTGTATGAAGTAAGTCCACGAGAAAGTGCACAAAAATTTGGAGCAGAGAAATGCACATTACAAAGAGGTGTAAAAGCAAGACGAAGACACTTAGAGTTTAAGGTTGGTGATTTAGGTCTTGTGTACTGCACAAAGAAAGCTTCCCATGAGGAATCTATGAGAAACTCAAGTGGAAGAATATTCGAGCATGTAGAGTCATGAGGAAATTTGCGAAGAATGCATATGAAATAGAGCTTCTAAAATGGATAAACATATCACATATCTTCAATGTAGAGGATCTATACTTGTATTCTGAAGTAGTCGACCTAGAACAAGTAGAATGGATATACCAACTACTAGAATAAAGGCATGCGAAAATTGAATGTATTCTAGATGATTGCATTGTGAAGACAATGTGAAGGAAGGAACAAAAATATTTGGTGAAAGGAAGAGGAAAAGGAGTCAAAGATACATCTTAGCTTACTTGAAGAAAATATTTCTAGACTTAGTCATTCCATTACAAACCTTAAGAAACCCACGTGAGAAGGGGCTCAAGTTTCTTCTAACATGTGGTGATTAATGTAGGAGTATTTAGGTTCAAAGGAAATCTTGCATTGCCCAATTTTTTTATAGTTGGTATGTAACGACTTGTGCAATACTACACCACACATAAGCATGTTGTATAAATTTTCAAAACCTTAGTGATCCTTGTGGAAGCCATAAAATCCTATTCAAGCCGCGAAAACTTAGCCTCAATCGCACAACATCATCTATCTCGTGCAACATTGCTAATGTCACGTAAGTGTGTATATGTTAGGATCTCACAAGGATAGTTTTAATATGATAGGATCTCACAAAGCTAGTTTGTATATGCTAGGATCATCATCTCAAAAAGCAAGACTTAGCCACGTAATATCCCAAACTTCATAACACTATCCTATGTAGAGAAGACACACACGCCTTGTGCATATCACTAATACTTAACCAAGATTGCCAATTTTTACCCACACTATGAAACACTTCCTTATCCATGAAGGATTTGTTTTCTTATAGAATCAAACCCATTGTTTTTAATGATGAGATATACATCTAATAGGATCTATTGTTACCATAAATACAATTAGCAAGAGGTACATGTGCTTCTTGATTTGTGCCCCATAGCTAGGGACCAACCAGATGATCCGATTGAGTTCGATCCAATAGGGAACAACTTCTAGAATGGATCAATGGCCATTGAGGTGATTTGAGTAATATTCTACAAGGCAAGTTCTCTTTTCAGAAGCTTATATGAAAATATTAAATAGGAGGGAGTTATGGGCGTCAAGGTAGTCTATCCTCCGAGTTTGGAAACACGTTTAATGTGGGATGGCAGAGTTGAGACAATTTGGTTTTTAGAAGCTTTCTTGAATCTACAAGCTTATGATAGGTCTAGAATTGGAATCCTAAGAATATTTCTTATTGAGTCTTGTCATGAGATTGTAATTTAAATATAGTGGCATTATGCCTAAGTTTGTAATCTTTCATTGCATTAATAGAAAAAGTTTTGTTGTTTTATTGTTAAGAGTTGTGCTTGAGATCTTGCTTCACCGAGGTCTAACTTCGATATAGGTTGTGTGGTATAATGTGTCCCTTCGGTGGGAACCTTGATCCCGATTACATCAGTCACCCTTTGTTCATGGTAGTCGGTGGTCTTTCATTTAGAGGAAGGATTGGTCTATGTGTTGAATTTCAAAATTTTAATCCGTTTATACGTTTATTGATGTTTCATGCCGTATCAATTTGGAGGTCCTCAAGGTGTTTCTTTTTGGCAACTTACTTAAAATGTTGTACTATAACACTTTGGTTCTAATTGGATCATCCCTCACTCATCATAGAAACCTAAACATTGTATAGATTTTTTTAATTCTACTTGAAGTAGTTACATGCTTAAAGTTTATCAATTTGGAATAAGAGAACCTTTTCCAATTTCTATTACAACATATATCATCATGTTAAAATAGGCAATTGGATAACATCAACAAGAATGGTGTTTATAATTAAACTATCACAAATGCCCAATGATGATTTCCTCCTTCACGCAACTCTCAAATATGCATATTTAAATTTACTCACTTCTAGGAAGGTGTTGTGTTTTCTATCGATAGAAGCATGTATGAATAAGTAGTTAGTGGTGAAGTAACTTTTGTAATCTCTTGTTGAACTCAAAGTTAAGGAAATGGGTGAAATATTTGAAATTTCACATAAAAACTAAGGATTTTTCTTTCCATGATAAAATTTCCATCTCATTGTTTGAACTGCTGATGATAACCATTTCTTGAAAGAAGTGATAAAAAATGCTCTCAACTTCCGATACCATGAATAAAATCATAATTATCTTGAAAAAGTTAAAAAAACTAAAAAGAATGAGTTTGAAGGAATAAAATAGACCATTGATCGAAAAAGCTACCTTTTGACAATGAGCAAACCCTTAGTTTGTCATTGTAGAAGTGAAAAATGAGGGTTTGTTTCCCTTTTTAGGTAGGCCTTATATATGTTGCGGATATGAGTGATTTTATTGCTCTTTTGTTAGACCTTATGTAGGTTGCGATATATCATGATTATAAGTTTTTACCCTTTTAGGAAGGCCTTATATAGAGTAGATTAGAGATTTGAAGTTCTTAACCCTTTTAGGCAAGCCTATTTGATAGTCGATGTGATTGACTGAAAATTCTTGCACATGATCAACTAGAGTCAACTTGAATTTTTCGGGGATGTTAGAAAATTTGACTATGATTCAATAGTAAAAGTAGAGACTGGTTAAAAATACCATAAAGATAAAATAAACACTTATATAAAGTGCTATAATTTTTAGGTGATCTCATGAATATGCCTAACCAATTCTATGTAATACGTTATGCTTAGAATCAACTCATGTTTGGTCTTTGAGATGATGTCATTTTATTTAGAAAATAGTATGAGATAATGGAATCAAGTAGTGCTAATGGCCTCGAGTATTGCCACCTCAACTTATTTTAGAGAGCGTACATATCGATCTCACATACAACACATTACCTGTCTGCAGTAAGGAAAAAAAGACCTCAAGGAATTCAATGAAGAATGGGTCTTAGAGGATGGTTGCAATGATTTGATATTAATATATTATCCAAGACACATAAAGCAATAAAAGAATCAATGGTTATAAAGTCCTCTTAATCCCACACCCGCAACATCATATACCCCCTATCTTAGGAAAGGGACATTTAAGATTAACAACAATATTAAACTTGAGATTAAGTGTAGCATAATTAACATCATTTTTGAAAAATTTTTGTCATCCTCCAGTCATGTAAATAGATTCTCTCATCTAATATGCACATAATTAAATTCTCTCGATCAACCTCAAATGGTCCTCGAAGGAGCCCATGGCTCAAGGATCTAGTTATACATAATATTCAACAAATTTGTAGTTCTCGGTCTCAATTCCCAAGTCTTTCAAGGTTTATCAAAAGTAGAAGGAAACATGAAAAAATACAGCCCTACATGTCAAACCCTCAACCGAGGTTTCTTAGGAACTCTCCACAAAGGCCACAAGGGTAGACCACCATTAAAATTGATGATGGCACTCCAATGCCACAATAGGTACACAATATCTTTGTATGATTATGTTGAACCCCAAGGCACCATTAAAACTTGTGTTGTTCTTGCTTTCTCAATGAGAAATGTTAAAAAATGCTTGGCATTTTTGTGAGATCCACTCTCTCTCTCTCTCATGGGTTATATTCTATATACCTAGGTTCACTCTCTCGTTGACCTCTGCAATTTAAATATGTGTTGTCCCCTCAAAATTTTCCTTCTTTTTCCCAAGTCTGGACTTAGAAATTTTTGAGTTGTCACCCTTTGAAAATGGTCCAGTCTGATTTTTTGAAATTTGGCACTTCCCAAGGGATCAAGGATTCTTAGAAACACCTTCATCAGATAGAGAATTCTTTCCCCTTTCCAGAAAGGTATGGAAGTCCTCCTAACTCCTTGTAGTTTTTGAGTTATGGCTCAGTGGAGGTAAATGGGGAAATTTTCCCTAGGTAGGCCCACATCCAATAGAGAAGCGCCATGTGTCAGGGCGGAGCAAGGCGCGGGGAAGAATTCGAGCACTTATCCCTTTTGGCTAAGTGGTGCAAAAGTTACAAAGTGGCTGCAAGAGCTTGCAGAGGAGAAGGGAGAAGCGCATGGCGGAGCAACGGGGTGCGGGGAGGAATTAGGCACTTAGCCCTTTTGGCTAAGTGGCGCAAAAGTTACAAAGCGGCCCGCAGGCCCGCGGAGGAGAAGGGAGAAGCGCATGGCGGAGCGGCGGGGCACGGAGGTAAATTGGGATTTTTTCCCAATGTGAATTTCAAAGGCAAAAATGGAGGTGCATCCCCCAAGCAACCAGAAGGTGCCACGTGTCTCGGGGTGGCGGACCCATGGAGTTTTTGGGAAATTTTTCCAAAAGGAAAAAAATTAGAATTTGACCCCTTGACCCTAATTTTGACCGCTTTTCCCTAAATCTTCAAGAGGCCATATCTTTCGAACCAGAGCTCAATTTTTTGCATTTTTGGTATCATAAGAAAGTTGTTAAAATTCTCTACACAATGGACACTTCAATTTTAAATTTTGATGGCGTTTCATGGGAGAAAATTGAGAAAACATTTCGACATGCAAAAAAATAAACAAGTTTCTCTCGACTTCGTTCCAATGTTCTCTTGTCACGTGGATGGCCCGATTTCAAAGTAATTAGGGAAAATGAGCAAACGGTTCATATGCAAACTGGTAAATTGAAATGTAAAACACATTTTTATATGCAAAAGCTCTTCTTGGGCTCATCGAAGTGTTTTCTTCATCTGCAGAGGAATATGGAAGAAGGAAAAATGATCAAATTTGTTTGTAACCGCTTCTTGGCCGCTTGGGAAGTTGAATCGCCCCCCAAGCATGCTATTTCTTGTTCTCTGAGAGTCATTTTTGGGTTGTGAATCAAATTTGGAAACGGAAGCACATTTTTGTGAACAGAGGACAAAAATGACAAATAGATCTTCTTATATTCTTTCTCTCTATATTATTCCTTCTATTCCCACTTGTCGTACAAGTTTGAACTATGAGATCAATAAAAAAGGAAGGAATTTTATGTCCCTTGGATGGAAAGATTGATTGGTGCTTTGTAACCAACGCATTTTATTCTGTCTTGTGCTTAGAAATTGCAAATTTATCTTTCTTCTGTTAATAAATGCATGTAATGAAACTTCTAGTTGATGTGTGTGGGCATCGACACTCTACCCACAACATTGAACTCCCCCTCCTTCATTCTCGCTCCCTCTCCCTCCTAAGATTGATTTCTGCTATAATTGGGAATTGCTATTATTTCCATAGGGACAGTGGAGTGTTCTTATGGATCCTTGGTTGAAAACCCACCTGAATCCACTTTGGTTTTACATGCTTGAATAATGGGAGCTGCACCATTCAAATGTAGAGGGACTTAGATTCCCATAGTGTTGGCAGGATAATCACCAATTTGTCACCAAATTTTTTTCTAACCAACAGTTTTTGGCGCCCACCATGGGGCAGAGTTTGCAACATCTACACCCTAAAATGACCACAAGGTTTTAAAGTATTTGTTTAGGTTTTGAAGTCTAAAGTTCCTTGTGATCCACATGAATACGAGTATGACTATTCTTGCAAATCCTCCTAGAGACCTTCTTCATTCTTTCATATCAAAGAAGATATCATTTCAGACCTGAAGGAGGCTATTTGGCATAGTAGGTAGAGTGTAAAACATTACTCTGTTGCTACAAAGATTTTGGACTGAGAAGAAGAACCTACTTTTGAGTTGGAAGAGAAAAAATAGATTCCAACACCTCAGAGAAGACAATAAGCTTTCAAGTTGGCTGATAGAAGGTATACTCGCCAGCTGAGGCAAGGAGGAGTGATTGACCCTACTTTTGAGGAGTTGGAGAGAGAAGAAGTAGAGGTTATAGCTCGGTTTGACAGAGAGGAAGAGATTAGAGCTCAACTTGAAGAAATTGCAAGACTCCAAGCTACAACAGAGGAAAGAGAAGCAACCCTAGCTTGAAGAATCCGAAACAAAATGGTTGATAATGAGCATGAAACACGTGCATACAATGTACCATGGGGAAGAAATACTGGTCCACTTGCTCTCCCACAAGTACTCCATGATCTGTCAAGAGGTTCGAGAAAGAATTTTCCCAAATTCAAAGGAGATGGCTCCCAACCCCTGAAGAACATGTAACAACCTTCATCACTGCTTGTGGTGTGTTAGGTGTTGAAGATGAAGATGTGTTAGTTAGACTATTTGTGGAATCACTTCAGGAAAAGGTGCTGAATGGTTTTACATGCTTCCTGCAAGATCTATTACTTGGTTGGGAAGATATTAGAAAAGCATTTGAAAACAGATTTAGGAGCACTGAAGATGGTCAAGAGTTGTTGGTGCAATTAGTCCAAATAAAGAAAGAAAGCTCTGAATCCATGAGGGACTTTCTAGCAAGGTTTGACAGACTGACAAGAAGAGTCCCTGAAGATGTGCTACCTCCTAAGAACCACCTAAGAAGATTCTTCATCAGTGCCTTGCCATTAGAAGTTTGTTTCTTCCTCAGAAGAGCCCAACTAAACACACTGAGGGAAGCTCAAAACTTTTCCATTGAAACTGATGATGACTTAATCCTCTCTAGAAAGGTGAAAGGCCCAAATGGGAAGCAGAAGGTTCAGAGTTCTGCTTCAGTAACTACAAATCCTATGTTCCGCAAAATGGCAAATGATCTAGTTGCCTTAAAGAAACAACTGTCCCAAATGACTATGAGGAATGCTCTAAGGAGGCCAAACTTCCCTAATAGACAAATAATTGCACCACCTCCTCGCTAACTTGCCCTTGAAGCACCTCTTGTCAATGCTATTTGTGACACCAGAGAATCAAGAGAGGATGCTGAAATTGATGAACTTGAAGGAGAAATAGCAGAGGATTACGAAGGCTACCTCAAAATTGAAGAAGTTGATATGCACAATGGCTTGTTCAAGTTTGTTGAGGATGGGGAAGAAGAAGAGGAAGCCCCAAGCTTCTCATGTGCTGTCTTCACTCGAGTCCAATCCAAGAAAGATGCTCTACCCTCCATGGCTCAAAAAGAAAAGAAAACTAAAGAAGATCCTGCTCAAAGTGACCACACAAAAAGAAGATCATCGTGCAGGCTCACCATTACCACCATCAATGGATTCAACCAAAATGAAACCAGGCCAAATGGCTGCTAGAGATTAGGCTGCTATATCTAGTAAGTCACCTTTTCCTTCTTCTAGCTCACAAGTTATTAAAAACACTCCTCCCTCCAATGAAGTCTATCCTAAGTCAGCCAAAGTTCGTCAAAGACCCTTGTCATGTAAACCTTCCCTCACCTCAAGAACTTCTCCCTCATCCAACATTGTCCCATTTGATTTTTTGGAACATGCAAGTAAGACCAAAGTGCAACTCTCGAGAGAATGAATACTTGCAAACATACCCCTTTCGGTTTGATAGACTAATCAATGCTTTGTTGAAGTAGCATTCTATACCTTCAAGCTCAAATTATAAAGGTCTATTCCCAACACCATCTACACCACCTCGCTCAAAACATGCGGCCCTAAGTTCTTCCAAAACAGATAACGTGGAACCCTTCTACTTGTCTCTTCTCATGAATGGTTTTGAGCTCAAAAATTACATCATTGACTTTGGAGCTTCTGATAACGTAATGCCAATCAAAGTTTCCAATGCTCTCGGACTGACACTAACTAGGGTTAACGAAGCTTGTTACTCAATGGAATCCAAGCAAGTACCACTAGTAGGAAGGATAAAAGATGCATAAGTGGCTTTGGCTGAATATCCTGATAAGAAAGTACTCCTAACCATCTTAGTGGTAGACATTCCAACATATTTTGGCATGCTCTTGAGTAGAAGTTTTTGTAGAGACCTTGATGGAGAGATAAGGATGGATTTGACCTCTGAAACTATTCTAGTAAAGGGTGAAATGAAGAGGTTGCTTTCGGTAAGAAAAATGAGGTTTACAAAGAAGCCGTTCTAGTGAGCCGAGAGCTAATATCCTCTTTCAAGATTGTGGATTAAGAAAATATTTCCTTACTTCACAACGAGAAAAAGACTTGCCACTTTCATCGAGAATCGGAAAGATCAGTGCAGACAATGGAGTTTGATGGAAGCCTTTCCAAAGCGAGGCTCGAGGGCTGGTGTTGTGTTGTACTCTTCTTCTAATGTGCTGCATCCTTTTGCATACAAACTGTAGTTTGACAACACCAACAATACAACAGAATATGAAGCTCGCTTCTTGGGAATAAGTGAAGCGGAGGACATGGGAATCAAAAATTTGAGATGCCTTGGTGATGCGAGAGGTGATAGTGAATCAAATCCGCCGGTAATACTAGGTGAAGAACCCAAGGCTCGGGCATTACAAGAATAGAGTGTGGGATTGCATTGTATTCTTTGATGCATTCTCTATTGAAGCCATCCCAAGAAAACAAAATGAAAGAGTTGATTCTCTTGCAGTATTGACATCCCTGTTGACTCCTCATCCTTCTTTTGGAAAGGAAAAAATAACCATTGAGATAGTTTTTAGACCAAGTGTACACGATAACACGGATCATTGACAAGTTTTCAATGACGACAATCAAATTTTAGCCTTCTTGGAGCAAAGAGACAACTTCATAATCTCTTCTTTAAGGGAAGTGTTAATCCACATAGAGAAGTTGTGGTTGAAGATGCATCGATGAAATTGAAAGAGTGGATGATGAAGGCATGATCAGTTGAAAAGTAACAAGATCCCCAAAGGTCTAGTCTCTCTAGAGGACTTGTTTGACAAGCATGACAGATTTATTCATGAAAAAGAAAAGCTATCTTCTCGCTGTCCATCTGATTTTGACAAGGAAAACATTGGGACTTCTAAAGATCCAAGGATGGTCAACATTGGCAAATGCTACTCACCTGAAGAGAAAAGGAAGTTCGTTGCTTTGCTTAAAAGTACTCTGATGTGTTGGCCTACTCTTACGATGAGCTCAAATCTTTTCAACCGAAGGAAATGCATCATTCCATTCCTCTGAAGTAGGATGCTAAGCCCTTTAGGTAGAAGCAAAGACCCTATAATCCAAAGATTGCTAATGTTATCAAGGAAGAAGTGAACAAGATGCTGAACGCCAGAATTATTTTTGCCATCCACCACTCAACATGGGTGGCCAACATTGTACCAGTCAGAAAGAAAAATGGGGAGATAAGGATATGTGTTGATTTCAGAAATCTTAATCAAGCCTCACTCAAAGACAACTATCCTATGCCCATCATGGATCACATTTTGCAAGCAGTCATTGGATCTGAGATGCTCTCTCTACTTGATGGGTTTTCGGGGTATAATCAAATCAAAGTGGCAGAGGAAGACTGACAAAATGGCTTTCACAACTCCTTGGGGCACTTTTGCTTACAACAGGATGCCTTTTGGCTTGATCAATGTGGGAGCCACCTTCCAAAGAGCCATGGACCTGGCTTTCAAAGATCTCAAGCATTGCATTTTCATATACCTTGATGACTTAACCGTGTTTTCAAAGAAGAGAAGTGAGCATATCTTTCACTTGGAGCAGATTATTGCAAGATGTAGAAAACATGGAATTTCTCTAAATTCCAAGAAGTGTATCTTTGGAGTCACAGAAGGCAAGCTGTTGGGACACATCGTGAATAAGCATGGGGCACATATTGACCCTGAGAGAGTAAATGTCATTCAAGCACTATCTCTTCCCACTAGCAACAAAGGAGTGCACTTATTCTTTGGGAAGGTAAATTTTCTTCGCCGCTTTGTCCCCGAATTTGCTTAACTAACAAAGCATATCACCTCTATGATGAAGCCTCAAACAAGTTTCAAATGGAGTAGCAAAGGAAAATCAGCATTTGAAGAAATCAAGAAGGCCATTGCCAAAGCTCCAATGTTAGTATCTCCAGATTTCAACAAGGAATTTATCATGTACTGTTATGCCTCGAGAGAACACTCTTTTTGCTGTCCTAGTTTAGAAGAATGATGAAGGATTGTTATCACCTATTGCTTTCATGAGCTATCCTTTGAAGAAGCATGAAATAAATTACAGTCAATTGGAGAAGCATGCATACGCAATGGTCAAGGCCATGAAGAATTTCATATTTTACATACTCAACTCTCACACTTTGTGGTGATGGTTCCTAGAGGTGCAATCAAGTCCATTTTGATGCAACAAGATCCCCGAGCCAAAAGAGGAAATTGGATTGCAAGGATTCAAGAGTATGACTGAGATTAAGCCCTCTAATCTGGTTAGAGGAAATGGTTTGTGCAAGTTAATTGCTGAAGTGGAATATCTCAAAGTTTAGCTTAGAGAAAGAGATGACACTTGCCCAACCTACTCGAAGATTACCCAAAATTTCTCTTTGTGAACACTACGAGAGGAATGGTATGCAGACATAGCTTTACTGTCTTACTTATGAGGACTGCCCTCCTCATTTAGATTACAAGCAACGAAGAAATCTCAGGCTAAAAGCAGCCAAATATGTGATTTGGAATCATGCAGTCTACAAGAAAGGAATAGAGGGCTACTTTATCAAGTGTGTTGACAAGGAACAACAAGAAAAACTCCTCAAAGCCTATCATGATCAAGCTTGTGGTGGACACTTTTCAGCCATGGTGACTGCCCACAAAATTCTCAGAGGTAGATATTATTGGCCTTCTCTTTTTGTTGATACTCAGAGCTGGGTTTCTAAATGCAAAGCATGCCAACAATTTGTTGGAAAACCACAGTTAGTTGCATTGCCTCTCAGGCCTGTGATTATTGAAGAACCATTTCAACAATGGGGGCTAGACTTCATTGGCGTTTTGAATCCCCATTCAAGTGTTGGGCATACTTATGTGCTCACTACCACAGACTACTTCACCAAATGGGTGGAAGCCATTCCAACCAAACAGGCTAGCTCTGAAGTTGTCTACAATTTCATAAAAGAGAATATCATTGTTCATTTTGGAGTTCCTCAGAAGATTGTAGTAGACAATGCTACTTATTTCTCTTTGAAGGAATTGATAGAATTCTGTTATGGCTTCGAGATTTCTCTTGCTCATTCTTCTGACTACTATCCTCAAGGGAATGGTCAAGCTGAGTCAAGCAACAAAAATATTGTGACCATTATCCATGCAAGCTTGTTGATTCGAATCAACGAATTGGCACAAAAATTATACGATGCCTTATGGGCTTATAGGATCACTCCTAAGAAGGCAATAGGCATGTCACCTTTTCAACTTGCTATATGGAGTTGAAGTAGAGATTCCTATTACAATTGAAATGCCAGCTCTCAAGCTGCTTCAAATAGTGGAAGACAACCAATACAGAGATTCAATTGACAAGAGGATCCTTTTCCTTGAGAAGATAGAAGAGAGCAGATCCCAGGTAGTGGACAAAATCAAAGAACATCAGCTGAAAGTGAAGAAGCTCTTTGACAGAAGAGCCAAAGTAAGGGAGTTCAGAGCTAGAGATTTGGTCCTACTTTGGGACAAGAGGAGAGAGCCAAAGGGCAGTCATGGTAAGTTTGATTCTTTGTGGTTGGGTCCATTTCAAATTCAGGAAGCTTGTGGTGAGAATGCCTTTCTCTTATCATACTTGGATGGAACTCCATTGGGATTGCCTAGAAGTGGGAAATATTTGAAGTTGTACCATCAGTGAAAGTGAGTTGTCCCTCACCACTGTACCATAGTTTTGTTGTTTCCCCTTTTCTGTTGTGTGTGTTTTGGTTTGTTTCTGTCTTGGTGTGGTTTTGGTTGGTGTGTTTCCTTCCTTCCTTCTTTCTTTCCTTAGAATTGTACATGACTCTACAAGGCCCAATGGATAAGGCACTGGTCAACGTTATATGTTTTAAAACTTGAGATTCTGGATCCTCATGCCATGTTTTCTCCCTATTCAATCCATGCCATGTCCCCAAGCTAGAGCCACTATTGTCCCCTCAAAATTTTCTTCTTTTTTCCCAAGTCTGGACTTAGAAATTTTTGAGTTGTCACCCTTTGAAAATGGTCTAGTCTAAGTTTTTTTGAAATCTGGCACTTCCCAAGGGATCAAGGATTCTTAGAAACACCTTCATCAGATAGAGAATTCTTTCCCCTTTCTAGAAAGGTATGGAAGTCCTCCTAACTCCTTGTAGTTTTTGAGTTATGGCTTGGTGGAGGTAAATGGGGAAATTTTCCCTAGGTAGGCCCGCATCCAATAGAGAAGCGCCACATGTCGGGCGGAGTGGGGCGCGGGGAGGAATTAGGCACTTAGCCCTTTTGGCTAAGCGACGCAAAGTTACAAAGTGGCACAGTAGGCCCATGGAGGAGAAGGGAGAAGCGCATGGCGGAGCGGTAGGGCATGGGGAGGAATTAGGCACTTAGCCCTTTTGGTTAAGTGGCGCAAAGTTACAAAGCAGCCCGCAGAGCTTGCGGAGAGGAGAAGGGAGAAGCGCATGGCAGAGTGACGAGGCTCGGAGGTAAATTGGGATTTTTCCCAATGTGAATTTCAAAGGCAAAAATGGAGGCGCATCCCCCAAGCAACCAAAAGGTGCCACGTGTCTCAAGGTGGCGGAACTGCAGAGTTTTTGGGAAATTTTTCCAAAAGGGAAAAATTTAAAATTTGACCCCGCCAACCCTAATTTTGACCAGTTTTTCCCTAAATCTTCAAGAGGCCATATCTTTCAAACCAGAGCTCGGTTTTTGCATTTTTGGTATCAATGGAAAGCTGTTGAAATTCTCTACACGATGGACACTTCAATTTTAAATTTTGATGGCGTTTTATGGGAGAAAATTGAGAAAATGTCTCTGGCATGAAAAAACAAAAAAATTCCTCCCGACTTCACTCCAATGTTCTCCTTGCCACGTGGATGGCCCAATTTCAAAGCAATTAGGGAAAAGGAGTGAACGGTTCATATGAAAACTGGAAAATTGAAATATAAAATGCATTTTTACACACAAAATCTCTTCTTGGGCTTGTTAGAAGTGTTTTCTTTGCTACAGAGGAATCTGGAAGAAGGAAAAATGATCAAATTTGTTTGTAACCGCTTCTTGGCCATTTGGGGAAGTTGTAACCACCCCTTGCATGCTATTTCTTGTCCTCTGAGAGTCATTGTTCGGGTTGGCAATCAAATTTGGAAACGGGAAGCACGTTTTTGCGAATAGAGGACAAAAACGACAGTCAATCTTCTTCTATTCTTTCTCTGTTTATTATTTCTTCTATTCCCACTCGTTGTACAAGTTTGAACTCTGAGATCAATAAAAAAGGAAGGAATTTTATGTCCCTGGATGGAAAGATCGATTGGTGCTTTGTAACCAACGTATTTTATTTTGTCTTGTGCTCAGAAATTGTAAATTTATCTTTCTTCATTAATAAATGCATGTAATGAAACTTCTAGTTGATGTGTGTGGGCATCTGACACTCTACCCACAACATTGAACTCCCCCTCCTTCATGTTGACTCCCTCCCCTTCCTCAGATTGATTTATGCTATAGCAAGGAATTGCTATTATTGCCATAGGGACAGTGGAGTGTTCCTGTGGATCCCTGGTTGAAGAAACACCCTAAATCCACTTTGGTTTTACATGCTAAACAATGGGAGCTGCACCATTCAAATGTAGAGGGACTTAGATTCCCACAGTGTTGGCCGATAATCACCAATTTGTCCCGAATGTTTTTCTAACGAACAATGTGAACATGCAAAATATCCCACCGCAGCTAACATTTGGCTCCCAATGGCCCTATACCACAACATACCCCTCACATAGTTCTACGTCTCAAAATTTGACCATGATAATCATTCCCAAAGGCTATGTTAGTGGACTTGATTTTAGGGATTCTTGTTACTCAAAAATCTACTTAAAGTCCTCAAGCTACAAAGGAGGAAGCTCTAACACATGCATAAAATCTGATCTTGCACTTTAACACATGACCATCATATCTTCTCTACAAGCCATTGATGATTATTTTCAAAATCCAAGCTGCAAAATCAACAAACATTGATTTCAAAACCTAGAGCTTTAAAATTTTACTACAAGTTGGTGCATTCTAATGCTGCAATAGAAATGAATCGTTAGTATGGGATTGCTTGTTCATGAACAAAGCAATAAGAGATACGAGGAAATCCTATAGGAATTTGGTGCCCAATTCCCTTTTTCCAAATGTCAAGCAAACCTAACTAAAATCTTAGGAAAAACCAACACTCGTGGAGAGAAATGAATAATTCTAATTTACTACCCATTTGCTCATTAGGCCACTCTCAATTGGGCCTCACAAGACACAACCAATTTGGATGTGATCAAAGCCAAAATATTTTCTCCTTATGTGGATGTTGCCTAGATCTTTAAAAAGAAATATATTAGTTATGATCACTACTTACTCATACTCGAGTGCTTGATCTAAGTCACCCATTGTTTGTGGTAGTCACTGTCTTTCATCAACATAAAGATTGGTTTGTGTGTTGAATCTCGAGAGTATTATATATATATATATATATATATATATATATATATGATATATTGTATAGACATTTCCATGCCATATTGATTTGGGGTCCTCAAGGTGTTTTGTTTGCATTAATTTAGCCAAATGTAATAATCCTTAACATGACCTATATAATATTTTATCTTTGTAGCACTCCATTTTTAATTGGATCATCCACCACTCATCATAGTATAACCATTTTTTTATGATTTCCTCATAGAACCCAAAACAATGTATAAATTTTTTACCTCTACTTGAAATAATAACATGTTTAAAGTTCACAATTTGTAATAAGAGAACCTTTTCCAATTTCTATTGCAAAACATGTGACCGCCCTAAAACATATAATTAGATAACATTAAGAAGAATGGTGTTTGTGATGAAACTCTCACAAATGCCTAATGATTTTTCTCCTCCACGTGGATCTCAAATATGCATGTTTAGAGGTCAAGGGTTAGAAAAACACTCTATAACTCGATGAAAAATTGGAGTTAGTTTTTTTAGTGTTTTGTACTTGGTACCGCCATATTCTTTGCCTTTTCAGGTCACTTCGGAATTTATTACTATAGTTTCTCCTAGGGTTTCTCACCCTCTAGGCGTCCCCTATATAATGACCTCACCATCTTCAAACCCGGTTGTTTCAACCGTGGCTAGAGATAGTGGAGCTTTGAGCAATGGCACCACCGACAAAGTGACCTAGGAAGTTCGTTCCGAAAGTATTCCACGAGGTAATATTTCTCCTCCTGATGTGGTTTTTCCCATTCCTGAATTTAATGTTGCTTGTCAATGGTTAGAGAAATTTTGTCTCATTGGGTATTTTTGGGTTGCATCCCCTCTGAAAGCATGCTCAAATCTTGGGTTAACACCATCTGGACTCCTCATGGAGTCTCGACTAGAAAGTGTTCAAAACATGACCAAGGGTTTTTCCTCTCTCTTTTATGATCCTCGTTAATGCGCCCAATATTTTGGGTAAGAAATCCACTTGGATGTTCGCAACTCGTTACTTGTGTTAACACCATGGCATAAAGACTTTATGGTATCTGAGTATAGCACCCTTAAAGTTTCTTTCTGGGTTGAATTCCTTGACCTCCCTTTAGCATGTGTGCCTTTTTTTGTCACAAATTGCCACTTCTCTTGGCTAGGTAGTTTGCCTTGAAGCCGAGAGGTTTTATCATTCTCGGCTACGGAAACGAGTATGTGTTGAGATTGATCTCTCTCAGGATCTAAAAGAATTTTAGGATAGTCAGATGGGAGGAAAATGCTACTATCAATGAGTCATGTATATCAATTTCCCTAACACGTGCTTCCGTTTCTATGCTTTCCGACCACAACATCAAATATTGTCCTCTTTATGTACCCCACAACTGCCATGTGGCCAAAAAACAGCTCCTGAACTAGTCAAATCCCAACAAGATGAAGGTTGGAAAGTTTTCGGGGCCGGGAAACAAGAAAAAAGCCTAGCAATCCAAGGCCTTTGGCTTTAATGGCCACCGGGAGCCAGCATTAAGGAACAATGCATAATGTACATGCTAAAGAGCCAACTCTGCTGTTAAAGAACAAACTTCCATAGCCAACTTGGCTACCTGTTGCCAAAGTATTCCAGCACACCTCTTGTGGCTTCGGTTCTCATAGTCCAAAGAAATTCTATCTATAGTGCTCCCATCCATCATTCAAGCCACTACTCCTACCAAGTAATTCACAGGGCCCTCTAAAAGGCCCCAAATCCCATATTACATCTCTCGGGACCATAGCCCACTCAGTAGCATGGACTCAACGGAAGTGGAGTACAACATTAAGTACACCGAATGGAAAAAGTTGATTTGTAGGATTTTTGCAGCTCAATCTTTGCTCAATTCCTGCAAAATCAATATGATTCCCTTGATGGATTGGATGATGGGGATATGGTTCTTAACGATCATTTCCCATGAATTGTTTATCTTGGAATGTTTGGGGTTTTATAAAATCCTGTCGTAAATGTGTTGTGTGTGACACTCGGCAACAATGTGAAAATTTGGATGTTTTGTTTTTGCAAGATGTGAAAATTATAGGTTTTTCAGTTGCAGAGATGGTTTGCAAAGTCCATCTCGATGAGATAACTTGGCTTTCTTTAGCAATCATGAAGTAGGGCATGAGGGATTAATTTTTCTTTTTTCTCCCAAATGATGGCCTCTATTAATTGACCATGGCATCAACCCCAACAATCGTGCCATATGGGTCCTATTTATCTGGTAGTGCCGCCCTTTTGGCCTCATTAATATTTACGCCTCTAACGATGTGGCAGAAATGGATGATTTGTGGTGGTGGATTGCCAACTCCATTCTCGATGCTTATTGTGTCATAAGTGGAGACTTTAATATGGTCAAGTCATATAATGATAAATGTGGCCACTTACTAATGAGGTGAACACCGATGAAAGGGAAGTGCGGTAATTTATGCGTAATAAGTTTTGATTCTTTGATCCTAACACATCTCACTTTCCCACCTCTGAAGCATGGTTCACTTGGACCAATCTATGTGGAGGGACATATCACGTACTTAAATGGCTTGACAGAGCCATGCTGTTAGCTCAAGATTATTTTGAGTTTGATAGCATTTATTCCCTATCAGTGGAGGTCATGTTTGACTTTGTCCTTTTAGATCATTCTATAAAACGATTTTATATCACTTGGCATGATACGTGCCCTTTCTGCCATAAAGGCCAATTCTTTCTTAATACTTCCTTGATGCAACATGGCCCCACTATCAATCATATCAAGCATGTTTGGAATTTAATTCCACCTCCTAGTCACTGCTAGTGGTATCATCCACCTATGCAAGCCAGCTGGATTCAATGGTGGGAGGACGCTCTGACTCCGAGAAGTAGATTCCTCAAAATCTATGGCAGATAACTAGCCAAAATTCAGCGTCGCTTATGCTTTACGAACACTTCGGCCCTTAGCCTAGCAAAGGTGGCGCTTCAAGGAAATCCTTTCTCTCGAAACCATGTATCTTCATGTTGCAACACTTTGCTAACAAATTCAAATTTCGGACAACTACAATGCTAGGGGAGCACAAATCCAAGCCCGTATGCACTGGCTCAAAATTGGAGATCGGGTCTCAAAAGAATTTTCTTTCTCTCAAATCCAAGAAACCTTCCCAGAAAATTCAGGCTATCATGGCGGATGGAGCTCTGATTACAGACCCGTAACTTATGTTGCAAGCCTTTATGCACCACTACAAGCTCGTGTTCCAAGCTCAATAGCCTTTTGCAGCTTGCTTCAAGCTATTCTTGATCAATGTTTGGGTGTTGTGCCGTGTAAATTATCCGAGGCTCAAAAGGTGATCTACGAAAGAATGCTCACCATTGAGGACCTCCATAAAGCCACCATGTAGTAGCCAATGATAAAGTGTGGGGATGCGATGGTTTCCCCTATGAATTCTATGAAATCCCTATGGGACTTGGTCGGTCATGACCTTTTCCAAGTGTACCTCGAAGGGTTTTAGAATCAATCCTTAGGGCCACGAATCAATAAAAAACATCAAATTCATCCATAAATGAGGAGACCTGCACAAATCACTTGTTGGCGGCCGATCACATTGTTGAATGTGTCCTATAAATCATAGCCAAAGATTTGGCTATCCAACTTCGTAATATCTTTCGGATGTTATTCAACCCAAACAAACAAGATTTATCTAGGGTAGATATATCCTGGATAAAATCATTGCTGTGTGGGAAGGCATGGAATGGGCCCGATCTAATCAGCCCACCATGTTCATAAAAATTGATTTTGAGAAATCCTACGATCGAATTGAATGGTTGTTTATTCTTGCCATGCTTCAAGCCTTCGGCTTTGGCCCTAATTTTATTTGATCCGTCAAGATGCTTTTTGCAGAGATGCTTCTGCTTAGATTTCTATCAATGGCCTTAGCTCAGAACCCTTTGGGATCTTTCAATCTATTCGACAAGGATTATCTCTAGCCCCGCACCGTATGTTCTCGCAGCTGAAGGATTTGGGTATTTATTGGCCCACGCTAAATCACAGGGTTTTGTTAGGGGAATCTCACTTCTTGTTGTGCCAGAGTTCTCAGCTTCTCAATGGACATTTTGCAGATGATTCCTTTCTTATGCTCATTGAAGATGAAGCCAACATTTTCCATGCTATGTAATGTTTGGATACGTTCTTCTTATCTTCTCGGCTCATCGATTCAATGATAAAAAACCCAGTGTTATCGAGAATCCTTCTTTCATGCACCATATTGGCTTTCCACTTTTGAATGAAAGATTCTAGCACATGGAAAAATATTCAAGTTCTTGGGTATTCCTTTCACTTTTAGAACCTCCTTGGTGAGCTCTAGCAATATGTTATTCAAGTCCCAAAGTTCTTATGGCCACACATGTTTATTGCTCATCGTGTTGGGTTCTGTGCGTACCCAAAATTGTAGAGGGCATGCGTTGCGAAACAACGTAACACGTTCCCCAATGATGATACAGGTCTCCTCGCAAGGTGTTCGGGATCCGGAAAAGATCTCCAAGTGTGCGTTAACATCCCGCATGCCCCGCTTAGCCCCCACATGCTTTGTTTTCCCTTTTCCCCTCTTTTCTTGGCCTTTTGCTCTTGGTGATGAGAGGCGCCGCCTTGCTTGGGTGGCGGTCTCTTGACCACCGCCCGAACAGGGGTGGTGGTCTCATAACCGCCGCCTTGCTCAGGGCGGCAGTCCTTTACGTGTTTTCCAGAAAGCTCTTTTAACACAACTCACGTAATTTCAATGTTTTACCAGCTTTCTTTCACCGCCATAAGCTTGCATTTATGATTCGTTTCTGGAATAGTATTTTGCCATTGTTTATAGTTTAAGAGTTCTATTTGGTTTTTACCTTGGGTAAATGCAAATGCTATAAATAGTTGGCTTGTGCTCAAGCAAATGGCCCCTCAAATTTTCCTCTGAATTTCTCTTTGCAATAGATTTAGTTTTCATTTTGCTTAGAGTTCTTAGTTTCTTTCATTGCATGCCTAGTTAGTGTTGTTTTGCTGTTATGAAGCCACATATCCATCTTATACAAGTGCTTTGTTATCATTTTATCCAATCCATTGGAGTAGAATAGTTTGTTTTTAATAGGAAGCCATTAAAGTTGCAGGTTTTGTTCTTCAAATAGGATAGTTTCAGGTTCTGGACGTTTCATGTTACATGACTCGCAATAAATCCCACTAGGAATTACATAAGCCAAGCTCTGTATTCTTGCGCTATCCCTCTCCTACTCGCATTGTATTCAGTCTGTATCTTGAGTTGCCTTTGTCCCAATATCTACTTCTGTTGATGCTAGCATTACACGCTTTTTGGATCCACTTGAAAACGAAGGAATGAGGAGATCACATTGAGGGGACAAGATCACACACACCATTGGATTTGCCAATGTTCTGCAGAATCCAGGTTCTAGCTTTCAAAGTTCTAAATTAGAAACATATCAAATAGAGTAGTTAATCATTTTATTTTAGTAAATTTCACTTTCGATATTGCCAAGGAAGTTGTGGGGATTGATAGTTTCTGAGATACTATGATTCATTCTTCACTTCTGAGGTAGGATCGAGAGTCTTGCAAATAGATTAGATCAGTTTTTTCATTGTTTAGAATAGGCTCACAATTGCATAGACAAATAGCTATACTCGGTTATCTTGTTTGTTTTAATTTCTTATTTTTAGCCTTCAATTCTAGATATGTTAAACAGTTACTCTTTTAGATTCATTCGAATAGTTCATCAGAAAATACAAAAATAGAGAAATCATATATGCTATAGATATATTCAAAGTAGTTAAATTTCACTTTCTTTGTAGTTAATTTATATTTTTTGTTCGTATGACAATCACGGGAGAATTCGTATTCGAGCCAATCGTGTCTCAACCCAATCTCATTACAACAATAACTGATATAGATCAAAATCTCAGGATCCAAGTCTTCCAAACAATGGTGAACTTACAACAAATCAGTTTCCAATTGCATGGGTTAAACATAGAAGACGACCAAGCTCACATATTTTGTTCAAGTCAACCAAACTACAGATTACCCTAGATACATGCCTGCATGACTATGGAGGGGTTTGAAAGAGAGCAAACATTTGGTTGTGATCCTTTGGTCCCATAACCAGACGCAGGAGACATTCTCATAGACATAGATACTAGCCTAAGAATTCAGGTTGCAAGAATGCCTGTGAGGTACTCTGAGAAGATCGCATAACTATCAATTTTGAATATAGAGGCTGAGAAAGCATATGATTATTGGATACTAGGGATTAGGGACTGAATTCGTACATGACCATAGCGGGACCGCAACAACCAAGAGTCTACGGTTGCGATCCATAAATCCTGTAACCCAACAAATCCGTAAGTGAATCAGACATAAACACTAGCCTACACACACTAGTATTAAGATCTACACCATTTCCACCTATCATTATCAAACAGCTTATCCTGTCTAGACACAACAGCTAACAAAGCTAAGGAGTTCTAGACTAGGCCAAAGAATTTCCCATAGAATCAACTACATCCATCATCCACTCTATGACCTGTCCTGAGACATACACGAAACTATGAGACCCCTCTCGAACGTGCACGTCCACTACCAGACTCGGATACGCCGAGAGCTATGAGTGCACGGAGGCTCGGGATTCCGAGGAGCAGCCGTAGTCTCGCCACGAGAATGACTCCTCATCGGGCACTCTCAGTGTCTATACCCCGCTAGCTTCAACCCGTGCGGAGAGTTGATACCATCCTGGCCACATGCCGATGGGGGTCAAAGACGTCGGTGTGTCTATTAGCTTTGAGGGCTCCTAAAGCATCTGACATGACTCTGCATGGGTCCTCTCCATGGGGATCATTAGGGTATCGGTGCATACCCTGCGAATCAAGTCTCGCCACTCATCGGCGGTCTCTGCAAAACAAAGGAAACAAAGACAAATTAGAAATAAACAAGAGATAAAACACGAGTAAAAAAAGGAGAGATAGCAACTAAGGAAATCCTAACTAAAAATAAACATTAAAAGGAGGGATGGTAACTTACTCAAATCACCGGGCCTCCAGGGATGGATCACTAGGTCAAGCTACGGATGCATGCCGGCCGACTAAGGGGCTGCTACTTATGACCGGAGCAACGTAGCGTCCGCAACCGACTCATCCTCCCCGCCATGGCCTTGGGAGAGTGGCTCCTCTGAGACCAGAGTAACTCTCTTTGCACTCTGCTCGGCCCTCGTTGCCTTCATAATATCCTGAGTGTCATGCCATTCAGGATCGCTGTCCTCCTCTGTCTCTCTCCCCTGTAAACTCCTCGGACTCGGAGTCTATGTCAATGGGGTCATTGCTGCTATGGGGGGACCCGTGGCAATCTGAAGCAAGGGTGCCTGAGGCGCACCGACTCTCCCTCTGGCAACGTACTACCCTCATGGCCACAATAGGAATGCCGGGAGTAACCACCGTCCAACCCTAGCCTCTCGGACCCCCTCTGGCCTCTCTCGACCGACACTTTGTATCTTTACTACTACGGGAAGTATGCCCATATAGGGTAGGCCAAACTCGCTAAGGAAATCGGCCAAGGGTGTATCTCCACTCACCCCACTCTATCAATAAGCTTCCTTGTGGTGGAGTAGGAGATCAAAGTAAGAGCCTCCTCGTCCCATATACCTGCCATAGTCTGATACGGTGTGGCCTCCATGTCAGTAGTGGTAAGAGAAGCAACTGGCTGATGAGGTGCTCGGAGCACCGACATATCTCGTCCCATCTAGTTGCCCTCATAGCTCCGAGATTTGTCACCTCTACAACTCGCCATAGGGGATGAAGTGCTCATAGACCCAACTCATAACCAAGGTCGGGTGGCTCAAGGAATGCCCCTGTAAACGGACTACCCTATATAAATCATGGTAGGTGGTCCCAAGTATGTCTGCTCCCTAGGCATATATCCGGCCATGTCCCTCTATCTGTGCAATAATGGGGGACCAACGATATAACAATGTGTCTCCCCTTATCCCCGATCGGTCTCAGGCAAGGATTCCCATAATATCCTCAAGAAGTAGGGGATGGGAAAGCGGGAATAGATCGAACTCTGACCCCCTTCTTCGAACCCGTGGAGATGACTGCATCTCCCATGTATGTAGCCCACTGTGCTATCTGGGCCCGTGAACCTGCTGTCTCTAGGGTGAGTCGTCTCCCGATGATCGGGACCCCCAGGATACAGTAAACATCCTCTAAAGTGATGGTCCACTCATCGCACCCACAGTAATCGAAGGTGTTTTGATCAAAGATCCCAATATGAGAACAAGTCACAAAGAATGTGACTGAAAGGAGCAATGTGGGGCACGCGCGATATACGCAGTATACTAGCCCACTGAAGAGTATCCTCCTCATCCTATGAGAGGGCATCTAACACTCCTGGGAGCTAGTCACACTCCCTCTCTCGGCTCCACCGGATATACTCCTCTCTCGCTTGCATACACCCAAAAACACACAAAACAAAGCAAGTTAGCATCCGAGTAATACTAGAAAAATCATGAAAATATGTAGAAATGCTAAAAATGCAAAAACAATCTCAAACAGATGTTCTTTTGGCATTCTGTGCAAAACCGCCGCCCTGAGCAGGGAGGTGGTTTTGTAGCCGCCGCCTTAAGGGCGTCACTGTGTAAGTGCCACCACAGGCGGGGTGGCGGTCTTGTCTTAGAAAACCCACGTAAGTTTTGTAATCTAAAAAGCCTAAAAGCACTAAAAACAACCATTTTAGCTAAAAACAAAGCCTACCCAAAGAGTAGCGCCGTCATCACCAATCCGGCACTATGATAATTCTTCACCGAGAACTCCTCGTGCTATGATTATTTACTAATGCACACTTTTAGTTTGGTGGATGTAATCTGGAAACAACATAACACAAGAATACCATCGACTATGATAAGACAGAATGATGACAAATCTAAAATATCAAAATAAATTATAATATTAACATGAAACTGTTACAATCTCACCCATGAGGTACTTCAAGTGTTATTTACTTCACTTGCTTTTCACCAAGACTATGGGAGAAACTTTACAATTACACCTCTTAATGACTTCTTCAACACACCTTTAAATTGATGGCTTCCTTCGCACACTTCCTACAATATTTCTCACTACTTCTTTCTATCTAAATGAGGGGGTGTCCTCTCTATTTATAGAACTTCTAGGCTTATCCATCTTATCTCTAAGATAGGATAATAAATCCACTCTGACGAATCATATTCCATACCTTAACTCTTATCTCGTACATGTAAGCTTATCTCGTTAAGATAAGATAAACCTTATCATTTTACATGGGTTCCATATTTTTAGACTTTTTACAAATAAAATACACAAAATATTTATGACCTCACTCCTTGTCTTTATTACCAATATAATATTTCTAATTCCTAATCATGTAGACCCTACTTCTCTAATTACCCAAACTTTGACATTTTAACATTACCGGACCACTTAAGACAAATATTTACTTTTACAACATTCCTATTGTACTTTGACTGCTACCGTACTCCACATTATTAGCGGCACCATACTCGTGGTGCCGTTATCTTCTACCGACGCTACTACTAATTCTACTTAACAACATCTTATTCCTAATACATACATTAATGACATAGAAATTACGGAGGAAAATTTTAGTGTCGACATCTTCCCCTTCCTAGCTTCTACTCCGTCCCTCGAGAGTAGACTATTCTCGTGCTTGGAAAATCTTAACTTGTCGTGGTTGACCCATTTCGTAATGGGAGTGCCATCCAATTCCTCCAATCAGACGTACCATTTTCATGCACAAATGTTATTTTGTAGGGCCGCATCCATTTTGGAAGAAATTTTCTCTTTTTTTTTTTTGTATCTCGGAATCATATACTAGAACCAAGTCATTCACATGAAATGGAGACCACCGGATCTTTTGATCAAAGTATTCCTTCGCTTCATTTTCTTCTTATGGCTTGTATCCTTTGCTATTTCTCTCATTTCCTCCAAAGAAATGAAGATGTACCAACCTTTCTTTTTATCAATCACTTTCATCCATCCTTTCATTTTTCATAACTCTCACAAAGGGGAATATCAAACTCAATAGGAAGAACTGGATCAATGCCATAGGCCAACCGAAATGGGGAGTATCCCGTTGCTGACTTTGATGTTGCCATATATGCTCAAAATGCCGCATGAATCCTTTTATCCCATTTATGTACCGCAAGGCCGCATCTTTGCTAGAATTTGACACAACACAAAATTTGTTCGCTCCACCCGTCCATTTGTGCTTGGCTTGTATGTTGTTGCCTTCCTTCGTGCTTAATAGAAAACTTATTGACTAGGGCTTCTACCACCTCATTAATGAAGTGGCTTCCTTGATCTCTACAATTTCTAATGGGCAACCAAATCCGGTGACAATGCGTTCATACATAAACCTTGCCACTTCATCCATGGAAGTCATTTTCAATGGCTAGCTTTAACCCACTTGGTTAAATAATCTATGGCAACTACAATATACTTATTTTGGCGTGATGTGGTCGAAGTGGACCTCACAATGTCTATTCCCCACTTTTCAAAGGGACCAAGGGGAAGAATAGGACATAATGGAGTGATGAAGTCTTACTTACCATGTGTTTGACAAATATCACATGTCTTACAATAATTATAACAATCTTTAAAAAGAGTGAGCCGCCAAAGATAACCTCGCATCCAAGATCCTTCTTGCTTTGTAAGTTGTCCAGAAGTGCCCTTCACATGTACCATTGTGGAATTCTTCTAGCAGCCTTCCTTCTCTTGATCACGTCCAACCGCCTCTCTTGATCTGCTCCATCGTGTCCTATTCAAAATAATACTCCATGTAGAATAGAATATGACGACTCGGCTTGAGTAATCTTTCTCTTAGTCTTTGCATCGGCACCATCAGAAACTTGAATTCATTCGATAATTCCAAATATCTATGTATTCATTAGGGATTGTGTCAAGGGATAACAATGCTACATCGGGAAATCATCATCATCACAAGATGATCCTAAACCATCATAGGCTCGAGAGAGTGCATCTGCGCATTGACATACTTCTTTCTTGCCTATCTATAATATCAAATTCAAACTCTTGTAGCAAAATTATCCATCTTGCTATCTTCCTTGATGGGTTAGGCTTATTTACAATATATTTTAGAGCCTCGATGATCTCATATAAACTAGAAATTTTTTCCTAAGCAAGTAATTTCTAAACTTCTTTACAAAGAAAAAAATGATAGCCGAGCCTCTTTTTCAGCTATAGTATAATTTACCTCAAAGACTCGCTCATTTGTCTGCTCCCAAAGTAAATTGGATGTTCATTCCCATTTTCATCCTTTTGGCTTAAAGTACTTCCTAGTGCTGCATCTGAGGCATCAGTGTACACAATGAATGGCTTGCTCCAACTGGATTCTTCAAAACAGGTGAAGACACCGTGGCTTCCTTCATTATCTAAAAGCTTCATGCGCCTTATTTCCCGGTTCATAAGTAACATCCTTCTTCAAGAATCGGGTTAGTGGTCAGGTAATCTTTGAGAAATTCTTGATGAACCTTCTATAGTAACCCACATGGCCTAAAAATGATCTTAACTTACTTCTATAATAGGAAATGGTAAATCTTTGATTTTTAAAACTTTATCGATCGCACCAATACCATCTCTGGATACAACATGCCATAACAAAATGCCTTTAGAACATCCAAAGACACACTTTGTAGGGTTTAGTGAGGTTTGTGCTTCATCTAACCTTTGAAATGCTATTTCTATGTGGTGTAGGTGGTCCAACTTGCTCCCATAGATGTAAAAATCATCCGAAATACTCTAATGAAGGTCCCAATGTAGGGTTTGAACACCCTATTCATCAAATGCTAGAATGTTGTTGGAGCATTACACAACCCAAAAGGCATAACTCTATAAGCAAACGTTCCCCAAGAGTGGTGAATGTGGTCTTCTTCACCGATCTTTCTCTCGCTATACGAACTTGGTTGTAGCCGCTATATCCATCAAAAAAACTATAGCACTCCCGCCACCTACTTCGTCCCAAGATCTGATCTCGAAAATGGAAGAGGGTAATGATCCTTCTTTGTTGCCTTATTGAGCTTCTCAGTAATCAACACAAATGCGTAGCTTCCCATTCTTTTTTTTTTGAGATCACAATGGGAGAAACCCATTCTCGAATTCTCCACAACAAATATGAATTTTGTATCAAGCAACTTATCTATTTCTTCTTTTATAGTCTTGAAAAATTAGGATTCATTCTATATGGCATTTGCTTTATGGGCTTAGCACCATCTACCACTTAATACAATGTTCTACCCAACTTACTTGACGGAGTTCCTTGTAATCAAAAGTGAATAGGTGTATGTACCTTCGAAAGAGCTGGAGGTAGGATTCCTTCTCACTCTCCATCACAAAGAAAGATCACCAATCTTTATTTGTTGGAGACGATCATCAACTTCTTCTTCAGATAATTTTATGGGGTCATGAGTTGGTGTGACTGGAAGGATATCCATGACTAAAACATCCACCTCGCTTTCTTCATCTTTAGTGTCCACTTCACTGGTACTAGAGTAATCAGAGAATGTCCAATCATCAGTTTCATCACTTGAATCCACAGGTTCTTCCTTATGATGTCGAGGGATCACATTTATCTTCACCCTCTCTCTACCACGTCTAAGTGTCATGAAACCTTCATTCCAGTAGTTTCTTGCATGAACTCTCCTTAGCCATGGTCTTCCCAAAGAAGATTGGGTATGCAATGCACAGCACCATTTTTCATCACCTCGAAAGTCTACCACACATACAACACCCATAATGATATTGCCACATTTGAAACTACACCTTCTCGGTTTAGTTTTTCCTTTATTTAATGACCTTAACATAAGTGTTGAAGGGCAATCAATTTTAAACCCAACATATTCATTACGGACTCGGTCATTACATTAATCGCAGCACCTCCATTAACTAAGACATCATGAATTGAAATACCATTACATAATACCTCACCTTGTGGAGCATAGGGATCTCGCCTCGCCTCCAAAACAGGGGACCTCAACCTCCTTCCTTCTTCGAGTATTGAGTCCACCTCGCAACTCCCACCTCTTCTCGAAAGACATAGTCAAGAGTTGACCATATGTAATATTTGCGAGCCTTTTGGATAGATCTTCCAAGATGGAGTATGGTCCTTGCCCCCGTGAAATCGAAAATCCCGCACACCCAACTTTCTTCTCCTATGTTTCTTACTAGTTTCTTCTTTCATCTTCTTAGGATCATTTCCATCTTGATTATCTTTTTCTTTCTTTATTTTTGTTACAAACACATCTACTTCATTATTTCACTCTTATCTACTACATCAAAAGAATTCACAGTGCTTTTCCTTTATCATTATCTCCTTTACCGTATGTATAAGCTCTATCTGACAATTATACTTATAATGACCCTTTTTATAACAACCATAACAAACAACTTCAGAAATATTTCTTTTTGGACCTCTATCTCCTCCTTGAGAACTAAATTCCTTTCCTCGAAGAAGATTAATAGTTAACTGACCCATCTTTTTGAGCAGATCTTCATACTCGGTAGATGTACTAGAAGAAATATTTGTGCTCACCGGGAGTGGTTGTGGATTCTGGACCAAAGGTGCTGGTGTAGGCTCTACTTTAGCAACAATTTCTTTGGGCTCCTCTTCCATGCTTTCTTCTTGCCTTCTTGTAATCTCCTTTGCTTGTTCAATGGTAGGCTGGGCGGTCATACTTCACTCGTTGTCGATCTCTCGCTTCATCCCAAGAATGAAGTGCTTACAGAGGAGATTATCCACGCCATTCATCAACCCATCCGCTAGTCCTTCCTTCCGATCTCGGGCATCGAGCTTCCTCCTTAGCTCTAGAACACGAGCATGATAATCCCTTATCTTCTCCTTCTCTCCTTGGGATAGCTTTGTGATCTCGATCATGAGATCTGCATATTTCTCGTTGTTCACCAAATTCTTCAAGAAAATTTTCGCTTAATAAATCCCATGAATTTTTCACATTATCACCTAGTGTTTCAAACCACCTAAGTGCTTTGAACCATCCAAAAAGGTAGGAAAAAATTCAATCCATTGTTCCCTTCTTATAAGGCTATTACAAATACAAGATCGCTTAAACTCTTGAATGAAAGACAAAGCATCTTCATTAGATTGAGCTGAAAAAACAGGAATCTTTCCCATTTTCAAAAGTAACCACCGTGAAATACCAACTCACAAGTACAATCAATAAGATTTATGTGTACAAATAATTGGAATCACTATACTAGAAAGTGATTTTACACTTTTCTACAGTAAAATAAAAATGACCACGGTAAACTATGGTAAAACTTGACTTATCATGCAGGTAAAAACTCGACTTTCTGTGGTAAATACTATTCATGGTAAAAAGTGAAGTTATCTGCGGTAAATACTATTCACTTTAGTAAAAGTGAAGTTATCATGTAAATACTATTCACAAAAAAAGTGACTTTACTTGTAGTAAATACTATTCCAAAAAAATGACTTTACCATGGTAACTATTATTCATGGCAAAAATGAATTTACCATGGTAACTACTATGCACAAGAAAAACAAGGTTACCCTCTAATTGATTTTTGACTAAGTGGGAATATTTCTCCGTAAAAATCCACCAACGAGGAATGGTCCTGACAACGGAACCAAAATGTCATCACCAATCCGGCACTATGATAATTATTCACCGAACTCCTCGTGCTATGATTATTTACTAATGCACAACCTTTAGTTTGGTGGATGTAATCTGAAACAACAACAACATAACACAAGAATACCATTACTATGATAAGACGAATGATGACAAATCTGAAATATCAAAATAAATTATAATATTAACATGAAATTGTTACAATCTCACCCATGAGGTACTTCAAGTGTTATTGACTTCACTTGCCTTTCACCAAGACTATGGGAGAAACTTTACAATTACACCTCTTAATGGCTTCTTCAACACACCTTTAAACCGATGGCTTCCTTCACACACTTCCTACAATATTTCTCACTACTTCCTTCTATCTAAATGAGGGGGTGGCCTCTCTATTTATAGAACTTCCGTGCTTATCCATCTTATCTCTAAGATAGGATAAGAAATCCACTGACGAATCATATTCCATACCTTAACTCTTATCTCGTACATGTAAGCTTATCTCATAAGATAAGATAAACCTTATCATTTTACATGGGTTCCATATTTTTAGACTTTTTACAAATAAAATACACAAAATATTTATGACCTCACTCCTTGTCTTTATTACCAATATAATATTTCTAATTCATAATCATGTAGACCCTACTTCTCTAATTACCCAAACTTTGACATTTTAACATTACCGGACCACTTACGAAAAATATTTACTTTTTACAACATTCCTATTGTACTTTGGATCATACCGTACTCCACATTATTGGCGGCATCGTCTTGACGACGTGCCGTTATCTTCTATCGACGCTACTACTAATTCTACTTAACAACATCCTATTCCTAATACATACATTAATGACATAGAAATTACGGAGGAAAATTTAGTGTCGACAGCGCCCCTAGATAGACCTTTTAACACTAACATTTTCAAAAATTACCCCCATGACAAAGATTTTAGCATTTTAAAATTAAAGGGGTAAAAAGGATAAATTGACGAAAACTAACCTATGATCTCGCGGGTTGGTGTTCGCTCGCGGAGAGGCATGATCACTATCCGTCTCGAACATTTTGACTGTACTCACGTAAGAAACCGTCACTTTGTGGGTTCCAGAGCTCGAATCAATCAAATCAACTCGTGCAAATGAATAGGAAAATGGGCCCACTTTCATATATATAGCAGCTTGATTCATTTTAAATACCTTTTCCACGGTGTTTGGAGCGCGACGGAGGTAAGTTCTTATCCCCGCACCCTCGCAAGGTGTTCGTTATTCAGAAAAGATCTCCAAGTGTGTGTTAACATCCCACATGCCCCGCTTAGCCCCCGCGTGCTTTGTTTTTCCCTTTTCCCCTCTTTTCTTGGCCTTTTGCTCTTCAAGTGACAAACCGCCACCTCGCCGCCGGTCTCAGATCGCCGCCCGAACAGGCGGCGGTCTCATGAACCGCCGCCCTGCTCAGGGCGGCGTGGTCCTTTACGCATTTTCTAGAAAGCTCTTTTAACACGACTCACGTAATTTCAACGTTTTACCAACTTTCTTTCACCGCCATAAGCTTGCATTTATGATTCTGGTTCCCTGGAATAGTGTTTTGCCATTGTTTATAGTTTAAGAGTTCTATTTGGTTTTTACCTTGGGTAAATGCAAATGCTATAAATAGTTGGCTTGTGCTCAAGCAAATGGCCCCTCAAATTTGCCTCTGAATTTCTCTTTGCAATAGATTTAGTTTTCATTTTGCTTAGAGTTCTTAGTTTCTTTCATTGCATGCCTAGTTAGTGTTGTTTTGTTGTTAGGAAGCCACATATCCATCTTGTGCAGGTGTTGTTATCATTTTATCCAATCCATTGGAGTAGAATAGTTTGTTTTCAATAGGAAGCCATTAAAGTTGCAGGTTTTGTTCTTCAAACAAGATAGTTTCAGGTTCTAGACGTTTCATGTTGCATGACTCGCAATAAATCCCGCTAGGAATTGCATAAGCCAAGCTCTGTACTCTTGCACTATCCCTCTCCTACTCGCATTGTATTCAGTCTGTATCTTGAGCTGCCTTTGTCCCAATATCTACTTCTGTTGATGCTAGCATTACACGCTTTTCTAGATCCACGTGAACACGAAGGAACGAGGAGATCACACTGAGGGGACAAGATCACACACACCATCGGATTCGCCACTGTTCTGCAGAATCCAGGTTCTAGCTTTCAAAGTTCTAAATTAGAAACATATCAAATAGAGTAGTTAATCACTTTATTTCAGTCAATTTCACTTTCGATATTGCCAGGGAAGTTGTGGGGATTGATAGTTTCTGAGAGACTATGATTCATTCTCACTTCTGAGGTAGGATCGAGAGTCTTGCAAATAGATTAGATCAATTATTTCATTGTTTAGAATAGGCTCACAGTTGCATAGACAAATAGCTATACTCGGTTATCTTGTTTGTTTTAATTTCTTATTTTTAGCCGTCAATTCTAGATATGTTAAATAGTTACTCTTTTAGATTCATTCGAATAGTTCATCAGAAAATACAAAAATAGAGAAATCATATATGCTATAGATATATTCAAAGTAGTTAAATTTCACTTTGCTGTAGTTAATTTATATTGTTGCTTCTGTATGACAATCACGGGACCTAGGGAGCCCAGAGAATACGTATTCGAGCCAATCGTGTCTCAACCCAATCTCATTACAGCAATAACTGATATAGATCAAAATCTTAGGATCCAAGTCTTCCAAACAACGGTGAACTTGCAACAAATCAGTTTCCAACTGCACGGGTTAAACATAGAAGACGACCAAGCACACATATTTTGGTCAAGTCAACCAAACTACAGATTACCCTAGATACATGCCCGCATGACTGTGGAGGGGTTTGAAAGAGAGAAAACATTTGGTTGTGATCCTTTGGTCCCACAACCAGACACAGAGACACATCTCACGAGATATAGATACTAGCCTAAGAATTCAGTCAAAGAACACCGTGAGGTACTCTGAGAAGATCGCACAACTATCAATTTTGAATATAGAGGCTGAGAAAGCATATGATTATTGGATACTAGGGATTAGGGACTGAATTCCATACATGACCATAGCAGGACTGCAACAACCAAGAGTCTACGGTTACGATCCACAAATCCCACAACCCAACGAATCCGTAAGTGAATCAGACATAGACACTGGCCTACGCACACTAGTATTCAGATCTACCCCACTTCCACCTATCATCATCGAACAGTTATCCTTGCTAGACACAACAGCTAACAAAGCTAAGGAGTTCTGGACTAGGCCAGAGAATCACCCATAGAGTCAACTACATCCATCATCCACTCTATGACCCTATCTGGAGACATACACGAAACTATCCCAGGTCATTTTCCACGTATTCCACAACCTATAGACCGAATCACGCCAGAGCTCGATATTGATTGGAGCCTTCGAGCAGTCATCCTTGCTGATCGATCTATCACACCAGTTCAAGTTAGGAGGGCCTTCTTTGCCTTAGATTCACAATTTCCACTAGTGCGTATAGAAGATATTAGATTTCCTAACTAGTTTGTCTATATCCCACACATATTCCATCCCCACCGGCTGTCTCGGCATGACCTCGGAGGTCGGGTGCGAGGAAGAGTTACTTGTAGATTCCCACGCTCGCTTGTCACTTTTCCATCATACAAAATTGGTGAACCCGACGTGAACCTTTCTACTTTCTAGTCTGGAGTCAGATTTCTACTGGTTCTTTCAAATTAAAAACGATTCTTTCATCTTTACTACCTCATTAGCTTTCACCATCACCTTCACTCCTTCCCATTATTCTGCGGGTATTCATATACCCCCCGAATATGTCGGGATTCGATGCATATGGCAGGCCCCTCTTGGGCCTTGAGGCATACTACGCCCAACAAAATAGGTAATCATCACCCTCACTCTCAGTATGGGGTGACAACTACTCAACTAACCAGTTGTCAACACAAACTCCAAGGATCAGATATAACTCATCTTTTCAAACTGAGGAGTTAGATCAGCTCGCTCAAACACAACAAACAGAGCCTTCAGGCTCGAATAATATGACGTTCACCGGAGAATCTAGTTCATCTCCTCAGGTACTACTTAGACCACAAATTAGTAGACAATCAAACCCATACCTGGTTTTAGATGATGAACAGTCAATACGTTATCCCAGGAATGAACAACGCTCTCGGAGAATGTACCCACCTATAGGAGGTTTACAAACACAACCTGAAATCTCTTTCCAAGAAAATACCTCCATACCACGTCATATAGGAAATGCCCTCGGGGAAACTTGGCAGGGCAGCGATCAGTTCATAGCAGGATATCACATGCCTAAACAACACCATGATATACAACAAATGCCGTCAAGGCAAAGTATTGTGACTTCACCAAATGAAGTCATTTCAGCTCTAGTAGAAAAGGTTAGGGAGTTAGAACTTACCCAAGCAAGCCAAAATTCTCAATTCATGCAAGCAGGAAGTTCCAATCCTCCACACCATCCTAGCCAAGTAGACCTCCTCACAGGAATAGGCACGTTAGGCATGACTCCTCAGTATTCACAACAAACGCCAACTAGACCCACCATCTCTAACACCGTTCCTCCCGGTCTAGTACAAAACAATCCATTCCTAGACAATACCCCGTCATACTTAAACATGTACTCCAAATCACCACAAGGGGATATGTTCTCCTCTCCCGGCATGTTTTCTCAAACATAGGTGTTTCCTTATGCCCCTACCAACGCATACGCTATGCCATATCAACAACCCATTCCACCACCACTCCCTCAGCAAGCACCATCAATGGTCGAAACCTATGCGATAGGGACTTATTCAGAATATTTGAAAGAGCCCTTAGATTTCACCATACGAAGCGTCATGCTTCCAAGACCTCTTCCCGACTTGCCCAAATACAAAGGTGAGGGAGATCCAAATGCACATATCAAAGCTTACGCTACAACCATTCGAGAACTACTCCCATGGGATGGGGTTGTTGCTAAGATATTCCCAAAACTTTGGAGGGTATCGCTCTTGATTGGTATTATAGAATACCTGAGGCTTCCATCCATTCGCTCAAGCACAACTCGTTCGAATTCATCAAGGCCTTTGACATGAACAAATTATTAAGGACAGAATCAGGGAATTCTTACACATCAAGCAAGAACACAAATGAATCTGTCACCCATTTCATCCAAAGGTGGCGTACAGTTCTTTATTCTTCACAAGTGCTCCAAACATGGATCAAATGGAACTATGTGATTTATTCCTTCATTCTCTTAGCAGAGAGGTGAAGGAAGAAGTCCAGAAGTTCCCATTAAGAACTTACGATGAAGTACTTGAGAGTGCTCTTCGAATAGATCAAGCGGCAATTGATAGTGGTCACAAAACATATGGAGAAAATGGGAGGTTAGTCACCTCCAACCAGAACACTACAACTTATCCTACTACCACGAACGTCAATCAAGGACCTAAAATCCTTAATAAAAATTGGGGTGTAACAATAGATGGAGTAACCGACCAGCCTAAGAAGGTAAATGTTGTCAATACTCCATCACAAATAAACAACCAACGAAACAACAACTTTACCCCGATTAATCAATACAAAGGGATTTTAATCATCCACAACAACAACAACAACAAAAAATCCCACACAGGGTCCAAGCCAAAATTCAACTAGGTACCAAAACCAGAATTCAAACCAAAGACAACAAACGCAAAATTTTAATCCTAATAGGAAACGGTTTGATCAAAATTTTGGGCCACAATACGCACCAAACCAACAAACTAGGAATTACAATCCTAATTCATATTGTGGTTTCCACAAAATTCGGGGCCATGACACTAGAACGTGCCGTGACTACAATAAATTCATGCAACGCTTGCCAGATGAACAAAGACAACTTTTCATGGATATGTTCTTGGCAGATCCTACGTCACCAGCATCAAATACTTTTTCAGGGCGCTTTCCCCTCAAAACGCACCCCTGAAGATCTTTAATGATCCACTCCCAAATCACGATAACAACAGCTAAATCTAACTGGGACAAACAAGAGCATAATGACAGGAAACAATGATCATGAAGCTTCAACTTCACTAAATCCATTAGTTGCGCCACAACTAGGAAGTCAGCCACGACCTAAGATAGTTGGTTTAGTAGAGTTAGACACCGAACTACCCATCGAAGCTGTAACAAGGACGCGAGATTATTTCTCTCAGCCAAGTCCAAGCCACCTACCAGGGACAAGATAACTTCCAAAAATAGTAGCAAAGCCTGTGGGTGCCTATGATTTAATTAATGACCTAACAAAAACCTTCTCGCACATTTCATTTTTAGACTTACTAAAGAACTCTCCCCGCCCATGTGGGCTGCTCTTTTAGAAGCATTAGGTTTAGGTCATTTAATTAACATCACTCCACCTCCTGAAACACAGGTAAATCATATAGACTTTGATGTTCATCCTCCGGGCAGGCGGATAGGGATGTCGAATTCATATTCGAGATAAACAAAATGCCGACAGATGCTGAGATCGCACACCGAGGTGATCCAACCTTACATTTGCAAGTATGGGTTTATAACAACTATGTAAAGCGTGCAATGATAGATGATGGGGCAGCAGTTAACATAGTCCCCTTCTCTTTCCTTCAAAAGCTAGGGTATGGAGAAACCAATTGTTCCACAACTCGAAACACACTAAGGGGCTATGATAGCCTTAAAGCCACCTCGATTGGAACTATAATATTACCGGTCACCTTAGGACCCAAAACCATCTTGACTGAGTTTTATATTATAGATCGGAAACTAACTATAATATGATCCTCGGCCGACCATGGATACACCGCATGAAGGCAATCCCTTCTACGCTATTTCAAGAAGTAAGGTTTTTACACTTAGGAAAGATATTTGTAGCCAAAGGTGATCCAAAACCATTCGATGTACACCTAGCTGACTTAAAGAAAAGACCAGGCGTGCACTCGGAGTTTGAACTCCCAACAAACCAACTTAATAAACCTACCGACGCAAAACCAAAAGAAAAGTTGGTACCTACGACAAATCTTGAAGCTATGAGCCTAGCCAAGGCAACCCCAGCCCCCAAAGATGAGGCTAACACTAGAGAAACAATATCATTAGGAACTACTACAAAAATTGTTGAATTATAGAATAAGATCTACCAATGTTCTTACCATTTGATTCTGTAGGCGTGGGATATTCCTCTGGTGTCGGTTCTCTCCCAAAGCCAGTAGATCTCTCGCATGGTAGAGGTAGAAGATGTTAACACAACAAATATCCCAACATCTATACTCCCACTAAATATTGACTCTCCATTTTGATGGGGCTAGATGTCATTATGGAGTCAGGTAGTATAATCCTTACTTCTCCCGAGGGAAAGTCCTACCATTTGCCTTTAAACTAAATTTCAATGCACAAACAACGCGCCGAGTACGAAGCCCTCCTCCTTGGCCTCATCTTAGCTAAGAGAATCGGTGTTGATAACATCGAGTCTTAGGAGACTCACAATTGGTAGCAAAACCAAGTCTCCGAGATATATGAAACCAAAGCCGAGCACTTACAACTTTACAAAACAACCGTATTGAATTTAAGCAAGGAGTTTGACTTCATATCAATCAAGCAATCCCGCGAGAGAAAAATCTTCTCTCTGATTCAATAAAAGCAACTTCAAAGCATCACGCTTTACTCCAAACAAGTAAGTTAGAGGATACCCATTTCATAGTATCCTTCGTGATGAACCATTGATAAAAACAATGACAAATTCTCTTTTAAACGGAAATGAAAACAAATCTACTATCCTAGACCACATTGATAGTGATATGGCCACTCAAATTACTTAAACACCTATGCGGCATTACATCTCTCCTATCATATGATAGATTTGTCCTTAATCCCACATTCATCTTCCTACTTCGAAATCCCATGATGGAGCTTCCTCAAAATGGAACCTAGCGTATACACAAAGTAGAAAAATGGGGACGATTTGGATTTACCTCCAGCCCCACCCGAGTTTGAAGAAGGTAATGCCTCTTTAATCGAAGAAACAATTGATGTTAACATCGGAACGGAAGATGAACCAAGGATATTGAAGTTAGGATCCTCGTTAACTCCATTAGAAGTAGAAATACACACTCGGATCCTCAAAGAACATCAGAAGGCGTTTGCATTTAATTATAAGGAAATGACAGAGTTTCACCCCACATTGTGGTGCACAACCTCGTCACTAAATCAGATGCAAAACCAATTAAACAAAAATCGAGACCAATGAAACCCAAAGTAGCTCTCATGGTAAAAGAGGAGGTAATGAAACTCCTCCAAGTAGGATTCATCAAACCAGTTGATTACTCTCAATGGGTATCTAATATCATTCCCGTTCTAAAAAAAAATGGAAAGATACGCATCTGCATAGACTTCCGAGACATTAACAAAGCATGTCCTAAAGACGACTTCCCATTACCATCCATTGATGTCATTGTTGATGCAACATACTGGATTTGAACTTTTGTCTCTCATGGATGGATTCTCGGATACAATCAAATCAGAATATCTCGAACAAGATCAAGCTAAAACCACGTTTATAACTCCTTGGGAACTTATTGCTATGTTGTTATGCCATTTGGTCTCAAGAACGCTGGTGCTACATACCAATGAGCTATGACATATATATTTCATGATCTAATTCATAAAATCATGGAATCCTATGTAGATGACTTGTTGGCTAAGGCCAAGAAGTGTTGTGACCATCCGGAAGTACTCCGCATCATTCTTTCACGTCTGATAGAATACGGAGTCACGCTAAATCCATAAAAATGCATCTTTGGTGTAACAGAGGGAAGCTCCTAGGTTACATCATATCGTCACGAGGAATAGATGTTGACCCAACCAAAATTCAGGCTGTCCTCGAAATGGTCCCACCTTCGATGAATCTAGAATCAGGTCATTTCTCAAAAACTTGGTGCAATCCGGAGATTCATCCTAGACTTAAGTTTCGCCATTCATCCAATCAACAATCTACTCAAGAAAGATTATAGCATTGATTGGACCGAAGATTGCAATGAAGCTTTTGATGCAGTTAAGCATTTCTTGTTATCACCACCTACGCTAATGCCACCTAAGCTAGACGCCTGTTAATTTTATATTCACGAGCTACCAATGTCTCGCTAGCCTGTATGTTGGCTCAAGAAGACGATGACAAGAGAGAACGTGTGATTTATTTCATTAGTCAACATTGCTTGACTATGAAACACGTTATACACAAGCAAAACAAGAATGCCTTGCCATAGTCTTTGCAACCAAACGCTTAAGACATTATATGCTAAATCAAGAAACAAGGGTCATGGTAAAAACATACCATTTACGAACTTTTCTCACGCAAGGGTCCTTGTCTAAAAAAGCTGGACGTTTTATAACCTTAATGGGAGAATTCGAATTAACATTTGTAAATCAGAAGTCCATTAAAGGAAAAATCATCGTGGATTGGTTAGCTGATAACCCATTAGATGGAGGCGATCTAGTAGATCTAGATTTTCCGTGATGAGTGCATATACTACATCAAAACCAAACCTCCTATCTCTCTCGAGTGTCCCCGGTACACTCGATATCATTAATTATATCATGGACCATATGTATCCGTAAGGGCTACACCGCACAACAAAGAAGGTGGTTACGCATTATCGTAGCTAAAATACGTCATTATAGAGCAAGTGCTCTATCGAAAAGCGCTTCGATGGAATGCTTCTAAGATGTGTCGACACGTAAGAATCCAAGAAGATTCTCCATGAATCTCACAAAGGAATGTGTGAGGCCACTTCGGTGGCCATGCCACCGCTTGTAAAAATACATCGAATGGGCTATTTCTCGCCCACTCTAGAACACGACGCAAAGAGTTTCAGACGCAGTGTCATAAGTGCCAAGAGTTCTCCCATGAGATCCACATGCCGGCACAAGCTCTCTACAACCAATCGCGACTCCATGGCCCTTTTCTACGTGGGGCCTAGATTTAATAGGGAAATTCTCTCCCTCATCTACAGACGGCCATAATTTTATAATCACGGCCACCGAATATTTTACCAAGTGGGTAGAGGCTATGCCTCTTACTACTGTACCGGGTTCTGTAATCACCAAGTTCATTTTGAACCAAATCATTTGTAGGTATGGTATCCCACAAATCATTATCTCAGATAATGGAACTTCTTTTAAGAATGACGAAGTTCACGAATTGTGCAATAAATTTAAAATAAGCCATCATACGGCTTCCTTGTATTACCCTCAAGCCAACGGACAGGCTGAAGCGACAAATAAAACACTAAAAGCCATTCTCCTTAAAATGGTGAAAGAAAACAAACGAGATTGGCACTTGAAGTTATATCCAGCCTTATGGGCCCACCGAACCTCAATAAGAACACCAACGGGAGCAACTCCTTTCTCACTAGTATTCGGGGCAGAGGTAGTTCTCCCACTTGAGGTTGAAATACCCAGTCTCCGTATTTCATTACAAGGGATTCTGGATGAAGACGCTTACAGAGAAGCACGTCTCTCCCAACTAGAAAGCCTAGATGAAGCTAGGTTAGATGTTGAATAATGGCACAGAGCCTATGCTGACCGGATGTGCCGGCAGTATAACAAGAAAGTCTATGAACGCGACATATATGAAGGTGATCTAGTTCTAAGGCTAGACATAAATGGATCGACAAAAAGACCGCGAAGGAAGGAAGTTCCGCCCAAATGGTTGGGCCCATACCGAGTCATGAAGGACTATGGAAATGGTGCATACCTCTTATGTACGCTGGAAGGTGAGGAATTTGGTGAAACAGTCAATTCCCTACACCTCAAGCGGTTCTACGCATAAGCAACTAGCACTATTTATAATTACATTTACATTGCATCTTCATATAGATTAAGATCATTTTGTCCGCTTGTTTCGTACACAAATTGTGATCAAGGAATTTTGTTCTCAAAGCAATTCATTACAAACTCATGATGTTGTTGGCATAAACACTCTAATCATACTTCTCCATTTCCATGATATCATCAAATTATCTCGGAATCATTTTATCAAATAAAGCTAGATATGACAAAGTCTTAACGGTAACCATGCCAAGATCTACGGGTTTATTCTCACTTTTGGTTTCTTCTTAGGATAGGTGTCTTGCCTATGGTCTGTTCTAGAAGCTTCATGGTGTCACATCTATCCCATATGTATATCTCTTTGGAAATAAGCACATACTGACATTTTACTCAAGTAAACAAGTCAAATATTGATCAAACAAAAAATTTTAATTTTACACATTTCCTTGCCCCACCAACCTTTGGTGATGAGCTTGCATCTCTTACTAGTGACGTAGGGTTGGGAAAGGATGGAAATGCCCTTACTCGCCTATGCTTTGCCCACGGTGATAAACCCACGCTTCTTACTAGTAGCATGGGGCAAAGTGTAGGGGGTCCTCTTGACAAACAAATGCAAAAGGTCATACACAAACAATTCAAATCTCGAAGTCTTTGAGTCAAAAACAAATGAATCAGATGTCCAAAATTCCAAAAGAGTTCAAAATCCTAAAAACCCAGATTTTGTCTACCATGTGGCCATCTAAGGATCTAAGTCTAGATAAACCGCAAAGCAAGTTGCATCCCAAAACTATGAAGTCACTCAAGTGGAGTAAGCTTGTAGCATCCTAATTTGGTTCCACCAGAGCTTTGTCTATCTCTCATCACTACCATTTCAACACATTTCACAACTTGTGCCCTTTCTAGCTCTCGGTGATGAGCCCTCACATCTTACTAGTTGTGTGGAGTTAGGAGAGGGGCAAGTCTATCTGCTCATCATATCAGTTTATCTTCACCACTTTGCCAAAACAAATATGAAGTATCAAAATTGCTTAAAGAAACTAAGATTCAAAATCACATTGTATCTACATTATCATATATCAGCATCATGAAATACAAAAGGAAAATAAACACTTGCATCATTTGTTCTCCATTGCATACATTCTAAAGAGCATGCATACATACATCATAATCTACATAAGGAAACTGGAAATGGAAAGTAAGCCATAGATACCAAGGGTTTTGATCCAAAAGAGAATATATATACATGAATGATCAAAGTTTCTATACAATGCCATCATGCACTAAGCATGGTCAAAACACTCAAAGAGCCCGGGATATACAAAAGAATGTATCATACAAAATCTAGAGAGCCAAGTGGCTTCTCAATCCCTACGAGACCCCTCTGAAGGCGCACGCCCACGCCTAGGACTCCGGCTACGCCGGCACTCTGAGTGCACGGAGGGCTCAGGATCTCGAGGGGCAGCCGTAGTCTCGCCACGAGAATGACTCCTCATCAAGCGCTCGGCTGTCCTATACCCCGCTAGCTCCGTGGAGAGTCGATACCATCCTGGCCACATGCCAGACTGGGGAAAAGATGTCAGTGTCTACCACCACCGAGGGCTCCCAACATCTACAGACATAACTCTGCACGGGTCCTCTCCATGGGGATCATCAGGGTATCGGTGCATACCCTGCGAATCAAGTCTCGCCACTCATCGGCGGTCTCTGCAAAACAAAGGAAACAAAGACAAATTAGAAATAAACAAGAGATAAAACACAAAGAGTAAACAAAAGGAGAGATAGCAACTAAGGAAATCCTAACTAAAAAAAAACATTAAAAGGAGGGATGGTAACTTACTCGGATCACCGGGCCTCCAGGATGGATCGCTAGGGTCAACACCTGCTACGGATGCCGCCGCTGACTGAGGGGCTGCTAATGTGACTCGAGCAACGTAGTGTACCATAACCGACTCATCCTCCCGCCATGGCCTCGGGAGAGTGGTTCCTCTTATACCAGAGTCAACTCTCTCTGCACTCTTCTCGGCCCTCGCTAAGGATCAGCATAATATCCCGAGTGTCATGCCACTCAGGATCGCTGTCCTCCTCTCTGTCTCTCCTCGTAAACTCCTCGATTGGAGTCTATGTCAATGGGGTCATCACTGCTATGGGTGAGGACCCGCGTAATCTGAAGGGTGCCCGAGGCGCACCACTCCTCTCCTCGCACGTACTACCCTCCTGGCCGCAATAGGAATGCCAGAGTAACCACCGTCCAACCCCGGCCTCTGGACCCCCCCGGCCTCTCTGATATACTCAGTATACTAGCTACCGGGAAGCATGCCCATATAGGGTAGGCCAAACTCGGCATCGAGGAACTCGGCCAAAGGGGTGTATCTCCACTCGCCCCACTCTATCAATAAGCTGCCCTGTGGTGGAGCAGGAGATCAAAGTAAGAGCCTCCTCGCCCCATATACCTACCATAGTCTGATATGGTGTGGCCTCCATGTCAGCAGTGGTCGAGAAGCAATCGGCGATGAGGTGCTCGAGCACCGACATATCTCGTCCATCTAGCCGCCCTCATAGCTCCGGATCTGTCCACCTCTACACCTCTCGCCATAGGGGATGAAGTGCTCATAGACTCATAGACCCAACTCATGACCAGTGGTCGGGTGGCTCAAGGATCTAAAGCCCTATAAATGGACTACCCATTTATAAATCATGGTAGGTGGTCCCAAGTATGTCTCTCCCCTGCATATATCCGGCCATGTCCCTCTATCTCAAAGTGCAATAATGGGGGACCAACAATAAATAACAATGTGTCTCCTCCCTTTCCCCGATCGGTCTCGAGGCAAGGATCCCATAATATCCTCTGGCGAAGTAGGGGATGGGAAAACTGGGAATAGATCGAACTCGACCCCCTTCTTGAACCCATGGAGATGACCGCATCTCACATATATGTAGCCCACCGTGCTATCTCGGGCCCGTGAACCTCCTCTCTTGGGTGAGTCGTCTCTCGATGATTGGGACCCCAGATACGGTAAACATCCTCTAAAGTGATGGTCCACTTACCGCAGACTCTCGGTAATCGGAAGGTGTTCCGATTAGCATCCCAATATGAGAACAAGTCACAAAGAATGTGACGCAGGTTTGGGAGCGCCGAAGGTGGAAGGAGCAACGTGGGGCACGTGTGATATACGCAGTATACTTAGCCCCGATGAGTATCCTCCTCATCCTATGAGAGGGAATCTAACACTCACTGGGAGCCGCCACACTCCCTCTCTAGGCTCCACCGGATATAATCCTCTCTCGCCTGCATACACCCAAAAACACACAAAACAAAGCAAGTTAACATCCGAGTAATACTAGAAAAATCATGAAAACATGTAGAAATGCTAAAAATGCAAAAACAATCTCAAACAGATGTTCTTTTGGCATTCTGCAAAGCGTTAAACCACCACCCCGCTTAGAGCAGGAGGCGGCTTTGTTTTCGCTTTTCCCCTTAAGGGTCTTTTGCAGAAGCCACCTTAAGGCGGCGGTCATGTAACCGCCGCCTGGGGCGAGGTGGTAGGTCGTGTCATGTGAAAACTCACGTGGGTTTTGTAATCTAAAAGCCTAAAAGCACTAAAAAACAACCATTTTAGCTAAAAACAAAGCCTACCCAGTAGGCGCCCCCCCTAGATAGACCTTTTAACACTAACATTTTCAAAAATTACCCCCATGACAAAGATTTTAGCATTTTAAAATTAAAGGGGTAAAAGGATAAATTGAAGAAAACTAACTTTGTGATATCGCGGGTTGGTGTTAAATAGCTTGGGCTGCGGAGGCATGATCACTATCCCTCACGAATGTTTTGACTCTACTCACATAAGAAACCGTCACCATGGGTTCCAGAGCTCTTCAATCAAATCAACTCATGCCTGAATAGGAAAATGGGCCCACTTTCATATATATAAGCCATCTTGATTCGTTTTAATACCTTTTCCAATCCATTGGAGCGCCGACGAAGGTAAGTTCTTATCCCCACACAAATGGTACGCCATTTCCTATTATTTTAGCGTTTATTTTCCAAACTATTGTGTCTATCTCGCACTTGAGTTCTCTTTTCATTTTGCGGTAGTAGGAATTTTGGACGGCGTCATTTCAACACACAAACGACGTATCGGTATACTTCTAACTTCCCATTTCGGGACCGCCATACTCGGACCCACCATTTTTGAGTGCCTCTTCATGGCTAAAACGCTTCTCTCGAGAGGGCAATATGTACGTACCAAAATTGTAGGGACTCACAGGAACAACATAACACGTGCCCCAATGATGATACAGGTCTCCTCGCAAGGTGTTCGGGATCCGAGAAAGATCTCCAAGTGTGTGTTAACATCCCGCATGCCCCGCTTAGCCCCTGTGTGCTTTGTTTTTCCCTTTTCCCCTCTTTTCTTGGCCTTTTGCTCTTGGTGATGAAACCGCCGCCCGCCTCGGCGAGACTATGATTCATTCCACTTCACGAGGTGGGGTCGAGAGTCTGCAAATAAACCTTAGGGCGACATTCCTTTACGCATTTTCTAGAAATCTCTTTTAACACAACTCATGTAATTTAAACGTTTTACCAACTTTCTTTCACCGCCATAAGCTTGCATTTATGATTAATTTCCTTGGAATAGTTTTGCCATTGTTTATAGTTTAAGAGTTCTATTTGGTTTTTACCTTGGGTAAATGTAAATGCTATAAATAGTTGGCTTGTGCTCAAGCAAATATTCAAATTTGCCTCTAAATTTCTCTTTATAGATTTAGTTTTCATTTTGCTTAGAGTTCTTAGTTTCTTTCATTAGATGTCTAGTTAGTGTTGTTTTTTTCAGATGTTATTGCGTGAACCACATATCCATCTTGTGCGTGTTGTTATCATTTTATCCAATCCATTGGAGTAGAATAGTTTGTTTTCAATAGGAAGCCATTAAAGTTGTAGGCATTGTTCTTGAAACAGATAGTTTCAGTTCGGACGTTTCATGTTGCATGACTTGATAAATCCCGCTAGAATTGCATAAGCCAAGCTTTGTACTCTTTACGCTATCCCTCTCCTACTCGCATTGTATTCAAGAGAGAAAACGTTTGTATCTTGAGCTGCCTTTGTCCCAATATCTACTTCTGATGCTTTGCATTACATGATTTGGCCTGAGGATCCACTTGAAAATGAAGGAACGAGGAGATCACACCGAGGGGACAAGATCACACACACCATCGGATTTGCCAGCATATGATTATTGGATACTAGAATCCAGGGTTCCATACATGAAAGTTCCAAATTAGAAACATATCAAATCCAGAGTGTTAATCACTTTATTTCAGATCAATTTCACTTTCGATATTGCCTACAAGTTGTGGGGATTGATAGTTTATGAGAGACTATGATTCATATTCACTTCGAGGTAGGATCGATCCTTGCAAATAGATTAGACACACATAGCTAAAGAAGCTAAGGAGTTCGGACTAGGCCGAGAATCACCCATAGAGTTAACTACATCCATCATCCACTCTATGACCCTGTCTGAGACATACATGAAACTATCCCAGTCATTTTCCACGTATTCCACAACCTATGACCGAATCACGCCAAAGCTCGATATTGATTGGAGCCTTCGACGATCATCCTTGCTGATCGATCTATCACACCAGTTCAGGTTAGGAGGGCCTTCTTTGCCTTAGATTCACAATTTCCACTAGTGCATATAGAAGATATTAGATTGCCTAAATTCCACAACCTATAGACCGAATCACGCCAAAGCTCGATATTGATTGGAGCCTTCGAGCAGTCATCCTTGCTGATTGATCCATCACACCAGTTCAGGTTAGGAGGGCCTTCTTTGCCTTAGATTCACAATTTCCACTAGTGCGTATAGAGGATATTAGATTGCCTAACTAGTTTGTCTATATCCCACACATATTCCATCCCCACCGGCTGTCTCGGCATGACCTCGGGAGGTCGGGTGCGAGGAAGAGTTACTTGTAGATTCCCACGCTCGCTTGTCACTTTTCCGTCGTACAAAATTGGTGAACCCGACGTGAACCTTTCTACTTTCTATTCGAGTCGATTTCTCTGGTTATTTCAAATTAAAAACGATTCTTTCATCTTTACTACCTCATTAGCTTTCACCATCACCTTCGCTCCTTCCCATTAGTATTCATATACCTCCCGAATATGTCGGGATTCGATGCATATGTTAGGCCCCTCTTGGGCCTTGAGGCATACTACGCCCAACAAAATAGGCAATCATCACCCTCACTCTCAGTATGGGGTGACAACTACTCAGCTAACCAGTTGTCAACACAAACTCCAAAGATCAGATATAACTCATCTTTTCAAACTGAGGAGTTAGATCAGTTCGCTCAAACACAACAAACAGAGCCTTCAGGCTCGAATAATATGGCGTTCACTAGAGAATCTAGTTCATCTCCTCAGGTGCTGCTTAGACCACAAATTAGTAGACAATCAGACCCATACTTGGTTTTAGATGATGAACAGTCAATACGTTATCCCAGGAATGAACAATGCTCTCGGAGAATGTACCCACCTATAGGAGGTTTACAAACACAACCTGAAATATCTTTCCAAGAAAATACCTCCATATCACGTCATATAGGAAATGCCCTTGGGGAAACTTGGCGAGGCAGCGCGATCGGTTCATAGCGGGATATCACATGCCTAAACAACACCATGATATACAACAAACGCCTTCAAGGCAAAGTATTGTGACTTCACCAAATGAAGTCATTCCACTCTAGTAGAAAAGGTTAGGGAGTTAGAACTTACCCAAACAGTCAAAATTCGCAATTCATGCAAGCGGAATTTCCAATCCTCCACACCATCCTATCCAATTAGACCTCCTCACTGGAGTAGGCACGTTAGGCATGACTCCTCAATATTCACAACAAACGCCAACTAGACCCACCATCTCTAACACTGTTTCTCCCGGTCTAGTACAAAACAATCCATTCTTAGACAATACCCCGTTATCTTTGAAACATGTACTCCAAATCACCATAAGGGGATATGTTCTCCTCTCCCGACATTTTTTCTCAAACACAGGTGTTTCCTTATGCCCCTACCAACACATACGCTACGCCATATCAACAACCCATTCCACCGCCGCTCCCTCAACAGGCACCATCAATGGTCAAAACCTATGCAATAGGGACTTATTCAGAATATTTGAAAGAGCCCTTAGATTTCACCATACAAAGTGTCATGCGTCCAAGACCTCTTCTCGACTTGCCCAAATACAAAGGTGAGGGAGATCCGAACGCACATATCAAAGCTTACGCTACAACCATTCAAGAACTACTCCCATGGGATGGGGTTGTTGCTAAGATATTCCCAAAAACCTTGGAAGGCATCGCTCTCAATTAGTGTTATAGAATACCATACTCGGTCTTAGACGATCTGTCCAAAAGGCCTCAGAATATTACATATGGTCAACTCTTGGCTATGGCTATGTCTTCTGAGAAGAGGCAGGAGCTGTGAAGTGGACTCAATACTCAACGAAGGAAGGAGGTTGATGTCCCCGTTTTGGAGGCAGAGGCAGATCCCTACGCTCCACAAGCTGAGGTATTATGTAATGGTATTTCAATTCATGATTTCTTAGTTGATGGAGGTGTTACAGTTAATGTAATGACCAGTCTGTAATGAATATGTTGGGTTTAAAAATTGATCGCCCCTCAACACTTATGTTAAGGTCATTAAATAAAGGAAAAACTAAACCAGAAGGTGTAGTTTCAAATGTGGCAATATCTATTATGGGTGTTGTATGTGTGGTAGACTTTCATGTGATGAAAAATGGTACTGTTGCGTACCCAATGTTGTTGGGAAGACCATGGCTAAGGAGAGTTCATGTAAGAAACTACTATAATGAAGGCTTCATGACACTTGGACGTGGTAGAGAGAGGGTGAAGATAAATGTGATCCCTCGGCATCATAAGGCAGAACATGTGGATTCAAGTGATGAAACTGATGATTGGACATCCTCTGATTACTCGAGTACTAGTGAAGTGGACACTGAAGATGAAGAAAGTGAGGTTGATGTTTCGGTCATGGATATCCTTCCAGTCACACCGACTCATAATCCCATAAAATTATCTGAAGAAGAAATTGATGATCGTCTCCAAAAAATAAAGATTGGTGATGCTGTGATGGAGAGTGAGAAGGAATCCTACCTCCAGCTCTTTCGAAGGTACATACACATATTCACTTTTGATTACAAGGAACTCCATCAAGTAAATTGGGTAGAACATTCTATTGAGCTGGTAGATGGTGCTAAGCACATAAAGCAAATGCTATATAGAATGAATCCTATTTTTTTCAAGACTGTAAAAGAAGAAATAGATAAGTTTCTTGATGTAGGATTTATATTTGCTATGGAGAATTCGAAATAGTTTTCTCCCATTGTGATTTCAATAAAAAAGAATGGGAAGCTATGCATTTGTGTTGATTACAGGAAGCTCAATAAGGCAACAAAGAAGGATCATTACCCTCTTCCATTCTCAGATCAGATTTTGGATGAAGTAGTTGGCCAGGAGTGCTATAGTTTTGCTGATGGATATAGCGGATACAACCAAGTTCGTATAGAAGAGAAAGATCAGCTGAAGACCACGTTCACCACTCCTTGGGGAACGTTTGTTTATAGAGTTATGCCTTTTGGGTTGTGTAATGCTCCAACAATGTTCCAACGCTTGATGAATAGGGTGTTTGAACCCTACATTGAGAACTTCATCAGAGTATTTTTGGATGATTTTTACATCTATGGGAGCAAGATGGACCACCCGCACTTTGAGATGGAGACATCATTTCAAAGGTTAGATGAAGCACAAGCCTCACTAAGCCTTACAAAGTGTGTTTTTGGATGTTCTAAAGGCGTTTTGTTAGGGCATGTTGTATCCAGAGGTAGTATTGGTGCGATCCCGATAAAGTTTTAAAAATCAAAGAGTTACCATTTCCTATGAATAGAAGTAAGTTGAGATTATTTTTAGGGCATGTGGGTTACTATAGAAGGTTCATCAAGAATTTCTCAAAGATTTCACAGACCACTAACCTTGAGTTCTTGAAGAAGGATGTTACTTATGAACTAGGAAATAAGGCGCACAAAGCTTTTGAACAATCAAGGAAGCCTTGGTGTCTTCACTGTTTTAACGAATCCAGATTGAGAAAGCCATTCATTGTGTATACTTGATGCTTGGATGCAACACTAGGAAGTACTCACGAGCCAAAAGGATGAATATGTGAATGATCATCCAATTTACTTTAGGAGCAAACAAATGAGCAATCTTTGAGGTAAATTATACCAGAATCTGAAAAAAGGCTCTTTATCATTTTTTCTTTGTAAAAGTTTAGAAATTACTTGCTAGGGTAGAAATTTATAGTTGTAGAATAGCATCATCGAGGCTCTAAAATATATTGTCAATAAGCCTAACCCATCAGGGAGGATAGCAAGATGGATAATTTTGCTACAAGAATTTGAATTTGATATTATAAATAGGCCAGGAAAGAAGCATGTCAATGCAGATGCACTCTCTCGAGCCTATGATGGTTTAGGTTCACCTTGTGATGATGATGATTTCCTAGATGCAGCATTGTTATCTCTTGACACAATCCCTAGTGAATACATAGATATTTAGAATTATCTAAATGAATTCAAGTTTCTTGATGGTGCCAATGCTTACACTAAGAGGAAGATTACAAGCCGAGTCATCCATATTCTATTATGTATGGAGTATTATTTCAAATAGGACACGATGGACGATCACAAGAGCGTAGTTGGACGTGATCAAGGGAAGGAGATGATAGAAGAATTCTACAATGGTACCTGTGGAGGACACTTCTTTGGATAACTTACAACAAGAAGGATCTTGGGCGCGAGTTATCACCGCCCAATCTTTTTAGAGATTGTTATAATTATTGTAAGACATGTGATATTTGTCAAACACATGGTAACCGTAAGACTTTATCAGCTCCATTATGCCATATTCTTCCACTTGGTCCCTTTGAAAAGTGGGAATAGACATTGTAGGTCCACTTCCAACTACCCCACGCCAAAATAAGTATATTGTGGTTGCCATGATTATTTAACCAAGTGGGTTGAAGCTAGGTCATTGAAAACAACTTCCATGGATGAAGTGGCAAGGTTCATATATGAATACACATTGTCACCGATTTGGTTGCCCATTAGAAATTGTAAGATTAAGGAAGCCAATTCATTAATAAGGTGGTAGAAGCCCTAGTCAACAAGTTTTCTATTAAGCACGGGAAGGCAACAACATACAAGCCAAACACAAATGGACGGAGTGGAGCAGAACAAATTTTGTGTTGTGTCAAATTCTAGCAAAAGATGCGGCATTGCGGGTATATAAGTGGGATAAAAGGATTCATGCAGCATTATGGGCATATAGGGCAACATCAAAGTTAGCAACAGGATACTCCCCATTTTAGTTGGCTTATGGCATTGATCTAGTTCTTCCTATTGAGTTTGATATTCCCACTATGAGAGTTATGAAAAATGAAAGGATGGATGAAAATGATTCAATAAAAGAAAGGTTGGTACATCTTCATTTGCTAGAGGAAATGAGGGAAATAATGAAGGATACAAACTATAAGAAGAAAATGAAGTAGAAAGAATACTTTGATCAAAAGATCCGTTGGTCTCCATTTCATGTGAATGACTTGGTTCTAGTATATGATTCCAGATACAAAAAAAGAAGACAGAGAAAATTTCTTCCAAAGTGGATGGGGCCCTACAAAATAGCAGTTGTGCATGAAAATGGTACATATCGATTGGAGGAATTGGATGGTACTCCCATTACAAAATGGGTCAACCATGAAAAGTTAAAGATTTTCCAAGCACCAGCTTCAGAATGTCCATAAGAGTCTACTCCGAGGACAGAGTAGAAGTTAGGAAGGGGGAAAATGTCGACATTAAAATTTTTCTCCGTAATTTCTATTTTATTAATGTATGTATTAGGAATAGGATGTTGTTAAGTATAATTAGTAGTGGCATCCAATAGAAGATAACGACGCCATCAATACGGTGCCACCAATAATGTAGAGTACGGTAGCAAAAAAGTACAATAGGAATGTTGTAAAAAATAAATATTTGTAAGTAAGTGGTTAGGTAATGTTAAAATGTCAAAGTTGGGATAAGTAGAGAAGTAGGGTCTACATGATTAGGATTTAAAAATATTATATTTGTAATAAGGACAAAGAGTGATGTCATAAATATTTTGTATATTTTATTTGTGGAAAAGTCTAAAAAGGTGGAACCCATGTGAGGTGATAAGGTTTATCTTATCTTAGAAGATAAGCCTACATGTAAAGGCAAGAGTTTAGGCATGGAATATGATTGGCGGAAGAGATTTCCTATCCTATCTTAGAGATAAGGTAGATAAGCTTGAATTCCTATAAATAAAGAGGCCACCCCCTCATTTAGTATAAAGAGAAGTAGTGAGAAATATTGTATGAGTAAGTGTGTAAAGGAAGCCATCATTTTGAAGGTGTGTTAAAGAAGCCATTATGAGGTGTAATTGTGAAGTTTCTCCCATAGTTATTGTTTGAAAGAAAGTGAAGTTAATAACACTTGAAGAACCTCATGGGTGAGATTGTTACAATTTCATGTTGATATTATAATTTACACCGATATTTCAGATTTATCGTCATTTATTTACCCTTAATACCTTTACTAACCCCAAGTGCATGCTGACCTATCACCCAACGGGCATGCTGGGTGCTCACCCGAGGCACTGCACGGGTGCCAAGCCCCTCCTTTATGTGAGCTTTGTGACCATTAATGGAGGATGATTTGCAAAAGTAGAAGTACATTCACTTATTTAAAGAGGTAGAAGATGCAACTAGTGATCTAACATTAGTGCATCAAAAAAGCTAAATAACATTGTAAGAAGCATAATAAAATGGATCTGAGCCATGATAAGTCATATAACATGAGGGTTTACACCCTTAAAAAAATATACAAATGAACCCATATATATATATTGATTTAACATAGTTCATAGTAGCCACATTATAGTCAAAAGGGTCATCTCAGACCATATACAATAAATGACAAGGGACTTAACTCCCAAAATCCTCCCTAGTATGAGACCCTATATATACCTTTCCCATTTTAACCCTTTTATTATAGATCCTAGTGCCATACAGAGGCTTATGGCATCCCTCACAACCCTTAGCACTAAGTGCTCTAAACCCTAGCATTACTACAACACTTTTTACTTTTTCTTATTCTCTTCTCTCATTCTCTCTATCTCTATCTCTATTCTTTTTTTCATTTTTCATTTCTCCTCTCTCTCTCTCTCTCTCTCTCTGTATTTAGCCAAGCATCTCTTTTTATAGGATCAACACCCACCACCATGCCTTCTCTCTTGAACAGATCATGTGCAAGTGTCGATGTGGTCCTCCATGGTGAATGCTTATCCCTTTGCAAACCCTCCACTCTCTGTAATGATGTCTTCTAGGAATATTCCCTATGTGGAATATCCTTTTCTTGACCTCCAAGGTTCCAGGATGGAACACCTTATCCACTCATCACACCTAGTCGGTCCTCACATTTTTTCCTCAAGTGCATCTAGAATGCCAAATATGGCTAAGTCCTTTAAACCCATGTTTATGTCTCCCATGCACCCTTGGTTTCACTTAAACCCTTCTTAAACCCCTTTGTCCTGTGTGCTTTCCCCTGAGTGCCCTTCTTCTTCACTAGTCCTATGTACACGCACCCCTTTGGTACTTAGCCAATATTTCAGGGCCCAACATCACCCCACACTAAGTGTGTTCTCCATCCTCGAAAACATCTTGCTTCTTCAAAGAATAAAGAATAGTGGGACATGGAAAATCTTGAATAAAGAATGAAAGAATGGAAGAATCTGCTACTATGTAGGAGGAGGGGGGAATTCTTTCTTTACTATTGCTTCAATATTTTCCTAGGCATCCACCTCACCTACACTTTGCTGAAGTAGGTCACCCACTAGAGTGCTCACCTCATCAAAACTCAATTCATCACTCTTAGCATTCAACGTGTCTACAATTCCTTCTAGCTTGCTTGCTAAGATCATCCAACACATCCATTCTACGGGTGACTTGGGGATATAGTTCCTTAAGTTGATTCTTAATCAAACCCCACAAGGTTTCGATTGCTTCCAACTTTTTCTCAACCTCAGGCTAGGATCTTATCCCACTCTACCCTATTTCCTTTGTTCTTCTCTTGAAACTCCTTCAGATCCACCTCATGCGTAAAACTAGTATGCTTGCTACCCTTCTCTGTCAGCACAATTGTCATAAATAACCTCAACCATTTGTGCAATGGTCTTTCACAGAGGCAAGGAGCTCAAATACCGAGTAACTATCTCCCCGATCTTTAGTTTTTCTTCCTCCTTTTGGCATGCCAATGCCTCTTCTATTGATTCCAATGTGAGTGGCCACCTCTCCATGGTGAGGATGTGGGTCAGGTCTTCCAAGCATTGCATGGTTGACTCATATTTTTTCTCAGGGGGGGCTAGTCTCAGGTGCTTCAAGATTATGGCATCTGAAATAGTTTCTATCTTCTTATGGATCTCTCACACCTTTTCCTTTTCCTCCCTTAATTCATGCCTTAATTATGCATTGATCAACTCCTCCTGCTTTAGCTCCTTGTCCTTTTCAATGATCTCTTCATTTTTCTTTTCAAGCTCTTCCTCCAGACCCTTACTTCTTTCATTTCTCCCAAAGAGCCTCACCTCAACCTCCACCGACACTTTGTTGAGTGCATTACAAAAATTTCTCATCTGATAGTTGTTGAGCATTCACCAGAGGGTTTACTCCTGTATATCTGGTATCTTCATCAACCCTCATGGTTGACCTCAATTTGGGCTCATCAACATGGGACTCAAAATCCCAAGACAACATCTTCCTTGTGCATGGGTACACACCATCTTCATCAAAAGAAGACCATGCAAGGAGTTGGTTTGAAGGCACGATACTTTGGAAACATGCACATAAGTACCTTATTTGGATCATTGATGTAGGTCATCCCTTGTTCTTATGCCACTACCATACCCTTTCCCTCCTATGTGTGCTATTCCTTTGGGAAGCTTACCACCAGATGGGATCTCCACCCATGCTTCCATACTCCTTTTCTACACTTTCTTCCCTCCATCTCCTTGAGTACTTCTTCAGCATGCACTCCACCTCTTGATCCACCAAGTCTTTTATGATGCCTGCTACCTCCCTTCTATGGCATCCTCTATCTACTCCTTGGTCAAGCTTGGAGTCCTTTGATCTTTCATGTTGACTTCCTCACTTCCCCCTTTTCCATGAGCACCTCCTTCATCCTCATCCTTCTCTTCATTATCCTCCTCCTCTGACTCATGTACATCATACACAGGATGGTCCTAAGCCTCACCATGCTCTTCATCATCCTCTTCACCCTTTTTGCCTCCATGCTCTCTATTTCTTCCGAGTCCACCTTTTTTTACTCTTTTTTTCTTCCTAATTGGTGATTCCAATATAAGAGACTCTTCTTTTTCTTCCTCCTAGGTGACTCCTTTCTTTCCAGTGACTCTTCTTTTTCAGGGGCTTTCTTGCTTACTCCCTTAGGTGTCTTCTCTCTCTCTCTCTCTCTCTCTCTCTCTCTCTGGGGGACTTCTTCCTCCATGCATAGGTGCTTGGTTTTGCGCTCAACTCCTGCACCTATAGACTGTTGTTTGTGTACTTGGTGCCTTTTTCTCAAGGGCCTCCTCTCTCTCCCTTTTCCTTGGCACAACCTTCTTCCTTATGGTGGGGTCTTCTGGGATAGAGACATCATTTTCAATGTAAGTGCCCTTCTCATACTTTCATCCTTATGCGTAGGTATACCCTTACATGGTCCTCCCAAAAATAAGAAATGTTACTAGCTTCAACATATGTACATCATGGGAGACATACTTCTCCACATAGGCACACTTCTTTGATATATATCAATGTCCTATACAGCTCACGGTAATCCTGGTCTACTATGTTGAGGTCAAACCTTAGCTTTTTTCCTCTTTGAATCTATTGACTTCGGCCTGAAGTATTGTGTTGTGAAGGAGAATGGAAATTTACACTAGGGACCCTTGGTGCACCATCTACTAGAGTAAACCTACCAATGCAAAAATGTTGGTATATGAAAAATTCAGCTTCACCTTGTAGTAAAATAGGTAACTACTCAGGTATCCTCCACTCTACACCAAATGTGTCACATCCACTTATACCATTTTTCTAGGTGCACCTATGGGTGGCCATCATGGTGTCACAAGTGTACTTCTCAAATATTTTGGCAGGGGAGGGGTTCTCATCTGGGTACCCACACAAATTTATCTAGCCCATCGGGCACTCCAATCTCTAAAAGACAATGGTAAGGAGGACATTACCAAACATGATCTTTTCTCCATCATCATGTGCACTGATGATTTCTTCTACTATGAACACTGCGAGAGGTTATAGATGGTCCCCTCCAAGATCTTTTGAAAAATGTTCAACCAAGCCTTGTTGATCTCATGTCCATCTCTCCTTGCCCATTTAGTTTTGTGACCAAGCATGTGGCCATCCTCATTACAGGGTCGAAATCATAGAGATGTCAAAGTATCATGACCCCTTCTTGTAGTCATAGGCTTCAATAGTCTTCTTGATGGCCTCCTTATCATCCAAGTCATCATCAAAATATTCTCCTCGCAGGTAAGACCAATAAATTTAGAAATCAGTTGGGGAGTTATCCACATCCTACATCCTATGAAGTAGAAATGGTCTTCATGTACATGTGACATTAACCACTGGTACAGTCACTCAGGTTTTCCAAAATAGGGAAACTCATAGAGTTACAATAACCCAGCCTTCTCCATCTTCACCTTTACCTCATCATCATAGATAGGCATTCCATCTAGTGTCCTTTTTTTTATAGGGTGAACTAGTTCCAATGCCATCTCATTCTCTCGTGGTGCTCATTCGATGGTTGTAGTCACTTACACCATATTTCTAACATGAGACACCCATTCTTTTCCAAGAAATACACCATCTGATATTGCATCTCCACGTACCATTCTTCATTGAAACTAGTGGAAATAACTTGTTTCCCTTTTCCCTTTCCCTTCTTTGGTGAAAAACATTGTTGCTTTTTCCTTGGTGCCATTTCTCTCATCGGGTCACTAAAAGTTCTTTCTTTCTCCTGATCCTGGCTCTTCTCAATCTATGGCTCTACCCTTTCATGAAAATCCCTTCAATCCTTGTGCCCTAGCTATGAAACCCTAACCTGGAAAACCCTTCTTTCCACAAGATGATGTATTCACTTGCGGATTCAAAAACTTCTACAACCTTCTCCCTCATGCACCTGTACTATTTTTCCACTCTAGTTTGCTAATCAAACTAGCTATGCACTCAAATCTTCACAACCCTTTTTCACACAACTTTTCTTCAAGGATGCCCTAGTTCGCAAGAGATCTTCGATATCACAAATGCAAGGTAAACAATAATGTACCCCACCTTCTACTTATAGATTTTTTGATTTTTTTTTCCAAATAAATGTCATGCCACCTACCAATGTACCTTTGCAATAAAGGTGGATTTTTCTTCTAAATCCAACCTTCAACACTTTTACCCCCACCCCAATCCTTGCATGAAAAATTCTACAACCTTCTGCACACAAAAAACCCTTACTGACCAAAGATCCTTACGTGCACTTGCAACGCCGAAGGCACTTCTTCTTATCCTTACCCTAATTTTTGACATCACCTACCTCATGTTGTTCCTGCACTTCTCACCCTTGTACATGGTTTTTGTAAAGCCTTCCTACACCAAACTCCTCATGTTCACCTTTTCCACACACGCTCTTCCAAACTACGTGCTTTTGATCCTTCAAACCGGGCCATCAAAACACAACTTCCACTACCAACTTCCAATGACTTGTCACATCACTCCACCCCACACAAAAATAGATGCATGGTCCTCTCTCTGCATGCATAAATTTTTTTGAAATTAATAAGTGGCTACCAATGCACAATGCACACACACACAACAAAAAAAAAAAAAGGAACAAGCAATGAGAAAGGGAAACACAAAGAAAGGAAATGCATTAAGGGAAATCCTAGGCTAAATGGAAATACTACCTTATTTACAAACACAAGGAAGACTTATTTATAGTAGGGCTTCAACCTACTCCCATTGAAATGGCCTAGTAACCATGTTCCATCCAACACTTGTAACGAAAGTGCACTGAATCAAGTATATAGGATATAATGTATGGGCCCATCCAATGGACTTTGAATTTCCCAGATGGCACAAAACTTGGAATCATATAATAGAACCATCTTCCCAACCTCAAACTTTTTTTTTTGATTTGATGTGTCTATCATGCCATGCCTTCTACCTAGATTTTTCTATCTTCTGACTCCAACGCGAGCAATGGCCCACCTCTCATCTAACTACATTAACTTATCAATCCTCTCCTCAAGTGCTTGTTCATCAACTAATCCTCCTATGTGCATGTTATACATGATGGTAACATGAATTCAATGGGTAACACTACTTCTTGCCAAAACACCAATTGAAAAGGTGTGGCCTTATTCAGTCTTTTATAAGTAGTCTGGTATGACCATAACACAACAAAAATTTATCATCCCAATCCTTTCTTCCCACATCACAAATTTTGGTTAATGTGTGACTCAATATCTTGTTAAATGCCTCAAGTGGTTCCATTAGCTTGGGGGTGATAAGGGGTAGTCTTGTGGTGGGCTACCATGAATTCTACCAACAAAATTCTAACTGTCTCATTCAAGAAATGAGTACCCCTATCACTTGTTAAACTCAATGACATCCATATCTACTGATTATATTTTCCCACAAGAACCTAGTTGTTGTTTCACTCTGCATGTGTAATCCTTGTAGGTGCCTTCTTCCCACCTCATAAGATAATATATGTATGTAATGATATAGCATGAACCAGTCCTTCACATGGTAGGTGAAATCGGTCCTACAAAAATCAATGGCCCACTTCTCAAATGGTTCTACACTAGCTATCGGTCTCAAGGGCATCTCATCTCTTCTTCCTAGTTTTCCAAGGTGCATGAAAATGGTCACAGCCTTACAAAACTCAATACAATCCTAGTAGATGCTTTCCCACCAAAGCCCTACTAGAAGGATCTTCCATGCGGTTGCATTCCCTACATAGTGTCCTCCTACAATTCCACCATGTGCTTCCTCCATGATTGCAACACATTCATGCTCTAACACACACCGACACAAAACCTCATCATGGCCTAGCTTGTATAAGTCTCCACCAATTAACATGTAGGGCATGACATGTATGGCTAACTACTTTCTTTCCAAAGTCTTCATTCCTTCTGGTGCCACACCCATTTTGAGAAATACAACAATATCTTCCAAGTCGAGGGTGCACACATACAATCTAAATAGTTGTGCATCTGGAATTATATCCTCAATGCTCTGCATGTCCTCCCCTGAGTCAATCCTTGATAAATGGTCAGTCCCAAATTACTCTTACCTAGTTTTCACACAAACTCAGTAAACTCAAACTCTTGAAACAACAAGACCCACCGATATATGTGCCCTTGTAAAATGGGTTTGTTTACCAAGTACTTCAATGCCATGTGGTCCATGTAGAATATAAAGGGTGTTTCCAATAGATACTACCTGAATTTTTGTAACATGTAGATCATGGAAAATGCTTCATGCTCAATAGTAGTATAGTTTCTTCTCTCTGCTAGGTGTCAACTTCCTACTAGCAAAACACAAGGGGTGGTCAACAATTCCTTCTCCAAGTTGTGCTAAGATTTCCCCAATCACCATCCCCAAAGCATCAACATGTACATGGAATGGCTTATCCCAAGAAGGAAAGTGTAATATGGGCACAGTGATAAGCTTATTCTTCAATGTATCAAACACCATCTATTGCTGCCTCTCCCCAATGAAATGGACTTTTGTGTTTTAGTAACTCTTCCAATGGTGTGGATCTTGGCATACCCCTTAATAAATTTTTGTAATACCCTATATGCCCAAGGAATCCACACTGCACTCTAGCTTTGGTAGGTTCCCCCAATCCCACAATAATGAAAACTTTGGTAGATCCACCAACAAACCTTCCTTACATATGATATGCCCCAAAAGGGTTCCAAATGGAGTAGAAAAACACATTTCTTAATGTTGAGGGATATCCTCAACTACCAACATCTTTCAAACATCAGCCTCATATTGTCACAATGATCCCTTACTAATCCATATACCATCCAATCATCAAGGTAGACTTGAAGAAACTTATGGATGAAGTCTTGAAATGCCTGCACCACAATGCATGAAAAACAACAAGCATGTTTTCTTCAGTCTAAAAGGCATGACTGTAGGAAAAGCTTCCCCATTTAATGGTAAAAGTTGTCTTTTTCTTGGTCTTCCTTTGCAATTCTAACTTGATGATATCCCGAGAATCCATCTTGTGAAAGAATAGATCTCACACCCACTACTCCTTCCAGATCTCCTCAGTGAAGGGGGTTGGAAAAGGGATCAATGACACATACCACATTCAAATCCCTATAATCAACATAAATCCTTATCCTCCCATCCTTCTTAATGTTAATGACCATTGGGACTTATCCATTCTGATTCCTCAATGCCTCAATGATGCCTGATGTGATCATCTTGTCAATCTCCTCCTTGAATTTGACGTGAAAGATTTAGATTCATTCGATAAGGTCTCTTCCAATTGGGTGCTCCTTCCTTTAGCTTGATTTTCATTTCCCCCAAGGAGTGGTGAACTCCTTTAAGCTCATGGTACCCACATGGAAATAAGTCTTGAAACTCACGTAATAGATCAATGATCTTTGAAAACCTCCTTTTCTCCAAATAGTCCCCAATAATATCCTCCTTAGGTTCCATTTTTTGAGCCAATGTTAACCTTATTTGTTTTCAGTGGTTCATGGTAGGGTGCATGCTTTCATCAACACTATCCATAACTTCATGTACCTTTAGTATGGTTAACATCCAAATTTTCTATTTCTTCACCATCGATCACATAGACCAATTTTCCTTTCTCTTTCTCCATGCATGCATGCGCTCAAGTTGTATCTCCTCTGATTCTTCCTCATCAAAGCATGCTTCTAAACCAGGTTCACCCAATAATTCCAGTATTCTATCCTCCACCATGGCACTATCTCCCATCGTTAGGTGCTTAACAACCTCAATGCCTCATCCACCGATGGCTTGGTGCTCCGATATTCAAAATATTAAAGGAGGTCAGCCATCAACTCCTACCAATTTCCTATTCTGATGGCACATCTCTGAGTGAATGTACCATGCATGCACGCAACCTTGTAAGGTGGAGTACAACTTATGCACCCATAAAGAAGGTGGCAAGGCTTTGTGCCTTCCATCCAGCCTTCTCACATGCTTGGATGTGAAACAAGGTGGGTTCCTTCCCATGATAATCTCATATGATAGTAGGTGCATTTCTTTGAAAAAACCTAAGAGAACATGATTCTCACTTCATGCCACTCTAGAAGGTTATCATGATGGGTCACCCACCAATGTGTTGTGGTCCCGAGAAAGGTATAGCTAAGCATCCTTCTCCTCTTCGATCTCACTTCTCCACTGGTCTCCATTTCTCATGTAGGAAAACATCAGGGTTGGCTCCTCCAGAATAACTTGGAAACTTCTTTCCTCCTAGGTGCTTGATTGAGCATGCCTTTTTACTCTCATCATAGAGCCTCTTAACTACCTTCCCACCAACTCATATGTCCCATGTGCCCAATTTTCACATGCCACACTAGTTTTATCACTTATAGATTGAGTGTCTTCCCACTAAATAACACCCTCCTTTGTTGTTGTGCACAACTTCAGGGTCCCATAGTGTGCACATAAATTCTATCTAGGTCTTCTTCTCCTAAAGGCTCAATATAGGGTGCTTGACTTCCCATCTATCAAAGGAATGATAACCCATTCCTCTTTGTTCTCAAAGCTTATATACCCCTTATTAAAACATAAGTCAACATTGTTCTTATAGCACTAGGGGCACCCAAGTAATGCTGAAAGTTTTCCACCTCAGCAAGTGCTAAGACTTTGAAGTCCCCAATGAATTTCACCCCTTGATAGTGATAAACAACATCCTTTAAAACACCAATGGGCATTGCCTTTGTCTTATTGGCCATATACAACACATTTGAAGATGGCTATAATGGGGCCTTCCCATTTGATTCTAGGTGTCCAGGGTGAGAACATTGACTTCTACGCACCCATGTGTCAAATCAAATGTTGCTTAGAGCCATCCATCAACAACTGCATTCAAGGTAATCTCCTTATCGTAGTCAAGGCTGTGGGGAGGAAGGTTAGCATGCAAAACCTACCTCTCATGTCTCTCACTCCAACGCTTGGTATCTTATTCCTCAACCATTCTCCTAATAGAGGAATGATATTCTCTTACCTCAACATCTTGCATACCTCTTTGAACATCATCTAGATCCTTCTGTGGAGCCTCAACACTCTTCTTCTACTCCCAACTTTTGGGATTTCTCCTTTAGACATTGAATTTCCCCTTGAAGACTCCTGATTACGTCCATGGTCTCTTGATAGACTTCCTTCTGATGGGTAGGGTCCGGATACTTCCCATACACCACCTCTTCTCTTGTAATCAATGGTCTTTCTTTTATATCTCCTTGGAGTGCACATAGCCTCACCTCACTCATCACTAAGTACAGGTTCTAATTCTACCTCATGCACCACTCTTTGGCATCCACTGCAAGTCTACTTTCTTAACACTTACCATCCCGACTACCTTTTTCTTTTTGTGTTGTTGGCTCATATGTTCAAATAGCTCTAGGGCACTCCTCATACTTGTGCTTCTTTCCACACCAAGAGCATATAGTAGGTCAGGACATTCATGCTTATAGTGCTCCATAGACCCACAATTGTAACAAGTTCCACGCAGAACTCACTTCTTCCACCTCCATGCGGTTTCCATGACCTCTAAATCCTCCACAAAATCCTCTTCCATGAGCTCCTCCATCCACATGTCCTTCATAGTGATGACCATCATCCTTGGAATTGTTTGTAATGTTGGTCTAGCACACACCAATATCAATGACATCATGTATCTAGTCAATCAATCTACAATCCTTGTGTCATCATGAGTAGTAGAGGTGAAATATTGTAGTAGAAGAACATTCTTTATGATCACGTGCATGTAGAGTATGAACACCTACTTACATCATGATCTCCATGGAAAATCTCATATCTACCATCATGGGCAAAGATCTCGAGGAAACTATCCTTCAGTGCCCTCTACCTCACAATCTATGCACCATAGGCCACTATGAGTCTCATGCATCAAGTTCACAGATAGCTTCTCCAACTTTTTTCCATTACAAAAATCTGAGCTTCAAGAAAAGGGCTAACACCGTGAGCATGCTTCCTATAGCCTCAACATGAGAAAGGCCTCAATATTGTGTGAAAACACTGCTCTCTAAAAAGGTGTTATTAACCCTCCAAAAACCATTTTCATGATGAGAAGGATGAATATCATAAGAAAATTGATAAGAGAGTCTTAAAATGCATGCATCATACTCCCACACACTCTCTCATACCTTTTGAATTTCCTTCAATGAGCACTAATGCTCTTCTAAATTCAAAATCAATAATATGGAATTCAACTAAGAAGACATTACATAGCATGGGTTTAATCTACTACTATTTGGTGGGGATCATACTTCTCAGTACTAACTATGCACATGTCCTTCGTAATGTTGTTAAAAATGACTTGCCTTTTTTCCGGGGTAGTGATCCCCTTCACGTGCCATAGTAGATCACACTTGTGTACATGCTTCTACAACATCCTCAACACCTTTATAATCTGGTAGATGCAAAGACATTTCAAAAATACTTGCTGAGGTGGTTGAGGCCCTTTTCCGCCCGATCCAGAACCTTGATTTCCTTCAATGTTGTTTCCTCTACCACCAGATCCACTAGATCCACTAGCACTTGTCCCTCCTGATCCACCAGATCCTCTAGATCCACTAGGTCCACTAGGTCCACTAGTTCCTATTCCACCAGATCCACCAAATCCTCCTCCCATGTGGCTGGTAAAGGGTCCTGAAGTGGTCATGCCTTGTGTCCCCATTGTCATGCTAAACTACGTGCACCAATAATCTGTGATATTGCACCACTACTAGATGTGTGTCCCACGTGCTACTTCTAGATGCGATACCCAAGATTTTGTGTACCCAAAATTTTCCCAAATGTCATCTCTAGACAATATACCTCCAAACACAGAAATGATTATGCAGCCATAGATGTGCCAAATGAAAAGTTATACCTCCTAGGTGTTGATCGGTCACTTCCACCAATACCAACTAGGTTAGCAATACTTATCTCTAGATTTGGAAAACTAAGCGCCAAGGGTTGGTCACTGGTGGATTCAGATGCACAATGGCTCTCCTTTCTCCAAGTGACGAGCTCTCATCAAAGTAAAAGGGGTCTCTCTCCCATGCTTTCCAAGATGGGGTAACATAGACTACTCAGCTCCACATCCTCTCACGTGAACCTCAATTCCTTCCCACAACATTTACCTCCATAAATCCATCACTCCTGCAAATTTTTGTGTTGTCTATCTAACTCCCTCTCATGAGCTTCATTATACTTGAGTCATCTCTCTTCCCTCTCCTTTTCAGCTGCAAGGTCCACCATCTTCCTCCACCCTAGCTTCCTCCCAACGCTCGAAGAAAGCTTAGCCGGCACCATAGAAATGCTTCCAAACTCAGTGTAATGATCAAGATATTTATAGCTAAAGGGATAAATGCATAAGAATGATCCTCTTGGCTCCTTCAAAACTCAAACTCAACAATCTCTAGGACATGAATACATAGAAATCATGTACTCCAAGGTGTAACTCATCAACACTCTACTCCACCAATGATCAACAACACATGTCCAAGTCAGATCAACATCATGCAGCCTCTGATACTCATCTTGGTCCATATGCGAGGTCTATAGTACCATCTTGATCTAGATGCATACGTTGAAATCCATTCATACAACTCCACTGGAAAAACAAAAAGAAGGTCTCATACAACTCATGATACAAATGTTCTTCTACCCATTTACATGCATCAAACTCAGTCCAAGACTAAATCTCTGAGAAAACTCATCCTCCATGCTTTTAAGCCATGCTTTAACACTATCCAAGGTCAAGCACTCTGATCATCATGCACCATTCTCACAACAACTTTGAAAAGAGGTCCCAAAAATGAAACCAAGATGTAGTCATTTATTTACCCTTAATACCTTTACTAACCCCAAATGCATGCCCTATCACCCAGTGGGCATTGGGCACTCACCCAGGCATGCGCGGGCATTGAGCCCCTCCTTTATGTGAGCTTTGTGAGAAGGTTCCACCATTAATGGAGGATGATTTGTAAAATAGAAGTACATTCACTTATTTAAAGAGGTAGAAAATGCAACTAACAGATCTAACATTAGTGCATCACAAAAGCTAAATAACATTGCAAGAAGCATAATAAACTAGATCTAAGCCATGATAAGTCATATAACATGAGGGTTTACACCCTTAAAAAAAATATACAGAATGAACCATATATATATATATTGATTTAACATAGTTCAGGTAGCCACATTACAGTCAAAAGGGTCATCTCAGACCATATACAGTAAATGACAGGGACTTAACTCCCACAAATCCTCCCCCATATGAGACCCTATCTATACCTTTCCCATTTTAACCCTTGTTACAGATCCTAGTGCCATACAGAGGCTTATGGCATCCCTCACAACCCTTAGCACTAAGTTCTCTAAACCCTAGCATTACTATAACACTTTACTTATATTCTATTTCTTATTCTCCATCATCTCTCATTCTCTTCTTTCTCTCTCTTTCCCTCCTTTTCTCCTCCTCTTATCTCTTCTGTCTTTAGCCCAAGCATCTCTTTTTATAGGATCAACACCCACCACCATGCCTTCTCTCTCTGAATAGATCATGTGCCAAGTGTCATGTGGTCCTCCAATGGTGAATGCTTATCCCTTTACAAACCCTCCACTCTCTGTAATGATGTCTTCTAGGAATATTCCCTATGTGGAATATCCTTTTCTTGACCTCCAAGGTTCCAGGATGGCACCTTATCCACTCATCACACCTAGTCGGGTCCTCACATTTTTCCTCAAGTACATCTAGAATTTAAAATATGGCTAATTCCTTTAAACCCATGTTCTATGTCTCTTGTACGTGCCCTAGTTTCAATTAAACCCTTCTTAAACCCTTCTTAACCAAGCTTTTACCTATGTTCACCCAAGTTTGGCATGTTTTCGGAGGGAATTTTTTTTTGGAAATGGAAAGAAAGAAATTCTTTTTTCTTTGCTAATTTTGTAGTATATCAATCTTTCTTAGTTTATAACAAATCTATGGTGATCTCCAATGTATCTGCTACGAGATACAAGTCCGGGCCAACAAGGTTGTCTTTGAGTCGGACCACATCTAGACCTGTTGTGTCACTAAGGGAAACCCTATGTAATATTTCTCATGTGCCACCATCTCCTACTAGGGACTCATCACCTCCGGCCGTGGTGGTTGACACAACCATTCACAATGACATCCTTTTAGCCGAGCTCACTGCTCCCTGATCCCTTTGCACCAAAGAAGTTACTCGTAAGCTTAGTGTCGTGGGCATGGGTAGCCACGTCATCACCACATGATTCCTTCACCAGCTCACCAATAAGGCTAGGAATCACTGCCTCGCTAACATGGATGGGGCTCTCCTCTTGCCGCTTGCGCCTCATACTGTTGATGGTTGGAATCCACCCCCACCACCACCATCATCTGACAAGTTCCCTCGCCTTATCCTCATCATTCCTACTTGCAGAGAGGTGGACATGGAGGAAGAAGTTATCTTGCTAGTTGGGAGCTCCCGGATCTTTGGCAAAGATTTACCTAGCTCGGGTTGGCTGGATGATCATGATCCGCCCACTTCGGGCATGTTTTTATTATTTGTGTGACTTTGTATTTTGACTGCTTCTAGGTAATGCCTAGCTTTTGTTTTCTCCTAGGCTCAGCCTAGTTTGTCCTTTGTCTTTCTAGGCTCGGCCTAGCTTTGTTTGTGGTTTTGGGGCGTGCTCTCATACCACCTTTTTTTGTTGAAAGTTATCTTGTATCATATTGAATTAATATAATATAAGATCTTTTTCATAAAAAATATGCATGTTTAAATTTACCATAATTCTAGTTAGTATTGCATTTACCACTAATTAAAGCTTGGATGAATAAGTAATTGAGGGTGAATTAATATTTGTAATATCTTGCTAAACTTAAAATTAAGGAAATGTCTGAAATTTCACTTTCAAAACTAAGGGTTTTCTTTTCCATGATAAAATTTCCATCCTAAGGTTGGAAAACTGCGATGGCAATAATTTCTTGAAAAATGTGGTTAGAAAATGCTCTTAACTTCCAAAACCTTAAACAAATATGTAATTATTTTGCAAAAGTATGAGTTTGAAAGGAATAAATAACCCCGTATTTAGAAAAAATGCTTGTTACAATGAATAAAACATTAATTTGTAGTAGTAGAAGTGAAAAATGAGGGTTTGTTTTCTGTATTAGTAGCTCTTATATAGGTTGCGATCTATGAGCACATTTTTGCCTTTCTTGGAAGGCCTTACATAGGTTGTGATACATCGGGGATTTTAAGTTTTTACCCATTTAGTTAGGCCTTATTCAAGGTGTGGTAAATCACGTCTTTTAGGGTCTTTTAACCTTTTAGGTAGACCTTATACATGCTGCAAAACAAATTGTAGGTGCATTGGATAGTCTAATGTGATTGGATAAAACATTTTGCATAGGATTAGCTAAGATTCAACTTGATTCCTTTTTTAGGGGTGTTAGAAGACTCTACTTGATTCAAGAGTAAAAGTAAACTTGGAACTATGATTATTCTCATTACCAAGATATTGATTTCTAACCCTAGTTATACTACAAAAAGTCGTTAAACAAAACAACACTTGTAGATTCAAGAATTGAGCTTTGATCTACATATTTATGGGACTGTATCCATCTCCCAAAAGGTTAAATGGTTGGATACAAGTGAATTGGTCTTCCTTAGAGTGAACAATGGAAATCATGGTATGTTTGAGGGATAATCTCACAATATAATTGTTAATAGAGAAGATAAGGAAGCTATCTTTTAGAGAATGCTTTGGTTCATGATCAGAAAAAGATTGTTCTTGAAAATTTGGACAATTTTATTCAACCCCACAAGAGAGTTAAAACTTTTTTGTTTTTTTGGGGTTTTCCTTCCATATGAATTTTGAATTACAAACATCTGACCTATAGGAATTGTTTTGGGAGTACATCCAACTCTTTGATTTTAACATGGACAAAATGATTGCCGACTATGACGGGATCCATAGAATGTCACATTTTGGGTAACCTGCAGAACTAGGAGAATGTACATTCAAAGTGTTGAAAGAGCCACAACTAGATGCATCCACAAAGGAGTTGCAATATGCTATTTTAAACTACCATAATGCAACAATTGAAGCCAATCACGTGTCATTCCAAATACATGGAGTGCATCAAGTGTCAATGAAGACCAAAGTAAGAAATGTTTTTATAATTAAAAAAAACGGAAGTGAGAATTCTCTCGTAATCAATTTCTAGTCCTAATAATTGATGATCAAGAGCTACATGAAAATATCGAAGAAGACTTGAGGTAAGCCTACTCTAGAGACATTGAAACTTCAGAGATAGACTACGAATCAAAGCACATTATTGAGGCTAAAAATGCACTATGTAATGAGGCTAAAAAGGCACTTGTAAAATGGAGGATATTTAATCCAAATAAATAGAAGTGCACATACACTGCTCCATTCAAAGTAATTTTGAACCCAAGTATCCATTTCACACCAAACATTTTAGTATAGTTATGAGCCTAGAAAATATGAAAAAATAGAAGAAAGTGCTTGAAGGAAAGCTTGATTGTTGTTGTTGAGAAAATGAATGTCATCTAAGGATCGAGACCATGCCATGCTTGATAGGGGACAAAAGAGTGGATGGGCAGCCCCATATCTATATTTGAAGCTTGTAGTCACGATTATAGATTCAATATTAAAATTATAGCCAAATAATGTTTTAACTGTAATTATAGTATCATTAGTTCTAGGAAAGTAATTCGATTATAGCTAAGAGGTATCAAGGATACTGCATGTGCAATAAAGGAATATATTTAGGATCTTGAAGGAATATATTGGATAAAAGAAAAAGAAAGGTCTCAAAAGTAGGTGATTTACACTAGTTAATCAAGGATGCTAAGTGGCGTTATGAAAACCAGAAATAGAGTATTTAAATGAATAAGAGATTTATAAACTCGAAGACCGAAACCACCAAGACCACCTCTCATTGCACCCTATTGTGTTAAACCTAGAAAATCCCATTCTCATTTCCTTATCCAAGAAGGCATGAACATCAACATTCAAAGGAGAGTGAAATGTATAGATAACCTATTTGAGTCAATAAACCAACTCTTACATGGCAATATATTTGTGACAACTTGTGCAATTCCATATTTATGATATTTTGGCTATTTGTAGTTTCTTGAAGTATCTTGACACTTTCTACAGCAGCATAAACATGTTTATATTCTATTGTTATGGAAACTCCACAATCCCGAGCCATTTTGTTTTCCTTTTGTTCATCTAATGTATTGATGTATTGGCATTGTTCGCTACACTAGACATTAGATTCTCAGTAACTTTTTGATTATTGGCTTCTTTATATAATACAATATCATTTCCTTTTAATAAAAACCAAAAATAAAATACTATAATAAATTCCTTTGTTCAAGTTATATCACATTTTGGCATTGCTTTGTAAATATGGTGAATTCTACCTTTTGTGTTCTATATAACATGATAAAAATATAATACATCCAATCATTTTGTCTTTTAATTATTTTAAGAAATTGTTTGTTTTTATTCGAAAGGTAGTGTTCAAACCAAGAAACATAGCATTACCCAGTGTTCCTTGGTTATTGGAAAAGCTCAGTATCAACTTTTTAATTGTTGCTTTCCATCTACTTATATTTTAATGTCACCCTAATGTTCTCGCACCTTTCTTATTGAGGTCACCTTGATGTTTTTCACATGATTTATTTTCAATGTCACCTTGATGTTTTGCACTTGCTTTGTGTTCAATATCACCCTAGTGATTTTCTCGTGTCGATTTTTATTTATTTTTGATTGATCAAACTCGTTTTTTGAGAAACCTTTACCTGGAAGAGACAAAATATGTTCTTGCATATATAAAAGAGCTATTGGAAACATGCTTAAGGGATACATTGGCATACATTGGCTTTAACTATCTTGTAAATTATGATGCTTTGGTAGGTTGTTTAGTTTCTTTCTCCAGTAGTTGGAATCAAACCTGATCCGGGTGCTCATATTTTGAAGTAGTATAAAACTAGTTATCAAATTACATTGTACGAAAGTAGATCCATTAAACTTTTAAGTGTTTTTAATTTTTTTTTCTCACTTTCTGATACTTTTTTTCCATAGAATATGAGTTTCTAGTATTTAAGCATTGAATTGAACTTGGTCTAGGTGGTCATATATTGAAGTACTACAATTTTTTTATCAAATTACATTGCAAAAGAATTTTTTACTTTTTAAAATTATTTTTGATTTATCCTCACTTTTTTGACATATTTTGTCTAGTGTACAATTGGTTTTTCTACTGTTTAAGTCTTAAATCCATTGGGTTATTCCATGTTATATTATTTACAATCGATAGTATTTTATAGTTATAATTTTAGGTTTGCATTTAAGATGTTTTCTCTCACTAGCTTTCTAGATTTGTGAAATCCCCTACCCCAAGTGTTCTAGTTTCAATGAATTTTATATTGCACATATGTACATATATCACTTGCATGAAGGGGATGAAAGTTTTTTGTAAAATATTAATTCTATGGGTCATCCGCTCTTGAATTAAAATATGTTGTCACACATTAGTTTCTTTTACTTTTTATCTCCTTGTTTTAAGTTAACAAACTATTGTTATGTTTGTCTAATGCACATTATCCTAACCTTTCATATTCATGTTACCATAGTTAGATGTATGCAAAGTGCTTTGTTGTTAGTTTGTACAAAACGTTTGTTTTAAAGACCCCTTCTTTGGAAAGAGGTTCAATTCTTAGAAATGATTTTATTAAATATGGTGGTGCCAAGGTTCCTTGTTTTATAGTGCTAAAATTGTGTCTACTAAAATCCCGTCCCAGTGGTGGTGTAATGCTTGATAAAGATCATTCCTTTCAGGAGTTGAATATCTCACATATTTCGATTATATTTTCATCTTCTAGTACCATGACATCCATTTGAATTACGGTGATAAATTATGAGATTGAACTAAGCATAGAGAATGTTGGTGATGTAGGTAGCAGTGTCTTGGCTTTGGTATGCAACTAAAACAAGGATATAGAGAAGTATTTTTCCATGTTGTATAGGACGCCAAAGGAAATAAAAAGTGTCTAGAGAAAAATATGAGGTATTGTTTATAGAAAATTAATTATTATTATATTTTTGTGGAGTTTTTAAAATATAGAAGTACATCGATAGGTTTTAAAGAAGGGTATCATGCTCATGCCAAATATGGCTTGTGAGATGTTACAAGGTTGTTTACATTTTTGGGATCACGAAGTTTCATATATTTGGGTACTTGATGATTGTGCTCAGCTTGGAAGATTATTTCAAAGTTAGAAATTGGATTGCAACAAAACATTTATAAGGGGAGAAAATTGTGAAGCTACTAGTCCAAATACAATGCAGCTTAAAAAACATGTTTTTGTCCACTTTTGGGAAAGTTGTTTTACCTTGAAATGCTGACATGGATTGTAGAAGGAAATAATAGATTAACATCTCACATTCAAATGTGAGATGAATATAAACATGGGAGAGATGGTTTGGCTTTGCTAGGGTTTGCTTGCATGCCTTCGCCCGTGTTAGATTTTTGCATTAGTCTTTTCAAGCTTGTATCTTGTCACTGTTAGAATCGATTGTTTTTAATAGTGTTTTGGGTATTTATTTCACTCATTTTAGGTGGCGCTTGCCTTTATAATGGCCTCTAACCATCTCAACTACAATTGTAAATGAAGGTGATGATGGCTCTAAAACGTGCGAGGAAATTTGTTCCAAAATTTTACGATGAGGTAATGATTCTGAAACCCCTCTGGATGTTACAATTGATCTTGCTTATGTTGATCATGTTGTTCAATTTTATCGTAATAATTGTTTGATAGTATATTTCTGTGGTCGCATTCCTTCTGAGTCATATTTATAGAATTGGATTAAGAACCATTGGGAGACAACTCGACATCCAGTCACTAATGTTCGGAATCTCACCAAAGGGTTTTACCTTTTTACTTTTCGTGAACCATCGCAAGTCCAACTTGTTTTTGAGCACTTTGCTTGTTGGTATATTGGAAATAATTTTCTTGTTTTGTCCAAATGGACACCCAACTTTAGCCCATCTAGTCAGGTCTCCTTTGAGTACCTGTCTAGGTGGAGTTACTCGGGTTACCATTACAACTTTGGCCCTTTTTGAGTGATATTGTCTCGTCCCCTTGGCCATGTTATTTGTCATGAGCATGATCATTTTTTTACGCACGTCCTCACAAATGGGTTTGTGTTGAGGTCAATTTAGCCTCGATTTGTGGAACCAAAATTTTTTTTTAGGCTGGGTCCATGCGTATCTTGCATAAAATTGTCTATTTCAACCTAGGTAATACTTGTTTTCGTTGTCAAGCTACTCGACCATCATATTCACAATTTCCCACTTACTCAATGCACAAAGCTTGTCAATGCTCAATTTGGTTCTGTTTTCGCAAGAGGTTGTTTACGAGAATGGACCACTATGAGTAATAAGAAGGGTGCAAGAGGTAAATCCACTTATGCGGCTCCCCTGCCTTCTTATTGGAAATAGTCGGCTCCGTCTTTCTCACCTCCTATTCAGCCTTGGCCTTCTCAGCCCTCCCACCTATGCAGAACCAACCCACTCCGCAACAACAAAATTTTGGGATCATTGCTACCACGTCTTTCTCCCAACTCCATTCCTAGAGTCCTATAGAGAAGTCCATGGAGGCGCATGGGCTGAACGGGGTTAAGCACAACACCATTCGACAAAGCAACCTAACTCAAACTAGTCCAATAAATTTCATATTTTGAGCTCAAAAGATGAGTTGTAGGATGGACAGGCGGAGATGGTCATGTCGACCTTTCATGAATTGTATCTCATGGAATGTTAGAGGACTCACAAAATCATCTTGAAAATATTATGTGAAGCATGTTTGTCAATTAATTGGTAATTTAGATATTATTTGCTTATAAGAGGTTAAAATTACAGGTTTCCTTCTTCAGACTTCTTTAATGTGCATTGCGCCGAATTATATGCATTATTTTTCCTCACTCGGAAGGCAAAGGTGGTGTTTCTATTTCTGTGTCTCCTAGATTTTTTGCCATGATCTCTGCCACGGTCACGATCCCGACAATCTAGTCGTGTGGGTTATTTTGAATATTAATGGATTTTTCGCTTGGTGTGTTAAATATTTATGCCCCTAATGATGGCCTAGAAAATTTGACTTTATGGCGTTGGTTAGGAGATAATTTACCTCTTTCATATTGGGTTTTTGCGCTGATGTTAATATGGTTGAGAATCCCAATGATAAGTGGGGGCACACCTATGCGTTGGTGCAATGGAGAGTAGGAAGCTTGGTTTTATGTAAAAATAGATGGAGTATTAGACCCATTTTATAAAATGCGGCGGGAGTTTACTTCTCAAAATTGGATTATATGGTCTAATATTTGAGAAGGCCCGACATGTGTTCTTAAAAGGCTCGATCGTGTTATGATATCTCAACAACAGAGACATTTAAGCTAGAAACTAACGGTCACTCTCTGATCACCACATGGATGAACATTCTCTTGTTAGATCATACCCTTATCTCTTTCAACGTTACATGGGGTGGGGTCACTCTCAAGGTGCCAAGTACTCAATTCTATTTAAATTTTTCTCTGCCGAGTCACTCGGGGTTCTGTCTCTTATTGCTAAAGTTTGGAACATGACACCACATTCGCCACTTAGCGACCAACTATATTTCATTGTGGAAAGAATCAATTTAGCAAACTACTAAATTTCTTCGCCACTTTAGAAAATAGGTTGCACAAGTCATCCAAAAAAGATGATTTCACTCTTCAACAGAATTTCAAAGGACGCTATTGCTATTAAAGTCCCAAGCTTTTGACGTGCCAACTCAAGTTTGATCTACACAAACTCGAGCATCAATTGAAGATTATTGAACATTATAGGCCTAAGGCTGCTCGAGTCCATGGTCATATTCACTGGTTGAAAACTTGTGATCAAGCTTCCAAGAGTTTCTTCAAATTTCTCGATCTAAGCATGTTAAGGAGCAAATTAAGGCTATTCAACTGGATCATTTCCGAGTCACCACTCTCATGAAGATTTCCTCGGGTTTTTTGGATCATTATACCTTTGTTTTAAGGCTCGTGATCCTTCACCGAAAGTAAAGCAACTTTGCAATAATGTATTGAGGTGGTTCGATGAAAGTTGACTCAGCAAGACAGAAACACTGTGATGCTTCTCTCTTTGTTGAAGAGCTTCATAATGCCCTTTTGTGTCTTGCTAATGATAAATCTCTGGGATAAGATGACTTCCCTTGCGAATTTTATAAAGTTGCTTGGCCTTTTATTTGCTAGTATTTATTGGTGTATCGAAAGCTTTGCACAACCAAATCCTTGGGAGATGTTATCAACAAAGGCAATATTAAGTTCATTCCTAAAGCTGGAACCTGAAAGGCTATCACCAATTGGAGACCCATTACTCTACTCAATGTTTCCTACAAGATTTTGGCTAAGGCTCTCGCCTTACACATTGCTTCTCTACTTCCTAAGATTGTGTGACTGAACAATCTGGATTTGTTAAAGGCCGTTATATTTTGGATAATCTCATAACAGTTTGGGAAGGAATGGAATGGGCTCAAACTTCTCTGCAGAGGGTGATTTTTTTAAAAATTAATTTTGAAAAGGCTTATGATCGCATTGAATGGTCGTTCATCCTTGCTTATGCTTCGTGCTTTGGGTTTTGGTAATTTTTTAATCAATGTTGTGCGAGAATATTTTTGCGATGCTTCCTCTTGTCTTACTATTAATGGTCACCAGTCTTCTGCTATTGGGTTGTTTCAATCTATAAGACAGGGGTGTCCTCTTTCTCCTACTCTCTTTGTTCTAGCTACGTTGATGCGCTTGGTTATCTTATTGCCGATATAACGAGAGAGAAAGGGCATATTCGTGGTATCTATCTCCCCGATCATAAGACTCGACTCATCAATGGCCACTTTGTTGATGATTCTTTTCTCACTCCAGCTAAATCGAAGTAGAACATCCAGGAGACCTTCTCTTGCCTTGACATTTTTTGCAAAGCATTAGGGTCTAATGTTCAGCTTGTTAATTCTTTAGGTTTCCGCCAAAGTTCTTGGCCTATGCCGGATTGGTTAGTGGATTACCCCTAGAAGTGGATTCAACGAGGAGAAAGATTTCAATTTTTTGGGGATTCCCTTTGCTTTTGACAATGAGTCTTCCACTCTTTGGCAGTTTGTTATTGATTGGGTTGAGCAGAAAGTGCAAAAGTGGGTCTCTCGACCTTTTCATTGGCTGGGAAATTTCAAGTGTGCACCAAGATTTTGGCTACGACTCAGGTTTACTATGCAACATGTTGGTGTCTATCTCGGGCATCCTTTGAAAAATTGGCCAAGATTTTAAGGGATTTTCTTTGGTCGAGCTATAGGAAGGGAGGATTTTACGGGGTTTCATTGGAGATTTTCATGCTTCTAAGGGATCAAAGGTGGAACCGGCATCATTGAAATTTATAGACCGAGCATTTTCGTCTGCCAAATGGGTTAACCGTTGTATTCATGGGTAAAAATCATAACAAATTCTCTTAAGAAATTGTATCTCTTCTGGGTCCCCTTATGGTAAGAAATCTTTGGAAGAACATTGGCTTTCATACCTTATTAATTACTAGAGTGTCGCTTAAAATACCTAGAACTTTTGTGGTGAAGATTATTTGAAATATTTCGAGAAGTGAAGCATCGATGCTTTGGGTTGGTGATGGCTTCCAATCTGGAATTTATTTCAATGATCATAATATCTAGTGGTTGCCTATTTTCTCTTCGATAGCATGCCTCTGATGGAATTTCCTAATATCAAGGTGTGAGGCTGGCTCGAAAAGGCATTTCTACTATAGGGGATTTTGTTTCCAACAAGGATTGGCTTCCATGACTAGAGCTGAAATAGAAATTCCAATTAGCCAATTTTGATCTACCCTCTGTCCTTAAAATTCAATCTCTTATGCCAGATGTTATGTTGCACAAACTTGGGCTTCAACCACCTCTCACCTAGTGGAAAGATTGGAGATGGAATATGGATATTCCCTTATTGAATTATGATTCTAGAGTCATCTATTCTCTTCTCTCTCATGTCTCACCTGCTCTGGACAAGCTTAACTCCAGATGGAATCAACATTCCTCCCCCTCCACCTAGCTTCACCGTCTCCATCGTGCATGGAATCCTTTATTTTTCCCCTAGTTGAAATTTTTCTTTGGTTCCTCATTTAGCACGACAACTATACCCCTGTGCCGAATTTTTCATGTTTTATCATTCCTAGGAACCCCAAGTCAAATCCGTTAGTTTGGTCACCCCTATTTGATGTAAAATTGGTCCCCTAGGTGATTTAGGAAAGTCAATTTAATCCCCCAGGTGATTTTAGGAAGTTCTGAAAAGATGCTTATCTTTTGGCAGTATTGGGAAGGGCTATCGTTGGCCTTCCCAGATTGGATCAACCCCCTAGAGTGGAATGGAAGGGAAAAATTCAACATGGATGTGAATTGAAGACCTTATAACATCATGGAAATGATTTTGGAAGGTTTGGGAAGTTTTGAAAGACTTGGAGTAGTCTGAGTAAAAATAAGGTTCACAAGCCTAGGTAATACACAGGCCTAAAACAAGTTGTTGGGCTTCAAAAGAAGATTCTGGGAGCTTCGGATGGAGTTAGGAGTAAAAAAAAACATTTCTAGAAATATAATTCCAATCCCTACATGATGGTGAAATCATATTTTTCACAACACCTTGGTGCATCGGGTTTGCAGGTAGTTTTTCTCAGGCACATGTGGAGTACCAAATCACAATTCTAATTTTTTAGGGATCAAATGGATGAATCAATACATGATACCCACCATTGGATTCAAAATTCCATTTCCAATTAGGATCATATAAAATTTCACCAAGAAATTCCACCGGAGCTCAAGTTATCATCGTTCCAAGTTACCCTCTTGGAGACAGTTCAGAGTTAGTCAATTTTCGGAGGACACGTGTCAACACTAGGAGCCTGGCGGGATTTTATGTCCCCAACATCCCTAAGGTCAGGTACATCAACCTTGGAAAAATGTTCCCATACCCATGTGACCTCTTGGACCCTCATGTGACCTTCAGACTTGATAGTTCAACCCCAGTAGTGCATTTTGGAGCTCAAATTCCTTGCCGTCGGATCGAGGACACGTGTCAGCTCCAGGACCACCGTGGAATTTGATGTCCCTCATGTCCCTGAGGTCAGGGACATAAGACATGGAAAAATGTGCCCATCCCCTATGGGGAGTCTTTTGGTCATCCACGTGACCGACTTTCAACCCCCAGTGCTTTAAAGCAACTTTTTTCACCTCCATTCCCTATCGTCGATCGAGGACACGTGTCATCCTCTTGAACACCATGGAATTTTATGTCCCTCATTCCCTAAGGTCAGGGACATAAGTTCATGAAAAATGTGTGCAACCCTCTCCCTCCATGATTTTAAAAATTTAAATATTCACCTGCTTCTAGTGCTTCTAACTGCTTCCACTCCCGTACACAAACATCTCCATTCTTCCTCTGTAACTTCTCACCATCATTCCGCCATTGTGTAAACCTCAAACCAAACCTGCCACAAAGATACTCCCCTTCAAATCCATGAAATAATGCAGTCCTAGAGGAAATTTGAGCAAACACATAAGGAGAGGCACAAAACGAAGAAGGAGAAAACAAAGAAAACTCCATGGCCATGAAATGAGAAGTTGAAGAAATATCTCAAATGGATGCATGAAACAAAAAGCTATATTTTTTTTTTCATTCCTCTACCCAAGGCCATCAAGAAGACACCTTCAAACTCTCCTCTCATGTAAGAGAGCATCCACAACAAAAGAAATCCCACTTCTAGCTCAACGAAGAAAAAATCCAATTTCCCGTCAAACCGTTGGGCGAAAAAAGTAGAATTACACGTGAAACATCAAAAGAAACCCATATCAAATAAACCCATATCAAATATATATATATATATTTTTTATAAAATGGAGGAGAAAAATAGACCTGCAATTTTGAGGTCCATTAATGGTCACTGTCACATCCAGAAGCACTGTCAGTCCAAAATTTGAAACTTTAAAATCTCTTGGACTATTAAGCGGGCGGGCCTTGAAATTTCAGAGGGGTGATATTGGGAAAAAACCCATATAAAAAAAACTTTGTTCCACCTCAATCCGACCTCTAGAAGGCCACTTTCTAAAATCAACAGTCTACTACATAGGGAATGCTATTTTGGGAAAGTCATCAACAAAAGAACTTGCAAAGGAGACAATGACATTAAAGATGCACTATAACCGAGAAAATCACTAAGGAAATTTTTGAAACTTACTAAAAATAGTAAGTGGGCCCACGAGCACCTACTAAAAATAGAAAGTTGATCTAGAAGGAATGAGAAATGCGTAGGGAAAAGAGGAAAACAAAGCCGCAACATCTAGTTGAAGATCGGGGACTTGATTTTTCACACTTACTAAAAATAGTAAGTTGTTCTTTTTGGGCTAAACATGAAGTCAAAGTGGACGGGTCAGAAGCTAACATAACCCTTCACCTGTGAGTATGACATGGAAGACAATGATGTCTTGTACATGGACCTAAATGACCTTAAGACTCGCATGGCCTCCAAGGACCGAAAGAGGATTGAAGACTAGATATTCACAAGTGGCTTGTTTGCCATTGCTGCAGGACACCCAGTGTCTTGTGCAAAGTCTCAGTTAGTCCTAGCCTTCTCTTTCCACTACGAGCCTAAGACACGAACCATCCGAGATGACAATAGTACAACGATGGCGGTCATCAGCCCTATGACCATTTCACTCTCTCTATAGATATCAACATCCCCCAACATGGTCATCATCTCAAAGGATAGGGCCTTGCATGATTGGGAAACAATGGATTCATATGTCCAAGGAGTAGTGCTTGGCTCATGGTTAAAAATAGGAAGAAAGCCTTCCAGATGCCCAAGAATCTTCCAAGGTGTGAGTTTTGAGAAGGGTATTCTGATGTCATCACTCTCCTTAGTAGAGTTATGGGTGAAGCAAGCACAAGAGACTTCCAGGACTGGATGGGAATTTTCATCCTGACATTGATAGAAGGAAAAAGAGAATTTGACTGGGGCAAATAATCAATGATAATCTCCATCTGCATCTCTCCAAGTGCCCTGACAAGAAAAGTTCCACATGAATTCTTACCTAGTTTATCTCCTTGCAAGCTTAAGATCATTCAAAGGATTATCTCTCACGCTAAAACATTATTCCAAGGTGCTTGTCGCATTCGAGAAACTTCCATAGTTGGTAATGGAGGAGAGCAACATGCATTTCACTCATGTGAATGATGCATTCACCATGTACATGGTCCGAAGCTTAGAAGGGGATCTTGAAGCTAGGATGTCACCACAAGTGGCATCCCTAATCAAGGAATATGGCTCATACTTCATACAATTCTCAACCTTCTCCTACATACTGAGTCATGGCTTCGACCAAGCTCCATTAAGACTACCTAAGTACCTCAGTGACAAATTGTATTGTTTGAGCTTTGCAGGAAGATCACTCAAGTGAATAACAAGCTCAGAAGCAAGAGAAAGAAGTTGATTTCATTCCCTATATCTCTAGGGGTGTTCACGTGTAAAATCTCAAATGATGCATCTCACCTGGAGGTCACTTTCACACATCTGACTTTGCATTCCTATGTCATCAGGCCCAACTTTGACATCCGAGAAGATCCCGACTCATTCTATGTCCCAAAATACAACATGAGCCATAAGTTGAGGACTACTGGGCCAACTATATTGATGAGTTTGAAGTACGTGAAAAGGACCACATGAGGATGACAAATCAGATGAAGAAATTCAAGTTCTCTTGGTATGAAGACATCTTGCATGATGATGGGACATAAATGTATGATCCTGAGTATGCAGTAGTCAAGATGTCCCCAATGCCCCAAATCAACTTGGCATGTTTGTGAATCAGGAGATATATTGGAGTGGACTGAAAAGGTGGTGAGGAGAATGAGGAACTAGTTTCAAAAGAAGAGGACTATGGTCATCCAGTCATGAGGAATTTCTCCAAGCCGAAGAAAGCTTCACATCATTCATCTTCAAAAGTGGTGGAGGTGACTTCCAGCTCTAAACACTCTGGAGCGAGTTCAAAAAGGAAGGCCACGTGGAATTGGAAACTTCTCCCCATGAGAAGACACCCAAGAAATTCAGGGTAGAAGAAGGCTCATTGGCATCGCCATAGGAGGAAGACTTGATCTCAGTAATGCAAACAGAAAATCCAATAGTAGAAGCACAGGTGAAATGAGGAGTACATGGTTCATGATCTAGTCTTCAAACCACTACAAGAGGTCTCGCCTCTTGTTGACACCAACACCCCTCTCATTCAGGACTTTCCTCCTCCTCCAGAACAAAGAATGGTTGGTGCACCCATCATTGAGCTTGAATCCGATGAGATGTTTCCATGGATGTGGGAAATGGTCATCCCTGACACTCACACTTTATGTAACAAGTAGTAGCCCCTTGATCTATCAACGATTGTCTCATTGGCTAAAGAAAAAGGTCAAGAAATATCACACATACAACATCACGATTCTACAATGGGGAGACAAGTAATCAATACATCAAAGTAGCTCACCAAAGGTAATCAAGCTAGTGGATGAGATGACACCAACCGACTATGAGATGAGCACGATCCAATTGGGACCAGCTACTCATGAGGGATATTTGCACATATATCAACAATCTTCTTCACATGGTGGCAAGGAATAAAGAATATAAAGAGAAGATTGAGGTACTAGAGGAACAAGTACAAACTCTTTCATCTTATGTGCAACACCTGGTGGAACCAAGCACTACAACACTTCCTATTGAGAAAGTGGCACCCATCAGTAGCTTTGATCCAAAATCCATCAGAAGAACACATGAGCTCACAATGCAGGGGAGAAAAAATGAATGGATCAACTCAATCTCTCGAAAAAGGGAAGCAAACTCTAAGAGGTAGTCAAGATCTTTGCGTACATGTGTGCAACAACCATTAGAATGCAAAACTCAAAGAGGATGTGGAGAAAGAAAGAGATACTGGGAACCTCTGGGACCAGTAGTGAGTGAGATGAGCAACACCCATCGTCAGAGTTGATCAACAAGAAGGTTTTTGAAACTCTTGTAGAAGACTTGACACATGTATGGGCGAGGGCCTTGGAAATCAGGTTTGAGGCAATCAATCGGGCCTTCACAGAGCTAGAGGAGAAAGAAGAACAAACATACAAGCTGCAGGATAGTATAAATTGGAAAGTTTAGAAACTTGGAGTACCTGTAATGAGCGAACACACAACTGCTGATGAGTTGATCGGCCCTTTCAAGAATATGTCAAGAAAGAGGTGGGCAACCCATTTTCCTTCACTAAGGATACTCTCGACTTCCTCTCAGAGATCTAGCCTCCATTGCACTTATCATAGAAAAGCATTCATCATGGTTCGGGAAGTGCAAGGACATCAACAATGTGATAATGGATGGAACAAAACCTTGAGCTGCATTCGCATCCCTCATGCCGAAAAAGTAGAACCTGGCAGCGGCTCATTTTAACAAGAGCTTGGAAAGACAGAAGTCTTCTCAGGAACACAAAGTGGAGAGTAGTCAAAGAGTGGAGCCAAGTCCACCACAACAACTCATTCTTCCATGATGATTCTTCTTCTTTCTTCTTCTTCTTCTCTTCTCACCCAACACTCTCTCTCATCAATGTTATATTTTTGTGTTGAGGTTTGTACTTTTAATATTACTTTAAGTGACTTTAGAAACATAATGTAAACTTTAAGTTTCCTTGTTTTATAAAAGGGACTTAAATATTTAAGTGGAATATGAACAATCTAAAGTCAAATTAAAGTATTTGAAAAGTCACCAAGGGAAGATGAAGAGTTGCATCTTCTTCTATAAATTGTAACTAGCTCCTCATTTGATCTTCTTCTTAGAAAACTTCTAAAATCTTCTTAAAAAATTTATGAAACTTCTTAGATATTGGAGCTGTTTTTTGTGAATTCATGAGAGAGATATCCTTGTGAAGAGAGCAAAGAGATAACAAATTTCTTCTATTTTCCCTACTCAAAAATGTCTTCTATTTCTATGATATGTATAATTTCTTCTTGAGCTTCAATAAAGGAAGAAGGAATTTTAGCCTTTTTTTATTAAGGAGTTTAGTGGTACTTTGTGTTCATTAAACTCTATTTAGTCTTGTTGTTATTACATAGATTTGTTTTCTTCTAAATTCAAGTGCATGTAATGAAACTTATGGCTGATGTATGAAAGTCTCTGATTTTCTACTTGCAGCATTAGTTTTCTCTTTTCTAAATTTCTCACTCCCTTTCCCACTCTCCTAGAAAATTCCTCTCTTGTAGATATATGCAAGATTTTTCCAGGTTAGTGGAGTGCCCCTGTTGATCCCCCCGTCATAAGGCCACCAATATAAAACTCACATTTTACTTGTGCATGCACATATGAAAATTGCACTAGTTAAGTAGAGGGACTTAGACTCTCGAGAGCATTGGCAAGATAACCACCAATTTTTCCCCAAAAAATTTTCTCACCAAAATTTTTGGCACCCACCATGGGGCAGATTTAACAACATCTACACTTTGCACTAATACAACAAGAAGGTTAGAAAATACAAAAAAAAAAATTCAAAATTCAAAAAAGAAAAATTTTCTAGAATTTGAATAGCTATATGAGCCACATGTCTACAAACCATGGCTATTCCAGGAAATCCTCTTGTTGAAAGACCTGAATTGATCTTCCACATCCAAGAGGATATTGCTTCAGATTTGAGAGAAGTTATCTAGCATAATAGGTAAAGTGTCAATCACTACTTCATTGCCACAAGAATTCTTGACTTGAAGAAGAATGTGCTGTTGAATTGGAAGGCAAAGAAAAATTCCAACACCATAAAGAAGAGCATAATTTCCAAGTTGGTGGATAGAAGATACACCTGAAATAGAAATAGACAAGGAGGAAAAATCCGACCCCACTTTTTTTGAAGAGCTTTAAAGAAGACAAAAGAGCTGCTTAGAATTCCGAGGTCTCCTTTTCATCAAGCAAACCAATCACGTTGGGAACTTGAGTGTTATCCAATCCTTTAGATGGTGAATTTCCATACATCAATGAGAACCTTGAAGATTTCACCAACGTAGAGACCGAAGAAGAAGCTAGAGAAAGAGAAGCAAGAGAAGAAGAGGAAATAAGAGCTCAACTCAAGAAATTGAAAGACTTCAAGCCGAGGTAAATGAAGAGAGCAAATCGAAGCCACAACCTTAGAGAGGTTAGAAGCTAGAAACATAAAAAATGGGGAATCATGATCATGATCATGAGGTCCGTAGGCCTAATGTACCATGGGGAGAAACACCGCCCACTCGCCCTTTCTCAACCACTCCACAAGCTACCAAGAGGCTCAAGAAAAAACTTTCCAAAATTTAGAGGGGATGGTTCTCAACTCCCCAAAGAACATGTAGTAGCATTTATCACCACTTGCGGTGTATTGGGCATTGAGGATGAAGATGTGTCGTTAACTCTTTTTGGAGTCACTTCAAGAAAAGGTTTCCAAATGGTTCTACATGCTACCCCCAAGGTATGTCACATGTTGGGAAGATATAAGAAGTGCATTCAAACACAGTTTAAGACCACGAAATATTGTCAAGATCTCTTGGTCCAATTGGTACAAATGAAGAAAGAAACCTCCAAATCAATGAGAGACTTCATAGAAAGATATAATAGAGTGATAAGAAGAATCCCCAAGATGTGGTGCCTCCTAAAATAATTTGAAGAGATTCTTCATCAGTGCTTACACATCAGAAGTAGGTTTCTTCCTTAGAAGAACCCAACCAAGAACATTGAGGGAAGCTCAAGACCATGCAATAGAAACCGATGATGATCTAATCCTTTCCAAAAAAGTGAAAGGCCCAAATGGAAAGAAAAAGGCTAGAATTCAAGCTCAGTCACCACAGACCCAATGTTCCAAAAAATGGTGAATGACTTGGTTGCCTTGAAGAAACAATCTCCCCAGATCACAATGCGGAACACTCCAAGGAAGCCAAATCCTCCCAATAGACCAAGGATTTCTCCACCTCCTCATTGGCTTCGCTCTTGAAGCACCACCAATTAATGCCACTTGTGACACCAAAGAACCAAGGAGGAAGTGGAAATTGAAGAACCTAAAGAAGAAAATGCGGAGGACTATGAAAACTATCTTGAGGTCGAGGAAGTTGATGGTGATACACACAATGGCCTAATTGAGTACATTGATGATGAATATGATGATGATGATGATGAAGCTCCAAGTTTCTCATGTGTAGTTTTCACTTACACATAGTCCAAGAAAGGTGCTTCATCCTCAATGATGTTGTAAAGGACAAGAAGAAGAAAGAATATTCTCTCTCGAGGTCCCACAAAATAAAATCATCAATAGAGGATCACCATTACCACCTTCTATGGAGTCGGCTAAAGAAAAAGTAGACCCACTAGTTAGCAAGGATCATGTTGCCATACCAAGTAAGTCATCTAATCCTTCTCTCAGCTCAAAGGTTACTAAGAATAATTCTCCTTCAAATGTTGTTCCCATAAAAACATCTAAGGTTTCATCAAAACCTACATCCCCATCTCCTTCCAAGCTAGTTAATGCACCCGTGAAGGAAAATTCAACACCCAAAATAGCAAATCCTTCACCATGTAAATATTCTATCATTCCCGGAAACCTCTTCCTCCCCCATAACCCCATTTGACTTTGTGGAACACACAAGAAAAACTAAATTCCAGCTCTCAGAAATAGAATACCTACAAACGCATCCTATATCCCAATTTGATAGGTTCATTGATGTAGTTTGTGGTGGTAATCCTATAACCTCAGGTCCAAGTTCCAAAGGCTTACTCCCCACACCATCCACACCACCTTCTCAAAACATGCTAGCTCTCAGTGCCTCCAAAACCAACAAGGTTGAACCTTTCTACCTGTCACTCCTCATTAAAGGCTTCCAACTAAATAATTGTATCATAGATTTGAGCCTCAGATAATGTGATGCCCATCAAAGTTGTAAATTCTCTAGGCCTCACCTTGACCTAGGGAGAATGAAACTTTCTATTCAATGGAATCCAAACAAGTGCCATTGGTAGGAAGAATCAAAGATGCACAGTAGCACTAGCTAATTTTCCAGACAAGAAGGTGCTCCTCACCATCCTAGTGGTAGACATCCCAACATCCTTTGGCATGCTATTGAGCCAAGCTTCTACAGAGACTTGGGTGGAGAAATAAAAATGGATTGGTCATCTACAACTATTCCAGTGAAAGGAGAGATGAAGAAGTTGTTGCCAGTAAGAAAGATGAAGTTCACAGTATGAAAGTCTGATGATCCAAAGGAAAACATTCTCTTTCAAGATAGTGGGCTAGGCAACTACTTCCTCACATCAGAAAAAGATGAGAACTTGCCACTTCTTATGGAAGAGGAAGAAGATCAAGTTTGGATGATGGAATTTGATGGTAGTCATTCCAGTGCAGGTTCGGGAGCAGGTGTAGTGTTGTACTCTCCTTTTGGTGAATTGTACCCATTTTCCTACAAGTTGTAATTTGATAATACAAATAACACGATGGAGTATGAAGCTCTCCTCTTAGGCATGGGTGTGGCAGAAGACATGGGAATCAAGAAGCTGAGATGTGAGGTGATGTGGAGGTGATAGTAAAGCAAGTCCATCAACAATATCAAGTGAAGAATCCAAGACTCGACATTATAGAAACAAAGTATGGGACTACATTGAATCTTTTGATGCATTTTCCATTAAAGCTATCCCAAGAGAAAAGAATGAAAAGGTGATTCTCTTGCGGTGTTTGGCTTCCCTAGTGACACCTCATCCTTCTTTTGGTAAAGACAAGGTGACCATTGAAATGGTATTCAGGCCTAGTGTACCAGATAATGCAAATCATTGGCAAGTCTTTAATGATGATAACCAAATTTTAGCATTTTTGGAACAAAGGGATAATTTCAATAATCTCTTCTTTGAAGGAAGTGAAAATCCACACCGAGAAGCGGTGAAAAGAGAAAGAAGGAATTGAAGGGGTTGATGAAGGAGTGATCAAATTGAAAGGAAACAAGATTCCCAAAGGCCTAGTTTCTTTGGAAGACCTCTTTGAAAAACATGACAGATTCATTCAAGAGAAAGAAAAACAATCTTCTCGGTGCTAGCTGATTTTGATAAGGAAAACATCGGCACCCTGAAGGAGCCAAGGATGGTCAATATTGGAAAATGTTTCTCACCCGAGGAGAAGAGAAGGTTTTTTGTGCGTTACTCAAGAAATATTCAAATGTTTTGGCCTACTCTTATGATGAACTCAAATCCTTCCAACCAAAGGAAATGCATCACTCGATTCCTTTGAAGTAGGATGTTAAGCCATTCAGTGAAAACAAAGGCCATATAACCCAAAGATTGCTGATACCATCAAGGAGGAGGTAATGAAGATGCTCAATGCAAGAATCATCTTTCCCATCCACCATTCAATGTGGGTGGCTAACATTGTGCCGTGTGGAAGAAGAATGGTGAAATAAGAATATGTGTAGATTTCCACAACTTGAACCAGGCATCACTGAAAGAAAATTATCCTCTCCCTATCATGGACCACATTTTGCAAGCAGTCACTAGATCTGAAATGCTTTCATTACTTGATGGATTCTCGGGTATAATCAAATCAAAGTGGCGAGGAGGATCACACCAAGACAACCTTCACAACACCTTGGGGCACTTTTGCCTACAACAGAATGCCTTTCGGCCTAATCAATGCGGGAGCTACATTTCAAAGGGTGATGGATTTGGCATTTAAAGATCTAAAACATTACATTGTCATATATCTTGATGATCTCACGGTGTTTTCAAAGAAGAGGGGAGATCATATCCATCACTTAGAACAAGTACTTGCAAGGTGTAGAAAACATGGCATATCACTAAATCCAAAAAGTGCATTTTTGGAGTCACGGAAGGCAAGTTATTGGGGCACATTGTGAATAAACATGGAGCACACATTGATCCTGAGAGAGTATGAGCCATTCAAGCATTATCTCTTCCCACAAGCAAGAAAGGAGTTCATTCATTCTTCGGAAAGGTGAATTTTCTTTGTCGCTTTGTTCCTGAGTTTTCTAAATTGACAAAGCACATCACCACCATGATGAAACCACAGAAAAAATCAAATGGAATAATGAAGGGAAGGCAATGTTTGAAGATATCAAAAAATCCATCACCAAGGCTCCAAATCCAATGTCTCTAGGTTTTAACAAAGAATTCATCATGTATTGTCATGCATTAGAACATACCTTTTCTACCATCTTTTTCAAAAAATGATGAAGGAATGGAAGCACCTATTGCTTTCATGAGTTGCCCATTGAAAAATCATGAACTAAACTACAACCAATTGGAGAAGTATGCCTATGCACAAGGGTTAAGGTGATAAAAAATTTCAGGTTTTACATCCTCAACTCTCATACAGTGGTGATGGTCCCCAACAGTGCAATCAAGTCAATATTGACACAACAAGATCCTAGAGCTAAAAGAGGAGGAAATTGGATTGCAAAGACTCAAGAATATTACTTGGAGATTCAAACCTCCAATGGTAAGGGGAATGGTTTCTGCATTGATTGCTGAAGATGAAACACTCAAAGCTCAACATGGTGAAGAAAATTGTGCTTTCTCAACTTGTTCTGAAAATAACCCACAGGTTCTCTTTGTAACCACTACTGATGAGTGGTATGCTGATATTTCCTATTACTTAACTTATGGAGAATGCCCTCCTCATCTTGATTACAAGCAAAGGAGAACACTCAAGCTGAAGGTGACAAAGTTTATAATCTAGAATCACGCACTTTACAAGAGAAGTCTAGATGGATGCTTCCTCGTGATGTGTAGATAAAGAGAAAAAAAAAATTACTTAAAGCATACCATGACCAAGCATGTGGTGGACATTTTTCAATGATGTTCATTGCACACAAATATCCTCTGAGGAAGGTATTATTGGCCTACCCTCTTTGTAGACACTTAAGATTGGGTTTCTAAATGTGAAGCATGCCAACAATTCATTGGGAGACCACAACTTGCTGCACTACACTCAGCCTAGTTGTTATTGAAGAACCATTTCAGCAGTGGGGGCTAGACTTCATTGGTGCTTTGAATCCTCACTCAAGTGCGGGAATAATTATGTGCTCACCGCAATGATTACTTCACAAAATGGGTGGAGGCCATTCGGTCAAAGAAGACAACACCAAAACAGATGCAACTTCATCAAGGAGAATATCATAGTGCGTTTTGGAGTACCACAGAATATTATAGCGAGATAACATTACCTATTTCTTTCTTGAGGAGTTGGCCAAATTTTTCTATGGCTACAAAATCTCTCTATCTCATTTGTTTGACTACTATCCAAGGGGAATGGACAAGATGAATTGAGAAACAAGAACATTGTGACCATCATCCACAAACTCGTAGATGAAAATACAAGGAATTGGCATAAAAATTGTATAATGCATTATGGGCGGACATGATCAATCCCAAGAAGGCAAAAGGTATGTCACCATTCCAAATGTTGTATGGAGTCGAGGTATAAATTCCCCTCACGATCGAGATGCCAGTTCTCAAGTTGCTACAAGGAATAGAACATGGTCGGTTCAAGGATTCCATTCACAAAAGGATCCTCTTTCTTGAGAAGCTAGAAGAAAATAGACTCCGAGTGGTGGACCACATTAAAGAACACCGATTGAAAGTAAAGAATATTTTTGATAAGAAGGCCAAAGCGAGAGAATTAAAAGTTGGAGACTTTGTTGTGCTATGGGACAAGAGAAGGGAACCAAAAGGCATGGAAAGCCATGGAATAGAAAACAAGACCAAATGATAAATGATATGATAGTGGACTACCTAGCGTATGCTAGTTCCAGAGAAGTGTGATACTTCCTAGATGGTTGTCAATCCATTGTTTAAAACAAATTAATGTGAGAAATAAATAAATTCCTACTGTAGTTGATATGATTTAGGTATCTCATTCAAGTACAATAAGAAAATCCAATCACAACAGGCTAGGTTATAGTTGGATCTAAAGGATGAGGTAACTATCAAGGTATTGGGTCTAGTCAGGGTCTGATTCTAGGTTGTTTAGGTCAATTGGTAGGAGGTTGTTTGGCTCTATTTTTGGGAAAGGTATAAAACATAGAGACCGGCATTGGTCTTGTATGACCGATGATGATGGTTTAGTTTAGTAATAATAACCGATGGTTACTTATGGATTTTCAATAACTCAATATTTCATGGTTTAGGGATTTGTTTGAGACTGATTCGGGGATGGTGAGGAGTGGGTGTAAGTCTAGGGAGGTGTTGGAAATACTCAGAGATGTCTATCGGTCAGGTATGGGTGATTTTATGGTGTGGGTGAAGGAATGATCAAACTTGTATGGAGATAAATGGTGGGGAAGTGAGAGTTCAAGTAGAAACTAATAATGGAAGTAACAAAGCCTACTAGAATGAAAAAAAGAAGAATGTTGGTTAACAAGATACTTACTTGTGATGCAGGTTCAATGGCTGGATGGAGGTGATGGTTGATCGGAGGAATGGTGTTTGGTGTCATGGTAGTGCTTTCCTTGGAATGCTACCATGGGTGCAATGCTCCTAGATCTTCCTGGATGATGGTTCTGGATGCTTGGATGTACATGAAAGATGTTGGTTCTACTTGCATGCAGCTCTGATCTCATTCTCCTCTGGTCTCAAAATGTGCCAACCTCTCAAACAAGGTTGCTAAGGTGAATAAATGGTAACCAATGATGGTTCCATCTTGACCGTGACATCGGTTTAGGTCTGACTGACGTCGGTTAAGGTGGGATTCCCTAGGTTTACTAAAATGGGTAGATCTTTCTAATTTCTTGGGCCAAGTTGGTTTGTTGTTCATGGATCAGAATGGAAGCTTCCCTTCTAATGAGTGGGAATGTGGTTAGAGAAATCTTAGGCATTGATTTTAGGGTTAGACCAAATCTTAGCTCATTAAGGCAAGTAAGACTTAGTTATTGTTAGTTATGGAAACATGCCAAGAATAGGTCTAGGGTGAGGTGGTTGGATGAGGTGTCTAGGTGAGGTGGAAATTAGGTCAATTAAGGTAATAAAATAATGGATATTGTGAGGATGGGTATTTAATTTAATTAAAATAATTAAATTAATTATTAATGTGGGGTGAAAGGGGGCCATGGTTAGGTGCCCATGTTTAAGTTGGTTATCCGATCGGGGCTAAGGGGAATGTAACCAAATTTAGGTGTCTACATTTTCCCCTTTTTGTCACGTAGCTTGTATTGGTAAGTGATGCTTGACAAAAATAAGAAGTGGGTGCCCCATGTGTGGGTGAAGGTGATCCCCCTCAAACCAAGAACTAGTGAGGTGGAAGATGGAAGTGGTGAGTGGTTTGATAAAAGGTGGATGTGGTGAAAAGGAGCATAGATGTGGGTGAATGTGGGAAAGGGTAGAGGTCAAAAATAGGAAAATAGTAAATGGGCTAGGGTCAAAGGTAGTGGTAGTCAAACACACACACACACATTATAAATATGACATGGTTCTAGTTGAAGAGCTTGCAAAATCTACATCATCCAAGGTCGATAGGTTTATCCAAACAAGGTTGAAGTGATTCTGGTATCCAAGGCATAGGATATGGTGTGGAAACACAACATGTAGGTCAGGTGTAGGAACGTTTAGGTATGTTTCTAGTACACCAAAGGTTGGGTCAGGATAAACAACATGACATAGGAAAGGTAAGGTCATTAGGTCAAACAACATGGGTAATAGTGTCACAAGGTATAGCAGCACATGAGTTCACAGGTCACTAACAATGTTCCGGTCCAGGTAGCTAGGTCACGGCATGGGTAGGGCCGAGGTATGTATGGGTAAAATAACAAGTCCCTAAATGTAATTAAGGATAGGGATAGGTAATGTAGGCTTGGAGGTAGGTTGCGATAAGGGTGGGTAAGGTCAAATGGTGGTGGGGAAGGGTAAATGTTGGTCAAAAATGGGGAAAGGGTATTGACAAGAGTATGACAGGTAACTCGATGCCAGTCATACTTAACCGGTGATGGTCTAGGTAAACCGATCATGGTTTTGTTAGGGCACAAGACCAATGTCGGTTTAGGTACAACCGACCATGGTTTTCTAGGGCATAGACCGATGTCGGTCTAGGTATAACCGATGCCATCGTCAAGTCAATGTGGGTATATAAAAAGGAAAAATCCATATAATATGGATTCATTTGTATGTTTTGACTTTTGGAAAATGACAGAGCATTGAATGAGTTGTGCTTTTTTCATGAGAGAAGTACATGGGGACCGTACCGAGGTGAGGTGGAGAGATCCGGTGGGGAGAGGAGTCAGGTGGATGGGCCCATGAGATCAGGCAGAGTGAGTGGATTGGTGGAGAGGTTGGAGGTAGAGGTGTTACATGGTGGAGGTAGGAGAGGGGTCGGGTGGACCACCAAACATATGGCCAGGACATGCCACCACCAGAGGGTGATGCCAAGATGAGGTAAGAGCTAAGATTTTCTATGTATTGTTGTTAAATGTAGAAGGGAATATGGGTCAGGGGGTGTGGGTAGGGTAGAGAATTTTAAATTTGGTGGTTAAAATGGGTGAGAGGAGGGGTGGGAAAAGGCATAAGTAGGTTGAATAGGGTTGGGAGGGATTTGGGGAAGTTTGGGTAGGTGTCTAGGAGAAATGGGAGAGAAATGGGGGAAGAAAATTGGGGGTTTAGGTTTGGGCGTAGTAATAGTGACCGACACGGTCGAGGTATGGTATGGATGCCATATATCCAACATCATCAGATTGAAGAACCGATGTCTGAGTTTAGAATGGACCGGTGTCAAGTCAGAGTGACCGGTCTAGTTAGTGAATTTAGGTGTAGGTTTGTTAGGGTTTGTTAGGTTGAGGGTTTTAGGTTTAGGTGTTTAGGTTTTAGGTTTAGGTTTTAGGTTTAGGGTTTAGGTTTTGGGTTTTAGGTTTGGGTTTTTGGGGTTTAGGTTTGGGGGTTTTTTTGGGTTTTAGGGGTTTAGGTTTGGTTTTAGGGTTTTGTTAGGGGTTTAGGTTTTTTTAGGTTTTTAGGGTTGAGGTGGGGGGTTTAGGGTTTAGGGTTTAGGGTTTAGGGGTTTGGGTTTTAGGTTTGGGGTTTAGGGTTTAGGTGTTTAGGGGTTAGGTGGGGGTGGAGGGAAATGTTGGTTAAAGGAAAGTTGAATAATGTTTGTAATGTGGTGGATGCAGGCTAGAGAGTAGCTATGGATGAGGGATCGTGTACCTCCTTTATTGTTGTTGGTACGATCGAGTGTCACCACCATGAGTGGAGGCACATGATGGATGTTGGCTTGATAGGCATGAGACATTACAGGCATATAGTATGGGAGCCTAGCCTTATGGTCACACTCATCGATAGATGGGATACAATGACCAACACATTCCATTTTCCGATGGGTGAGCTGACAGTCACCCTAGAGGATGTCTATCGATCCTGCACCTACCGATAGTGGGACAACATGTGTATTCTATCTCCTCGAGGCCTCCGAGGAGTTGATGCTGACATAGTTTTTTTGGTGAGGGTATGGTAGAGATGAGGTTCCATAGTGCTAGTTTTGAGCTATGGTGAGATGTATGCAGCCCATCCAGAGGAGATGAGGCTAGTAGTTTTGATTATGGAGGTAGTATGTTGCTTTTACACTACTGATGTAGAGGGTGGGAGATTCCCATGGCATTGATGGGGGTCCTCCATGACATGATGGAGGAGAGGACCCAATTTTCTTGGGCACCAACATACTTGGTGTAGTTATACAGGGAGTTGTGGGCATATAGGAGATTACGGATGGTTTAATTTATGTTGCACCTTTCTTCTCCACTGTTGGGCATATGAGCACATTGTATGTGTGAGGCCACTAGGTATGCCCCAGGATGATGCATTTGAGCCAGGTTTTGTTTGAGTGGGTTACAGTGTTGGGTGCCGATTATCTTGAGCACAGAGCTTGCTGGGGCTACACACGATGTAGCCTATTACAAGCAGGTTTAGAGGGGGTTTGTCTGGTGGACATTATTTGGAGGCCTTATGTGGGTTTTCCATCATATGGGTGGATGGCCATGGAGTTAGATGAGTTGTACAGCTAGTTCGATGGATAGAGGGGCATCACGTGGGAGAGCATGAGCTGATACCCATAGATAGGGTCAGATGATAGTTTGGGCTATTGCAGGATGTACCACCTCCCTTCCCACAATATAGGAGGGATGACGTGGAGAGGCCGATGTCCCCTCCATGACCTACCATGCCGATAGGGTAGGAGGAGGCACCAGTGGACCGACACATTGATGATGTCAGTGCACTGACAGATACATAATAGTGGTAGTGGTGGGGGAAGCTCAGCACAGAGCAATGCCACCACCTAGACAACGATAGACAGACGTGGCCACCCTCACAATCCAGAGGGACATGTTACAGGGATAGGTGGCCACCTTACAGGGCCAGGTTATAGGTTTACAGGGATAGCTGATGGGGTCACAGGTAGAGGTGGCCATGTTATAGGCATAGGTGATGGCCCTTCAGCCCAGTCACAACATTATTATAGGGTAGGTACCCACACACAGGGTGGGGGGGAGATGGGGGGAGTAGGTGGCCACCCTACAGGCACATGTGATAGGGTTGCAAGGTCAGTTGGCCACTACACAGCACATGAATGTGGCCTTATAGGCCCAGATTGCTATGCAAGCACCAACACCACAGACAGTAGGTAGGATAGGGCTCAGGGGGACAGGGTCCCATGGTGGTATGGTATAGTGTAGGGTCGAGACCCTTATTGATAGGGAAGTACACAAGTTACGGTGAGACCCATGGCACCTCCTCGATAAAAGTGCCCATGGTGAGATTCAGGGATGCCTTAGGTGAGGTGAGGTATTATCAGGATCATTTGGTAGTAATAGGGATAGATGTCCCTTCATATGTGAGTACCGAGCACAACAGGCCTCGAGTGAGAGGACTCGATCCCACACTCACAGTGTGGAGAGCACAGGGGGCCAGTGAGCCCAGAGGTAGGAGAGCAGGTGAGGAGGCCACCAAAGTGTACAGAGGCTAGATCTAGGTGAGGGGCCATCGACTACTAGATCGAGGCCCACAAGGTGGTGAGGTGGGTGAGGTGGGGGGCACACACAGAGAGAGAGAGAGAGTGAGAGACCAACTCAGAGATCCGAGGGGCAGGTGAGGGATATCACCATTTTGGATAGTATAGGGATTATCTATGATATGGACCGGCCTGCATGCCGATGATTTTTTTATGATACCGGCCTACATGTGCCGATGATGATGTTTTATATGATACCATGCCTATGATGATGATGTATATGATGATATTGATATATTGATATGATATTTGATTTGATATTTTGAGATATATGAGATATGTTGATTATATATATATGATATGATATATATATATATATATATATGTGATGATGATGATGATGTGTATATATTGATGATGATGATGATGATATGTGATGATGATGTACTATGATAGGCATGATGATGATGGATCATAGGCATGGATGAGTCATCATAGGCATGATGAGTCAGGTCATAGGGCATGGATTGAGTCAGGTTAGTTTAGGCATGGATCGAGTCAGTCATAGGCATGGGCATGGTGAGTCGAGTTAGTCATAGGCATGGATGGAGTCAGGTCATAGGCATGGATTGAGTCAGGTTAGTTTAGGCATGGATGAGTCAGGTCAGGTTTAGGCATGGATCAGTCGGTTATTTAGGCATGGTTGAGTCGAGTTGGTTTAGGCATGGTTGGAGTCATAGGTAGGGTGGAGTCAAGTTTTGGTTTGGATTTAAGTTCCACGTTATTGGTAACAAAGGAAACAAATGATGATGGATATGCATGTTATGTTTGAAATTTCCAAATATTTGTGAATTGTGGAAATTGGTGAACATTATGATGATGTGTGGAAAAATGGTTGATAGTGATGTTTGTTAATTGGTGTTTGTTTGGTTTAATTTCTAGTTATTGATATAGAAAGGAAACTAACTAGGGTAGAATGTGAATAGGAATGGAAAAGGGGAATGGGTCAGGGTAGAGAGTGGCCGAGCTAACCTCCAAGGGCCCCATGCCCTCGAGTGCTACCTACATAGTCCTGAAAGGACCTCAGGCCGATGTAGTTCTCCCATAAGCTAGGGAAGATTATGATGAAGTAGAAGAATGGGTTGGAAAGTGTTAGGCATTGTTGAATGTAGGTCATAGGCATGGTTGAGTTTAGGTCACAGGCATGGTTGAGTTTAGGTCATAGGCATGGTTGAGTGGTTTTTAAATATAGTGTCGATGATCTGGTCTTGTATAGGATAAGCAATAAGAAATGAGGAAGGTGAAATGGTAAGAGGTGGTAAAAGAGCCACTTAATTGATAAGAACCCTAATGAGTCAATCATACCTAAGAGGGGCTCATGAACAAAAGACCCTAAAGGCATTGCATAATGGACCATTCTAAAGGTGAAGAAAGTCACATTATCACAAAATGTCACATTTTGTGGCAAGTCCCTTGAGTAAAGAGGAAATTAGGAAAAAAGAAAGGAGGTGAGAATGGGTGATTGAGCGTAACTTAGTGTACGACAACATGTCTTTCAGAACAAGAGACCCAAGATCAAGAATAGGCAAGTCCATGATGAAAATTTCATCCTTTTTCTTTTTTTTTTTTTTTTTAATAATAGATTGATCGATGCGGGAAGTCTATATGGGATGAGTATATTATCTCCTTGAGGTCTTCATGAAGTTGATCGATGCGGGAAGCTTCTATATTTATTACATTTTTTGTAATGACTTGATATAGTTGTCCTTCAAGGGAGCAATCTATTTATAGTGGTGGAATTAGAGTGAAGAGATGTCCCTTTTGAGGGAGTCATCTTTTTCTAGAAGTTTGACTCAAGGAGTTGTATCCCTTTTTGTTTTTGGACGTTTAAGTCATGGACAAGACTATAGAGGAAGATTAGGTTCTTGTTTAGAAGACAAGACCATAGCACACAAATTTAACTATGAAAGAGGTGGTTTTGAGTGATGAATGACCATGGGATTCCATCTTGAAGAAGATGAAAAGTATCCATGAGAATCATGCTATGAGTAGAGCCGTGGTACTCATATTGAAGATAGGGCTAAAAGGTGATGGGAATCACATGATTCTTTTTTAGTCATGGATCCTCAAAATGGGTAATATGGAAGGTGAACAATGCTCAAGGGATGAGTGATCAACTAACAAAAAGTGATATAGGACTTGATATCAACAATAATAAAATGGTCAAGATGCAAGGCATTAAGGGGCTCAGTTTGGGTTTACCTTCGAGTGAAGACAAATGATAAGCACCTGATCCATAGGCATGGGTAATGATATAGGGTCCAAGCCAATTAGGAGAAAATTTTCCCCATTTACTTTTCTCTTCTTTAGTTACATGTTGATTTTCTTTTAGGATGAGGTCACCGACCTGGAAGGTTCATTCATGAACACATTTTTCATATGCACATTTGATACACTTTTGGTAAATTTGGAGATGGTCAAGAGCATTGAGATGACATTCATCTAATAACTCAAGTTGCACCAAATGATCTTGGTGAAAAATTCATCATCATCTTGAGCATGTCTTGTAGTGAGATGCGAGAGATGGAATCTAGACTTCGAGAGGTAAGACAACCTCGGTACCATAGACCAGAGAAAAGGGTGTGGCAGCCGTCAAGTGTGAATACTAGTACGATAAGCCCACAAGGTGAAAGGGATGTGCGTATGCCAATCTTTCCCAGTATCATTGACTACCTTCATAAGAATTTTGTTCAAGGTTTTATTGGTTGATTCAGCTTGACCATTGGTTTGTGGGTAATAAGGTGATGAGAAACTGAGTTGATGCCAAAAGCATCACATAGTTTACGTAGGGTTTTGTTTTTGAATTGTTTTCCATTATCAGTGATAAGGCGGTGAGGAACACCAAAATGAAAAATGATGTGATGGTTGATGAATTCACATATCTTCTCAGATTTTTTGTAGAAATGAGGGGAATGGCTTCTACCCATTTAGTGTAATATTCGGTAGTGGTTATGATCCATTGGTGGCATTGTGAAGAATGGGGGTTGATCTCACCGACAAGATCCAAACCCCATTGAGAGAAAGGCCAAAGGTCTCATGTGACCTGTAAGGCATGACTAGGTGTGTGATGGAGATTAGCATGTTGTTGGCATTTCACACAATGTTTGACATAATCACAATAATCACGGTTTAGGTTTGGCCAATAATAGCCTAGGTGAAGGATGCATTTTGTGATGGCTAAACCACTAAAGTGACCTCCACAAATTCCATCATGGACTTCCTTAATGGTGTAGGGAATTTCAGAACTCATAAGGCATCGTAAGAGAATGTCATCAAAGCCACGTTTGTAAAGAAGACCACCCATGATGACATAATGGGAGACACTTTTAAGAAAGGCTCATTGTCCATTACGAGTGAGATCAATGGGTAAAATGGAAAGGGAAAGATAGTCTGCATATTGCTTATACCAAAGGTCACGTGGGTCAGGGGAATGGTTCCAATGGAGTAGACCTCATGAGGTAAATAAGAGGGTGATTGTAGCCTTTGTATGGTGACAAATATTTTAGAGTCAACGGGTGAAGCAGGTATCTGAGAAGCCAAACAGGCCATGGTATCCACAAATTTATTGGTAGAACGTGGGGTGGTTTGAAGTGTATAATGGTCAAAGGTGGTCAAAAGTATATCTACATGATGCTTATACTTTTGAAGGATCTCATTACAACACTGGTATATACCATTGACTTGGTTTATGACCAACTGAGAATCACCAAAGATATTGATTGTCTTAACATCTAAGGCATAAGCAACCTGAGACCCAATACAGTGCTTCATATTCCACAATATTGTTTTTGTACAATCAAAATCAAGTTTGAAAGACAAAGGCATAGGTTCACCTTCAAGAGGAATGAGGATAACACCAGCCCCACCCCCACGCTGACACTTGGAGCCATCAAAGAAGAGTGTCATTTGGTAAGTGGGTTCATCCAGGAAAGGGTAGCTATAGACTCATCTGGGAAGTCAAAGTTAGATGGTTGATCCCCAGAAATAGGTGCATCGGCCAGTTGGTCAGCAAATAGCCTTGGCCCTTAATGGAATTTTGATGAATGAATTCAGGTCAAGGTCAGCCAAAAGCATAAGCCAACATGTGACACATTGATGTTGATAGGGTTTGGCATACATATAGTGTAATGGGTCAATATTAGTAATGATGAAGGTTTTGTGGTTGAGTAGGTAATGGCGGAGTTTGGTGGTGATGAAAACTAAGGCTAGGAGAGAGTTTTTTTTTGGCATGGGTATATCTAGTTTCATAGTCCAGAAGGGTATGGCTTATGTAATAAACCACTTGCTCTCGGTGTTGGTCATCATCGATGAGCAAGCATGGCACCTAAAGAATGGTCAGTGGTGGAAATATATAGGTAAAAGGGTTGGTCATCTTTAGGAGGAATGAGTACTTGGTGGTTGAAGAAGGTATTGTTTTAAGGCCTCAAATGCTTTATGGCATTCATCATCCCATTTGAATGAAACATCTTTCTTGAGAAGATGATGAAATGGTTGACAATGGTCGAAAGTTGCGAGATAAAATGATGAATGGATTGTAAACTTTCCTTGTAGGCTTCAAAGTTGATGGAGATTAGTGGGTGGAGGCATTTCCAGAATAGCCTTGACTTTAGCAGGATCAACTTCTATGCCACGCAAAGAAATGATGAAACCCAGGAGTTTTCCAGAAAGTACCACAAAGACACACTTCTTTGGTTGAAGATGAAACACAATACTTGATGAGGTGGTCAAAGATGACTTTAAGGATGGGTAGGTGTTCGGTTTGATGTTTGATTTGGAAAGTAGATCATCTACATAATCTTCCAATATGTGATGCATGATGTCATGGAAGATGTAAGTCATGGCTCATTGGTATGTAGCACCAACATTTTTTTTAAGGCCAAAAGGCATGACTCGATAGCAGAAAAGGTCCCCCAAGGGGTGATGAAGGTAGTCTTGTGTTGATCTTCTGAGCTAGTAATATTTGATTGTAACCCGAGAAACCATCCATGAGTGATAGCATTTCATGGCCAGTGGTGAGATCAACTAGTTGGTCAATGCCTGGTAGGGGAAAGTCATCTTTAGGACAAGCTAGGTTGAGGTCACGGAAGTCCATGTGTAGATGTGGAGTCCCCTATCACCTTTGTGATAGAACGATGTTAGAAATCCATTGGGGATAATCAATGGGTAGGATGAAGGAAACCGAGAGAAAGGCATGAAAGCTCTTCTTTGACTAGAAGAGCAATGCGAGGATGCATTTTCCATAGCTTTTTTTGATGGGTTTGGCATCAGGAATGGTTACGATATTGTGGACCATGATTTTTGGGTCAATACTGGGCATATCGGCATAGACCAGGAAAAAGCATTGCTATGGTCCCAAAGGAAAGAGGTGAAGGCTTCTTGTTTAGTAGCATCTAAGGATTGGCCGATCTTTAGAATGTGTGGGTCATCCTGAGTGTTAATGTTGATTTCATGGTCGATTCATTCAACATGGTTTACATCTCAAGAGGTAATGACCGATGAATATAAGAGTCTTCCACACCAAGGTAGGTGAGGATGGACTCATCATCCTGACATTGAATGACATTAATAGAAGGTGTATCATCATCGATCATGTCAGGATATAGGAATGGGAGAGAAGAGGGAGCCTCACCATCACATTGATAGGTCAATGGTCCCAAGGAAATGGTGTTTACAAAAAAAAAAAATAGGAGGAATAGATTCGGATCTATGGACTCTGTGGGTGAAGATGGTAATGTGGGTGAATGAGATGGGGAAGATTTCTCATCCTGGATAAGGTCGAACGTGAACCTTCTTGGAGGGTGGAGCATCAAAACCAATGCCACTACGGTCATTGTGTTTACGAGAGGTACAGAAATGATAGTATGGTGGCCTTGTTCATAAAATCCAAAGCCAAATCCTTTCCATGCACACCGGTGGAGGAAAGTGTGAGTGAAGTGGTGGTTAGTGAGGGAGTGTAGGTCAGATAAAAATGGTTGGGCTTGGGATGGAGGTTTGGGTTTATAGGTGGCAATATCAAGTCCCCATATGTTAGATTGGTGTGAAGGTGGGGAGGGCCATAAGGAAAAACATCACCGATGTGGATGTCATAGTTGGGGTGTTGACAGATTCCCATACTCTTGTGGGGTGAGGAAGGTGTCGATATTGTATAGGTGGTATTCCCCAGAGTGAGGCATTGAAAAACACCTTCTAAGGGATCAATAGTCGTATGTGGGTAGTGGGGATAGATGGCTCACTAGATGATGGGGAAACAGGTGCATGTCAGCAGTAGAGGCTACAACTACAGTGGGGATAGCAAGGTTAGATGCAGCAGAGGTAGTGGTAGTTTTGGTGGATGGGCTTGTGGGTGAAGGTGAAGTAGTGATAGTGGTAGATGCCTTGACCGGTACAAGCACATCATTGGGCTGATATAACATGTTATAGGTCTTGAAAGGTGATGGGTCAAGGGGATGGTGTAATTATGTCCCTCGTGTTCAAATTTGAGGCAGTGATGTAAAGTCAAGGGACACAACCCATGGCATGGATCCAGGTCAGCCGAGCAAAAAGTTATACTAGAACTCCCCTTCTAGGACATAGAAAAGTTCCGGGATAGTGTGGGGACCCACACGTGGACATGGAGAACAATGGTACCTAGGGTAGAGGTCATGGCATCATTGAAGGAGCAGCAACATAACCGGGTTACCATGCATGTAATTGGTAGGTATCCACATTTGGTCATATGCATGGGAGGAGATGATGTTAATGCTAGCACCACCATCGATCATAACACATCATATGTATGTATATTATCGATAAAGATGGAGATGAAAAGAGTGGGGTCGGGGTCATCGACTAGAAGGGAGTGATCTCTTCATCTAAAAGCTGAGGGCGGCCACCACTTGGTGAGTAGGTGGAGGTGAGGTGAGAGGAGGTGATGATCTAGTGAGAGAGGCTACGTGGTGAGGGGGGGTAATGATGGAGGCTACTACGTGTGGGGGGTCATTTGGTAAGACTTCAATAGATTGAAGGACCTCCATGAGGGCTTGATGATGTGACTCGAGGTTTGGATGAGGTCATATAAAGACATTTTGAGGGGGATTGGTGTAGTTGTTTTAGCATTGTGTGATGTGTGACCCCATCGGAAATAGGATATGCAGGACCTCGAATGGTGACTTTGGGTATGGGTGCGGATGGTATGTTGGGTACAGGGTTGGTTGATGGGCCAGTTGCTTTTTCCTTTCCCTTGTCTTTTCTAGCAGCATGGGTGGCAATGTTGATCATGTTAATCTGAGGGGAGGTGGATGAAGAGGGTGTGTCATGGAAGGTATAGTGGCATGAGGGACAAAAACCCTAGTGGGGGATACGATCCTTGTGAAATGAGTAGGGCGCATTGGCATTTGGGTGGTGGTTTGGCCAACTCTCTTATACGAACCATGTTAATCTCAAATCTCGGGGGTGGATCAAAGAGTTGTGGGGGTGGAGATTTTGGTCACTGAGTAGGTAATGGGAGAAGATCTGTGGAAATTGGTGAAGGTGAAATGGGGTCCTCATCAAGAAGATCATCATCATCAAAATTTTCTTCAGAGGACACAATTGACAAGAGTGGTTTTTTTAAAGCCTTACAGTTCTCTACATCATGTCCTAACACATGATGGTAGGTGTAAATTTTTGGTTTCATCAAACCCTTTTGGTTTGGGTTTGAGTGGGTCATAAGGTCTAAGAGGTGGTAATGTGATGACAAAAAGTTTTGGAGATTGGTTAAGATTTTGGCATAGGATCCTGCTAGTGGATCACAATGGGAGGTGAATGTGGGTTTGGGTGTAGGTACAATTGATTGTGGAGGAAGAGGCTTTATAGGAGGGGGGGGTTGGTTTACTAGTTTTGTGTGTGAAGTGGTCTTAGGTCTTGGTTGCATCTACTTGGGTATGGGCATGGTAGAAGAGCTAGCAGGTAGAAGGTTTGGTTGGTTTAACTACCTTATTGAGGGTAGAGATTTTTAGCTTTAGGTTGCATCTTTTTGGGAAACGATGACATGGGTGTATGAGATGTGGAGGGAAAATCTGATGGTGGAAGAGGATGGGTTACCCATGGGGGTAACCGAGGTGTGTGGAGGTGGGTGGTGTAGGTTGGGCAGGAGGCGTGAGTGAAAGAGAAGAAAGTGTCATGGGTAGTGAAGAAGTTATGGATGGTAGTGGAGGTATGGGTGGTAAGAAGGTTACGGGTGAGTGGTGGAAGTTGTGTGGGTCACTTGGGTATATTAGAGGTCTTGTGATGAGGAAATGGGTTGTTGGGTTCTTGGTTTACTGGTGGATGGGGGTTTCTTGGCCAGGTCGAGGGGTGAGGTCCTAGGATGGACGGAAGGGGTGAAGGTGATAATGGCATGGTAGGTGAGGTTGGTGTATGAGGCCTAGGAGATTGGATCTTCTTTTTAGGGGCCGGGGTAAGTTTAGTGTTAGTTTTGGAAGATGTGGCTAAATCTAATTTGATGGGTGGGTGAGTAAGCTAGTAGTTATCAATCGGTGACCCCCTAAGTAGTAGATAGGTTTAGGTAAGGGAGATGATATAGGTGAGGGTAGGTGTTTGGGTGTAGATGTATGTTGGGTTATGGGTAGAGGTGTGAGTTGGGCCATGGGTGGTGACATGGAAGGTGTTGCAATAGTCATGGTTGTGTTTGGTTTGGTCACTCAAAACACTTTTGGATAGATAGTGGAGGTGTCAATGAGGACAACTACATTTGTGTTGAAACAAGAAGTAGAAGGCATCCCCAAAGTAAGGCTCTATCGACATAGTCCAGGTGATTATCACCAAGCATGAAAATGGTGTTGTTGTAAGTGGGGCCAATGTGGATCGAGTTGTAATTCCCATAAAATGTGTTTGAGACACAGGGAAATGGCTAGCCTCGACTCTGGGTAAGAGAGATGAAAGATCAATGGGATCTTGAAGGTCCGATGGTGAATGGTCATCTAAAGGAAATGGTATTTCTATAGATCCTCCATGGGTAGAGGAGAGGATGGGCTAGATGAGGTGGAATCTCCTTGTGATGGTGTAGGTGGTGGACATGTATCTCCTATGAGTAGGAGAGGTGCCACTGACAACTACTCTTAGAAAATTTGAGGGGTCAAAGGTGGCATGCTAATTATAGGCTCTTCCACGGGTGAAGGAGAAAATGAAGGGGGTCCTCATGTGGGTGGAGGAGTAGATGAAATAGGTTCTTGTGTAGGTAGTGGAGCTCGGGCTAAGATTTCATCTATGGAAGGAACATGAGGCAATTGGGAAGCAACTGGTATGTCATCAAAATAGCATGGACCTCGCGGACATTTCGCTATCATTGTTTGAAGTGTCACCAGTTTGGTTGGAAGATGGGGCATGATTAGGGAATGGCTTCTTGAAGATATGTAGGTTTTGGTTAGTGGGTGCATTTGGCTATCCAAGACTAGATCTCCATTGTCTAACATTTCTTGGATGATATTCTTGAAGGTGATGTAGTTATTGTCACTATGACCTTTGACACGATGATAGTTACAAAATTCATGTTCCTTATACCATGTGGGCATGGGTCACTCAGGGTCAAAACCAGTATGTGGTTTTATAGGTGGAAGGGTAATGGCACCAGCCTTAACAAGATTTTCCAAAATAGAAGAGTAAGATTCTCCTATCAAAGTGTACTTTCATTGTTCTCATCTGAACTAGAAAGCTTGGATGGAGAGAGAGATTAGAAGGAGGTTTGGCTGGGTTTGATTGATGAGGGGGACCAGCCTTGAGAACTACGATGGCATTGGAAGATCCTTTGGGTTTTGAATAGTTGTTTTGGGGTTTTGAAGATGAAGAAGCATCATTTGATTTGAACATGATGTTCTTGTTATGAAGTTGAATTTTCTTCTCTTTGATAACATGAATTTCCAATTTCGTGCCATGGTGAATGCCTCATCAAAAGTGTGAAAGGTCTACACCTACAGAGTTGGTGAGATGTGTCTTGCACAAGCCCAAGTAAACAACTCTATGAGTTCAATTTGAGGTAATTGAAATGTGAGTTGTTAATTAGGCTGTGCAACGAGTGAAAAAGTCAAATGATAGACTCATCATCATATTATCGTCATGTGGAATAAAGATCAGTCATGGTAACCTTCTTAACAATGTTGATGGAGAAGTGATCTAAGAAGGCTTGGGCTACTTGATTAAATGAGTAGATGGAGTGTCTTGGTAGCCCACTATACCAGTCCAAGGCAGGTCCTGTCAGGGACATCGGGAAGGTTCATAGGAGTAAAGTCATCATGGGTGATCAAGTAACACCCATGTTTGAAAGACCACAAATGTTGTTGTGGGTCTTCTTTACTATTGAAATGGTTGAATTTTGGCATTTCCCAATGTACATGGTATGGGAAAAGGGGATGGATGGATGAATGGGCTCATTATAGATTTCATCATAGGTGAGAGAATTACATGAGCCCAAAACCGATGCTTCCAGTGTTTACATCCTTTCCATCATTGATTTGATGAGGTCATTGGTAGGTTGTGGTGGAAGGGTTCCTCTCTGTGGCATAAGGGGGCTGGTATTGAACCTGTGATGTGGGTGGCATTCCATTATATGGTGATGCCGAATAGGGAGGTTGAGAATAGGGACCGATATAGAGGGCATGTATCTCCAAATGGGTGACAACGATGAGATAGGGGTTGTTGATAGTATGTGTATGTAGGTGGGATGGTCGTCAGTGACTCTAGTAGTGATTGGGGGTAGTGTTTGTGGGATGGAGAGGACAAGATTCTAGAATGGAGTAGGGGTCACCGACACCATGGGTGGTTGTTGCAATGGGTATTTGTGAGACAATGGGTGTGGATGAGGTTATGGTCTGGGGGTGGTCATGAGGGGACAACAAATACTACATGGGTGCAATGATACTTACAGATGCAATGGTCATAATGGTGGGTATGGGTCCTAGCTATGAAAACACAGGGGGAAGTAGGTGAAGGTAACACCACATTATTAGGGGCTGATGCAAGAAGGGGAATAAGGGTAGAGAGATGGATACAGCATGCCATATATCAACTACTACCCGAGAGTCCTGGTGGAAGAGTGGGAAAGGTAGAACTGTAAGGCCATAGGATTCTGATCAAGGAGTCATGAAATTCCTCATCACCTATGGAAATGGTGGTAGGTAGGGTTGGATCCATGGGTGACAGGACAGAGGGTGGTGAAGGGAGGTGGGAGTGGTTGATGACTTACGTGAAATGTAAGAGCATTAGCTTGATTACGAGTCAACACCATGTGAATGAGTATATATCAGTGATGTTGTATCCTACAGATGACACAGGGGGTAAGAATGAAGAAAATAGGTGTTTATAGGTAGATTTGGGTAATATATCAGTTGATGTTCAATACAGGGTAACCAACGCCGTTAAGGATGACCGATGCTGGTTAAGGGGTAACCGAGGTCAGGTTACTATGAGACAGAAACAATTTTATCAAATGAGGAAAAGACTAGTGATGGTCAGATGAACAAGTTGAATGATGATGATTGTTTATCAAAGCAGAGAGAGTACAGAGACTCACAGAACTCTGACAACAAAGAAAATGAAATAAGGGTTCTTTTAGGCAATTTAACCCAAAAGAACAAAACCATGCGGTTAAGAAAAAACTGATGCTGCGGTCATTAGGGTAATCCGATGCGCTTATGTGAAAATTGGAAAGATGTAGAAAAATGGATTGTTATGAATTTTAGTGAGATAAATAATCAACCCAAAGGTCTGGAGATGATGCAATGAAGTCCTGACACACTCAGAAGAAGTCAAAATACTCCAACTGTGATTGTGGAGTGTGTAAGGCAACAAAATGGAAAAATGGAGAAGCGTATCCTCACACCTCAAAACACACATCAATCAAACACTAAAAACACATACCTAACAAGTGATTTTTAATGTGTTGAGCTTATGCTATTTAGAAGACTGACTCATGAATTTTAGAATAGAGTTTTTGGTGAGGAAGGCTTCCTACGAAGAAGGATATCTAAAAGGAGAGGTTTGTGTATGTTATGGTGGGGGGGGCATCCTCTAAGATAATGACTCAACAGAGGTAACGAGCTGGGGAGTACCTACCAATCTGATCATGTGATCATGGATAGTGTTCCCAGGTAAGATGTTGTTTAAGAAAGATGTGTATATTTCAATTTTGTGTAAGTTTGGTAAGACACAGAGAGAGAGAGAGAATGTGCTTTCTATGATTCTTTGTGTCAACCATCAGCTGGGCATGACTTCCAACATATAGGTTGCCCTCATTTTAATGTGAGCTAAATGCAAAAAATCAAAATGTAATGCAACCAATTTTAAGCCCAAATCAAAATATTACGTTCGATGAAGCAAATGATGAATAGGAGAGGGTATGCTCTTTCACTAAATGCAGAAAGCAAGAAAGAAGAATGATTCCTTTTAAATGCACCAAGAGAAATGTTTCTTTTAGAGAAATTAGAAAGAAGAGAGGATTATTAGGGAAGAAAATTACTATGTAAGCCTTTTAAAGGGAAACAAACACACAACTTTCACCTAGAAATGAAGAAAATGCAATAGAACCCTTGATGGGTCCCACTGGGTGTGCCAAAATGTTTCACCATTTTCTTTACATTTTTGAATGATGAAACAGATAGGGTTATGGGCTAGGAGGAATACCTATTAAATGGGTTGGTTGATGGTTGTTGTGTGTGTTCTGACTTCTCGATCCAATGCCGATTGTGAGAGATTCCTTTTGGCTAGGAGGAACTACCTGTAATAGAAAACAAGACCACAAAAGAGAAGTTAAATGATATATGATAGTGGACTACCTAGCGTATGCTAGTTCCGGGAAGTGTGATACTTCCTAGATGGTTGTCAATCCACTATTTAAAAAAAATTAATGTGAGAAATAAGTAAATTCCTACTATAGTTGATATGATTTAGGTATCTCATTCAAGTACAATAAGAAAATCCAATCACAACAAGCTAGGTTATAGTTGATCTAAAGGATGAGGTAACTGATCAAGGTACTGGGACTAGTCAGGGTCTGATTCTGGTTGTTTAGGTCAATTGGTAGGAGGTTTTTTGGCTCTATTTTTGGGAAAGGTATAAAACATAGAGACCGATGTCAGTCTTGCATATGACCGATGATGGTTTAGTAATAACCAACATGACGATTATGGTTATCATGCATTTTTCAATAACTCAATATTTCATGGTTTAGGGATTTGTCTGAGACTACTCAGGGATGGTGAGGAGTGGGTGTAAGTCTGGGGAGGTGTTGGAAATACTCAGAGATGTGTCTAAGGTCGTAGTATGGGTGATTTTATGGTGTGGGTGAAGGAATGATCAAACTTGTATGGAGATAAATGGTGGGGAAGTGAGAGTTCAAGTAGAAACTAATAACAAAAGTAATAAAGCCTACTAGAATGAAAATAGAAGAATGTTGGTTAACAAGATACTTACTTGTGATGCAGATTCGATGGCTGGATGGAGGTGATGGTTGATCGAGGAATGGTGTTTGGTGTCATGGAAGTGCTTCCCGAATGCTACCATGGGTGCAATGCTCCTAGATCTACCTCTGGATGATGGTTCTGATGCTTGGATACATGAAAAGATGTTGGTTCTACTTGCATGCAGCTCTCTCTCATTCTCTCTCTCTGTCTCGAATGTGCCAACCTCTCAAACAAGGTTTCTAAGGTGAATAAATGGTAACCGACGATGGTTCCATCTTGACCGGCATCGGTTTAGGTCGACCGACCAGCGTCGGTTAAGGTGGGATTCCCTAGGTTTACTAAAATGGGTAGATCTTTCTAATTTCTTGGGCCAAGTTGGTTTGTTTCATGGATCAAACGGAAGCTTCCTTCTAATGAGTGGGAATGTGGTTAGAGAAATCTTAGGCATTGATTTTAGGGTTAGACCAAATCTTAGCTCATTAAGGCAAGTAAGACTTAGTTATTGTTAGTTATGGAAACATGCCAAGAATAGGTCTAGGGTGAGGTGGTTGTTTAGGTGAGGTAGGTGAGGTGGAAATTAGGTCAATTAAGGTAATAAAAATAAAATAAGTAAAGTACCATATGCACAAAACCACATAAGTTGACAAAGTTAGCTTAAGAAGTTTTACAAAAATGTAGGTATCAAAACCATGGGAAAAAAGCTGTCCCATAAACCTATGGGTAAAAATCCCACCCATATGAGAAAAAACACATTTCCTGGTATATCGGGCATGTTTTGTTTCGAGGCCATATGAGACAATCGTGGAAAATGTACAATACTCTTAGTGTAAGTCTTGAACACTTTCACACATGAAAAAAGCTCCACAACCTAACATAGGCGCCCCGTGTCAAATCCGTCGGTATGGTCACCCCTATTTGATGTCAAATTGGTCCCTTAGGGGTTTAGGAAAGTCAATTTAATCCCCAAGTGATTTTAGGAAGTTCTTACAAGATGCTATCTTCCGACAGGTATTGGGAAGGGATATCGTTGGCCTTCCCAGATTGGATAAACCCCCAGAGTGGAATGTAAGGGACAAATCCAACATGGAGGTGAATTGAAGACTTTAGAATATTATGGAAATGATTTTAAAAAGTAAAAATAGGGTTCACAAGCCTAGGCTATACATAGGCCTAAAACAATACTGCTGGGCTTGAAGAAGATTCTGAGCCTCGAGATGGAGTTAAGAGTAAAAAAAAACATCTCCATAAATATAATTACAAGCCCTACATGATGGTGAAATCATATTTTCACAACACTTTGGCGCATCAGGTCTACAAGCTTGATTTTCTCGGAGCACGGTGGAGTACTAAAGTACAATTCCAATTTTTCAGTGATAATATATATGAATCAAGACATTATACCCCCAATATTGGTTTCAAAAGGCCATTTCCAGTCAGGATCATATAAAATTTCACCAAGAAACTCCACTGGGAGCTCAAGTTATAATCATTCCAAGTTATGCTCTTAGAAGCAGTTTAGGAGTTAGTCAAATTTTGAGAGGACACATGTCAACACCAGGAGCCTGGCGGGATTTTATGTCCCCAATGTCTCTAAGGTTAGGTACATCAACCTTGGAAAAATTCTTCCAGCCCCTATGTGACCTCTTGGACCCATGTGACCTTCAGACTTGATAGTTCAACCCCCAGGTGCATTTTTGGAGCTCAAACTCCCTACTTTGTCCGATTGATGACACGTGTCGAGATCTAGGACCATCGTGAAATTTGATGTCCCTCATGTCATTGGGGTTAGGAATAAAATACATGGAAAAAATCACCCAACCCCCGTGGGGAGTCTTTTGGTCATCCACATGATCGACTTTCAAATTCCAATTGCTTTAAAGTAGCTTTTTAACCTCCATTCTATGCAATCGGATTGAGGACACGTTTCGTCTATTAAACACCATGGAATTCTGATGTCCCTAACATCCCTAAGGTTAGGAAATCAAGTCATGAAAAATGTGCCCAACCCTCTCCCTCCATGATTTCAAAAATTTAAATATTCACCTACTTCCAATGCTTCTAACCCTTACTCTGTACTACGTATTGACATCTCCATTCTTCCTCTGTAACTTCTCATCCATCATTCCACCATTGCTAAACCTCAAACCAAATCTACCAAAAGTTACTCCCCTTCCACTCCATGAAATCACGTAGGTCCTAGAGGGAAATTTGAGCAAACACAGAAGGAGAGGCACAAAATGAAGAAGGAGAAAACAGAGAAAACTCCACACCATGGAACATTAAGTTGAAGAAATATCTCAAATGGATGCATGAAACAACAAGCTGTATTTTTCTGTTCATTCCTCTACCTAATGCCATCAAGAAGACACCTTCAAACTCTCCTCTTATGCAATAGAGCATCCACAACGAAGAAATCCCACTTCTAGCTCAATGAAGAAAAAATCCAATTTCCCATCAAACCGTTGGGCCCACAAGTAGAATTACACGTAAGCATCAAAAGAAGAAACCCATATATAAAAATATTTTTCACAAATGGAGGAGAAAACCAAACCTGTAATTTTCAGGTTCATTAATACTGCCACATTTAGAAGCACCGAGGCTTGCCATACCCAAAATTTTAAAGTTTAAAATCTCCCAAGGACTATTAAGTGGGTGGGCCTGAAATTTTAGTAGGGTTATATTGGGAAAAAACCCATATCAAAAACTTCATTCGGTGTTAATCCAACCTTCAGAAGCCCACTTTATAAAAATAGTAGGTCTACTACATAGGGATCGCTTATTCAGAAAGTCATCAACAAAAGAGCTGCGAAGGAGATTGTGACATTAAAGATGCACTACTGAGAAAAGAAATCACTAGAATGGAAATTTTTCTCCACACTTATTAAAAATAGTAAGTGAGCCCATGAGCACCTACTTAAAATATAAAGTTGATCTAGAAGGAATGAGAAACTTAGGGAAAAAATGAAAACATGATCCGCAACATCCAATTGAAGATCGGGGACTCACTTTTTCACACTTACTAAAAATAGTAAGTTGTTCTTTCTGGGATAAACATCAAGTCGAAGTGGATGGGTCAGAAGCCGACACAACGCTTCACCTGTGAGTATGACATGGAAAACAAAAATGTCTTGTACACGAACCGAACAAACTTAAGACTCACATGGCCTCTAAGGACTAAAAGATGATTGAAGACTAAATATTCACAAGTGGCTTGTTCGCCACTGCAAGACACTCAATGTTTGTGCAGAGTCTCAAGTTAGTCCTATCCTTCTCTTTCCACTACGAGCCCGAGGAACAAACCATCCAAGATGACAATGGTACAATGATGGTGGTCATCAGCCCTAGCACCATTTTAATCTCTCTACAGATACCATCATCCCCCAACATGGTCGTCATCTCAAAGGATAGGGCCTTGCACAATTGTGAAACAATGGATTCATATGTCCAAGTGGTAGTGCTCAGCTCATGGTTGAAAACAGGAAGAAAGCCTTCCAGGATGCCCAAGAATCTTCCAAGGTGTGAGTTCTAAGAAGGGTATTATGATGTCATCACTCTTTGAGTAGAGTTTTGGGCAAAGCAAACACGAGAGACTTCCGGGATCGATGGGACTTTTCATCCTTTTCATCCTTAAATTGTGACTAAGGAAAGCAAAGAAATGACTTGGGGCGGATCATTAGCGACAATCTCCATCTATAACTACTCCAAGTGTCCATGAAAAGGAAGTTCCACATGAATTATTACCTTTTTATCTCCTTGCAAGCTCGAGATCATTCAAAGGATTGGCTCTCATGTAGAACATTGCTGCCAAGGTACCTACATTCGAGAAACTTCCACAGTTTGTAATGGAGGAGAGCAATAGGCATTTCGATTACGTGAACGATGCATTCACCATTTACGTGGTCCGAAGCTTAGAAGGGGACCTTGAATCTAGGATGTCACCACAAACAACATCCCTGATTAAGGAATACGGCTCATACTTCATACAATTATCAACCTTCACGTACATACAAAACATTGGCTTTCACCTACTTTCCAAGAATGCCTAAGTACCTCATTGACCAGATTTTATTATTTGAGCTTTGCGGACATATCACTCAAGTGAATGAAAATCTCAAAAGCATGATAAAGAAGAAATGATTTATATGTCATTTTGTAGCCGGGAAGCAATTTATCTAACTTGTTAGCACTCAGGCTTTGAAGAAGTGGGTAGCACCTTGAAAGGATTTTGATCTAATCCTCACTATTTTAGGTTGTGCCTTTCAACCAAGGTAAGAGAACCTATATTGCAGCCTCTTTTTTTGAAGGAGGTGGAGATATCCTTATACTATGCATATTGTATGGAGATGGCCTTGGGAAAACATGATCAATTTTCCATTATTCAAACTCAACAGAGTTGTCACTACTAAATGATGGAAATGCTTTCAAGACAAGGTTGAGGCTGCTAGAGACATGGTATGATCCTGATTTGCTTTGTGCATTTTTGTAAATGGATTGTGTTCTTTTGTTGACACACAATGCAATGCAGGGGTAGTATGGGGTAGGATTAGTTATTCTGAATGAAATTTTGGTGGGAGATTTTAGACAAGACTAACCAAAATTTTCCAAATTCTTTGAGGACCTTTGCAAGAAATTTGTAACACCTAAACAACAAAAATGCTTCAAAGGGGTTAAGGTACTCCTTCAACCAGATATGTGCACCAAATGGAGGCCCAGATCTGCACTCTTCCACACAATATTTGATAACCTACCACAAAATCTTGAAGCAGATGAACCAACAAAAAGTATCCAAAAATCTCTATTTTATCATGACCTAAGGTGCACCCAAAGGTTTACAAACAATCTCTAAATTCAAGGAAGGTAAAGTGATTTTAAATTTGTTTATCTCTTTATCAGATGAAAGCTCTTCTGAATGTGAGATTGCAGATGCCACTAAACTATCAACAAGAAATGAGACCATGTATGATCAAGAGAGATTTTAAACAAGAGACAACAAATAGAGAAGAAACACAAATTGAAAACATTCTCAAACATAAGTGCATGCAAATTTTGCCAAGAGACAACACAAAAATAATCCATAAATGACCAAATTTATCAAGCAGGGAATGTTATAAGAACAATCTCAGAGCTTTTTGATGGCTTTACAACTAAAACCAACTCAACATGATACAAATCTGATGCAAAAAGGAATTAGAAATGGTTCTCAGTGGTTTCTCAGAGAATGGGCTTCTTCCCATATTTTCCCATGAAATTCTAAGTTTCTCCAACCTTTTGCATGTCTCAAAACATGCATTATATAACTTTCAATTACATTTGATCCTTCTTTCCCAAGAAAATAATATGCCCAACATCAAGTTTGTTACAAAATTCCAACATGATTCACAGATAGGGACATTTAACAAATTTGCAACAAAGTTGCCAGTGTTTTCTAAAATGGTGAATCATTACAAATCCTTCCTTCATCATTATCCATTGTGGAGGCACATTTTTTCATTCTCCAAGCATGCAGACCCCTTTCATTTCATTTCATCATTTCATCCTTATCATTCCAAAATTTGATTCTACAACTTTATAATTTGATATTTCACATTTTACATGGGCCTAGTAAAAATTTATTTCAAAAACACCTCAAATCTACAAATTAATCCCTAAAACCACTTGCATTGATCTTTACAGGCACAAAAACACAATTCACCAAAAATTGATGAAAAATGATGCAAAATTCACATTTCCACACTTCCTGGAGCAAAAATGGCGGCCAAAAATGAAAATGTATAGTTACCCTTGATTTTCTCTTTCTCCTTCAATCTGGGCCCTCCACGTGTCAAAATATGATTGGGAATGAATTCGGGCTCACTTTTTGACTTTTTAACATTTTTGGAAAAATGGAAAAAATTGACTTTTTTCTCCGCCCCTCCGCCCTTGAAATTTGGTGATGACACGTGGCATATGGTGGGTCCCATTGGGATCGCGGCTCAATTCTACACATTTTGACCCTTTTTTTGAATTTGGAAAAAATTTTCTTTTTTTCCCCATGGGCCCACACCTCCGCCTCTGTCCTTGACACGTGTCATCCTCTCTATCGCTAAAAATCCATGGGCTTATTTCATGTTTTAACCCCTTTTTTCACCAAGGGAAAATTTTCTCATTTTTCCCCATGGGCCCGCCTCCGATTTCTCCTCCTCCCCACGTGTCCCTTCTCTTTTTCATTCATGGCCATGCCTCAAATTTTCATTCTAAGTCTTTTTGCAAAAAGGAAAAAAATTCCCTTTCCTCCACCATGCCCCCCGCCCTCCTCTCCCCACGTGTCTCCCTGATGTCTCTCATTCCATTTTAACTTTAGATCCATGGCTTAAAATTTTTTTTTGTTAACTTTTTTTGGTTTCCAAAAAAGGAAAAAATTTCCCTTTTCCACCCCCCACTTCCCTCCCTACCCCCCCCACCCCTTTCTCCATTCCCATCCCCCATCCACCTGCCACCTCTCTTCCATTTCTCCTTTCCACTTTTTTTTTTTTCACCAAAAAGGAAAAATTCTTCTAAGTCCCCCATCGCCCACTTTTTTCCTTTTTTTTTTGATTTTTTTAGGACACGTGTCCACCCACTCCTCCTTTGATTGATTTTTGAGGACACGTGTCCTCCTATGATTGGGTTTTGGGCTTTTGGCCATTTTGACTTTTAAAAATTTTGCAAAATAAAAGTCAAAAATCTCCAAGGAAATCTCCACTCCCCCTTCTCCTCCCAATCAAAACATGCCACGTAGGTAATTTGGAAAAAGTGGAGCCCTGGGCCCAAAAATGCCCCATTTTCCAAAAAGGCAAAAAATGATAAGTTATAACACTTCCCCACTTCTCCTCAGCTAATTAGATATGCCACCATGCACACCCTCTTCTCACTTCTTTGAGCTTAATAATTTGATGGCTAAAATACAAATGCCGTCAATTGACCATCAAAAAAAACAAAAATTTTTCCATGTGCCCTGAAATCTGATTTTTTTTCAAGGATGGAATTTTTTTTTGAATAAAATCAAGATGAAACATGATTTAAGAGAATTTTCAACCACGGGGATAGATTTTCAAAGGCATATAGGTATAAAATGATCATTTTTAAGCTTTCACGATCGAAAAATGGAAAAAATGACATAGCCCATAGATTTGAAGAATTTAGGGCAAAAATTAGGGCAAACTTGAGTATTCTTGCAAAATGGGGCATGTCAAATGATTTTCAAATGGATTAAGGCATGGGAATAGAGGCAAAAACTTCATTTTACCCATTAAAACTATAGAAAATGTTTCAGAAATGCAGAGTGAAAAGAAAATTAGGGAAAAGGTGGTGTAAGATCAAAATGGACACCAACATCGGCTCCAACTCGGGATGGGCACTCCCTGTGAGTGCCACAAGAACAATAAGTAGACCAAGTGCCAAAATAATCCATTGGGAAAAGGATCATGAGCCAAAATCACCAAAAACAGCTGAGAACCCGACAAAAATGGCTGCCACACACCAAGGCAAACCACAAACCGACAAAACACCAAAAAAGAGCAAAAAAAAACAAACACTATACACTATACAAGTGGTGCATACCTCAAATTTGGGGATTAATCCAAGAAATGCTTCAGATGCCTACCATTAATAGGTAGTTCAAGCAATTCCCCATCTAAATCTTTGAGAAAAAAGGTATTCTCACCAATTTTGATATCAATGGAGTAAGGGCCCATCCATAATGCATCAAATTTTCCATGTTTTCCCTTATCTTCATTTCTGTTGTCCCATAACAAAACCAGATCTCCAATATTGAAGGCCCTAGGAGTGACCTTCTTGTCAAACAATCTTTTCAACTTCTCTCTAAATCTGACATGCCTCTGGTGGGATGCTCTTCTCTCTTCATCTAGCTCCATAATCTGATTAATCCTTGCTTCATATGGACTGACCTCTTGATCCTCAAGTTGTTGAACAAACTGAAATGAAGATAATTACAGATGTAAGGGCAGTAGAGCTTGAGTTCCATACACCAACTCAAATGGGCTCTTACCAGTAGCTCTCTTGGCAGTGATTCTATCATCCCAAACTACAAATTTCAGTTGTTCACCCCATTTTCTCTTGTTCAACTCCAAGGTCCTCCTAATGATCTTTAATAAGTTCTTATTGTTGGACTCAACTTGTCCATTCCCTTGGGGGTTATAGTTTGAAGAATAAGTCAGATTGGTTCCATACTCCTTGCACATTGCCATCAAAGGTTTAGCTCTGAAACACATGGCATTATCAGCCACAATCTTGACTAGCACACCAAATCTACATATGATATTATTCAACAAGAAGTCCATAACAACTTGGTGTGTTGCTTTCTTGGTGGGGATTGCCTCTACCCACTTGGTGAAGTAATATGTGGCTACAAGGATCCATTTATGTCCAGCACTAGAAGGGTCTGAAAATCTCACCAATGAAGTCCATCCCCCACTATTTGAAAGGAGCTTCAATTGATACAGGCTGCAAAGGAAGGGAGCCTGAAGCTTTCATTCTTCCAGAGAAAATGCTGGCAGCTTTCACATTTTCTAATCAACATGGTTACATCTTTGAAGAGAGTAGGCCACCAATAACCAGCTCTCAAAACTTTGTGTGTTGTAACCCTTCCAAAAAAGTGTCCTCCACAAACTCCCCCATGGAAATCAGCAATCACTTTGGGAGCTTCATCTTCAGTTACACACTTCAAGAGGACACCTTCAGGGTTCTTCCAAGCCAGCCCAAAGTCAGTGATGATGTATTTTTGAGAAGCCAACTTGAGGGCTCTTTTCTAATTTTTATTTAAATGATCAGACAACATAGGTGTCTGAGGTAAAATATTATATCCTTGTACCACTTAAAACTTACCAATTTCCCAAGAACATCTACCCTTTCTTCCTCTACTTCATTCACTTCCACAATCTGCAAGTTTCTCTCAACCATGAGCTTAGCAAGACCCAAACCTCTTACCAACTTTGTGGTTTGGATGTCCATATCATACTCCTACAGTTTTTTCACCCATCTACATCTTTTACTTGAGATCTCCATCTCTGATAAGATGTCTTTTACCATGGTGTGGGGAACATAAGCAACAACTTTTGAACTTAAAATATAAGGCCTAAAAACTTTGTTGCTTTCACCAAGGAAAATGCTTGTTTTTCCATGATTGTATATTTTAACTCAAAGAGCTTGTAAAGCCTTGCTAAAGAAGGCAATAGGCCTCTCAGCCCCATCTTCATCCTTTTGGAGCAAAACAGATGCAATAGTATTTTCAAAGCAAAGGAGAAGATTTGGAAAGGCTTCTTGTAATTCGGAGCTGCCAAGACAGGTGCATGTTTAAGTGCCTCTTTGATTCCTTCAAAATCCTCGAATAACAACCCTCCTCCCATTTGATAACTTGATCTTTCTTTAACATGCATGTGATAGGAAGAGTCAACTCAACAAAATTGGACACAAACCTTCTAATGAAATTGATTTACCCAAAGAAAGATTGATGCCCTTCTTCGTTCTTGAATTGGCACCTTGCTGATTGCTTCTACTCTCTCAGGATCAATCATGACACCAGCCTTTGAAACAATATGACCAAGCAGCTTGGCCTTTTACACCCCAAAGTGACACTTCTTTGGATTGAGAGAGATTCCAAATTCTCTACATCTGATCAACATTCTTTCCAAATGCTTGCAAAGTGATCTTTTCTACTCCTTGAAAATACAATCACATCATCCTGATAAACTACAATGAAGTCATTTATATAACCAACAAAAGCAACATCCATTGCTCTTTGAAAGGTAGCTCCAACATTCATGAGACCAAAAGGCATTCTCACATAAACATATGTTCCCCAAGGAGTGGTAAAGGTAGTTTTAAATCTTTCTAACTCCTTGACAACAACCTGATTGTAGCCAGAGAAACCATCCAAGGTGGACAACAATTCAGATCCAGTCACTAACTACAACATGTTCTCCATGTTTGGAAAGGATAATTGTCTTTCAATGAAGCTCTATTCAGATTTCTAAAGTCTACACAAAGTCTGATATCTCCATTCTTCTTTCTTACTAGCACAAGGTTTGCAACCCAAGATGAATACCTTGTGGGCTGAATGATCCCTCCCTCCTTCAGTTTCTTCAATTCATCTTGCATTTTCATGGAGAGGAGTGGATTAATTGGCCTTTTCTTCTATCTGAATGGTTTGGCATTTTTTTCAAGAGGGATCTCATGCTGAAACAAGTCTTCTCTATATGCTTTCAGCTCTAATATGACCAGCAAGGCAAGGCTCTTGATATTGTTTCAACAATTGAGGTAGGACTATTTTTCTTCCTTGTTTAAACTACTACTGCCCAACCAAACTTTTCTTGGTTTTTCCTTTGTTCCCAAGTCATGCTCTTCCACATCCCTTGAGGTAGATATGTTTCTATTGATGATGCAATCAACATTGCTAAAATTTGACTCAAGAGCAACAAGACCTCTAGGAATGGTGTTAGTTTTCAATTGGATAATATCTTTTCCAAACAAAGTCTCTCTTCCTTCAGTCACACACCATTGGTTCCCAATCAATATGCTGATCTACAAACTCACCTTGATTTTGTAAGAACCTTTTCACTTGAGCATCATCATTAAACACTTGCCAATGCTTGATGTTGTCAGGGACAACTGGCCTAGTTAACACTTCAACATTGTACTCACAATAAGGTGAAATGGTGCAATCTCCAAATCTTGACCCCAACACTACCAAACTTTTCAGCAAAAACATTCAAACTTCTATCATGGTGCACAATATTGAAGGAATCAAACATCTCAATTAGATCCCAAACTGCATGCTTATACTTGCTTCATCCACTGATTTTTTGTAGCATACAATTTTCTTATTTGTTTGACAACTAGCTCTGAATCTCCCTTTGCAATGATGTCCTTGACACCATACTTCCATGCAATTCTCAGACCCAACAACAAGGCTTCATACTCAACAATGTTGTTAGTACATTCAAAATTAAGCTTGAAGGAAAAAACAAATTCTTCCAAGCTAGGAGAAATCAGAATTACACCAGCACCATTTCCAAATTTGGAGCAAGCTCCATCAAATAGCAAGGTCCAAGGAGAACATACCTATTCAAGGCACTTTGACTGATCCATTTTGTGTTCTTTTCCATCAGCAAAACCAATAAAATTATCAACATCAACATCAACAAATAATACTTCATAAGAAGCATTGTTTGGGTCCTCAATTAGATGCAACATTTTCTTTTCTCCATAGAGCTTGACAAGGCTGCCCTCAATGGGAATGGTGGAAAAATACATATCCATTTGGACACTCCTCTCAACACTTGCAGCCCACTTTCTTGACAATAACATACCCCATTTGGCAGGGCAATCAACAATCACAACATCCAATTTTAAATTCCTCCCGGGATAAGATGCAAGTTGCACAACCAAAACCTTCACACAACCAACAACCAACACTTCTCTTGAGTCCATGGCAGTACACTTTCCATAGGCTATTGTCACTTTGATATCCAACTCATTCATGACTTCTAGAGGCATGACATTACATGATGCACCAGAATCAAACATACAATTGTGAAGTAGCCTATCCTTTATGATCAAAGTTGTGAAGAATGGATCAACATTCAATTGGGAATCAACCAAGGATGTCCCCAAATATACCTCAGGTGTCTCTCCAAAATCCTCTACTACTGGTGGTGTTTCAAGGTCAACAATGATTTGAGGAGGAATCTCAACAACATTTACATTTCTTCCTGAGTAGTCTTCTCTTCTTTCAACCCCAAGTACTCAAATGCTCTCTTCTTATGCTCAGAATTCTAAGCAACTCAATGATTGGAACACTCACTTTGATTTGGCTCAATACTTGGGCTATGTCATAGGGAACACTCTTTGGAAAAACAACATTGGAAGGGAGACAAGAAGATTCATTAGATGGCATGGGATTCTTGGCAGCTTGGGCATGAGGAGGACTGTAATTTTTTCTTGGGACAACAGAGCTTTTGGCAAGTGTTTCTCTCTCTAGGAGCTTCTTTTGGAATGCTTGTGAGCAAGGGTGTTTTAGGTTTGGCTTGAGGCCCAACTCCTTTAACAACTTTTCTTCTAGTGTTATAATCTTTCTCTTGAGCTACAACAACATTCATCAACAATTGTCTATCTTCCTCCGAAGGAATACCACCATCATACTTCTTAATCATCAAAGCTCTTAAGTATTCAAAGTCATTGTTAGGAATTTCAAAAGCTTGCACTACATCAACTTCAAGAGTATGAGGGGGAAGGAAAACTTGTACCCATTTGATGCAATCCCAAAAGGTTGTAGCTGTCCTTGCACTTATCACTTCAGTAGATGTTGCTCCTCCTTGTGAGCTTGAAGAACAACCCACCATGCAAATATCATCATCAGTACCATCATCATTATTAGCTTCACCTTCTTGCTGGTCCACTTCACATGGAGGATGGGGTAAAAAAACACCTATCACACCAATCAATATCAACAACTTCTTCAACAACAACAACCCTAGCAGTTAGGGGATCAGGTAACACTCTTCCTTCACGTGCTTGAGGATGTCTATTTGCAGACCCCATGGGTCCTTTTCCTCTATCATCTTCCCTTTGATCACCTCTAGGATGATTGGAAAATCTGTCATGGTTTTGTGCTCTTGGCTGACCTTGTGAAGTTTTCCCAATTCCTTTCTCAACTCTTGCCAACTTATATGAGATTTCTTTGACAACCCCTACCAAAGTTTTCACAACCTCCTCTAAATCAACACCCTTGCTAGCTTGAGGTTTTTTAGGGTTTATCAACTTTACACCATCTCTCTTGAGAGGTTTCCCAATTGCTTTGATATTGTTTTCAATTTGAAGTGCCATGGTGAAAGCTTGTCTTAGATTGGTAGGGTTCTTGTCTCTTAGGTAATAGGCTGCCTTTTTATCAAATGCATCTACATATTTGATTAAACAAGACTCATCACAAGGCCTCACTAACAGGAAGCCTTCTCAAAGTTTTGTTAAACCTTGTGTTAAAGTCATGGACTGATTCATTGGGGTTCTTCTTGATATTCTCAAACTCGACAAGAGAAAATCTAGGATCAGTCTTGTCACCATATTGCAACCTAAATGCATTCTTCATCTCAGTCCAAGAATCAATTGAATTATCAGGAAGAGCCTTGTACCAATCCCTAGCATCCTCTTCTAGTGTATGAATGAACAATTTAATATACACATCTTCAAACTCTATCTCAAAATCTTCCATCATGTTAACAAAAAGTTTGAGATGTTGATCACCAGTTATTGCATTGTTACCTTGGAATTTTGGCAATCTATTTCTGACATCTTGTGGGACAACATTTGGGTAACCATCCATTCCTCTAAAGTCTATAGGACCAAAGGTGTTAACAAAAAATGGAGGTCTAGGCTGAGCCATATTGTTTGGTGGAGGTGATCTTGGGGGTGACACAAGCTGATGAGGAGTGCAAGGTCTTTGGGGCTCAAGAATGTGATTCACAAGACTGGTATTCTCTAAGTGCTGATTTTCTTGGAAAGTTTTATTTGAATTGAAACACAGAGGTGCAGATTGAGAAGGAACTTACCCGGTATAATAGAAGGACCTTCACTAGCTGAGGAAAACAAGTTTATGAGAGGATTTCTTGAATCAAATCACTTGAAGAAGAGTGATAATCCTCTACCAAAGGCTGATCTCTCTCACCAATGGATATATCTTTTCCTGATGTCTGACCTTTAACAACCTTCCAAACTCTTCTCCCTTCCAACTCTGAGTTTCTTGAATCTGTAAACAACTTCTTAGCAGAGTCTCTAATGAAGAGAGATCTTCTTCCTTCCAGTTTTGTAGAGATTAGCAACACCAAAGTAAATGACAAAAAGTTAAGACACTGGTACTTATCAAGATCAGAACAACATGGAGTCACCACTAAGGAATTTCACCCTAGTTGTGCAAATGCACTAAAATACTCTTCAAATATCTATCAAAGACTAAAATCTTGCCAAACTTTATAGATCAGACCTTCCTTTTCTTTGAATTTATCAACCACAAATGCAAATGAAGTGCAACAACTACTAAAACTGATAAAATTTGTAGGTAAACTTATATCTTCACTTAATCCTTACAAATCTGATTATAAAATGATGCTTCAACAATGTATTTGCATGCAAAATTTGCAAGGGACTTTACTAGGGTTTGATATGCATTCAAATATCTCAAATATGTATGCACATGGATCAGATTGAACTAAGAGAATATCAAACTCAAAACTCTACTCTTCATTCCAATCTTATAAATCTGATCAGAAGATGATACTCAGATTTGTAATTACACATAAATCACACAAGAAGTATTACCAGGGATCTAAAATACTGAATAATGTCCCCAAAAATGACACCATTTTGGTGTTGTTGATGGGCTAAATAGACATGGACTGGAAAATGAATCAAAAAAATCAATCTCAATCAATCTCAATGCAAAATTATTTCCCAGGAATTCAAAACAAGTCCCCGAAATGAATGGCCATTTGGGTGTTGGTACCCAGATTTAATCTCCTTCACAACTTGAGCAGCATCATGGATTTTACAAGACACTCAGAGGTAGATAAATGATTTATATGTCATTTTGTAGCCGGGGAAGCAATTTATCTGACTTGTTAGCACTCAAGATTTTAAGAAGTGGGTAGAACCTTGAAAGGATTTTGATCTAATCCTCACTATTTTAGGTTGTGCCTTTCAACCAAGGTAAGAGAACCTATATTGCAGCCTCTGTTTTGTGAAGGAGGTGGAGATATCCTTATACTATGCATATTGTATGGAGATGGCCTTGGGAAAACATGATCAATTTTCCATTATTCAAACTCAACAGAGTTGTCACTACTAAATGATGGAAATGCTTTCAAGACAAGGCTGAGGCTGCTAGAGACATGGTATGATCCTGATTTTCTTTGTGCATTTTTGTAAATGGATTGTGTTCTTTTGTTGACACACAATGCAATGCAGGGGTAGTATGGGGTAGGATTAGTTATTCTAATGAATTTTTGGTGGGAGATTTTAGACAAGACTAACCAGAATTTTCCAAATTCTTTGAGGACCTTTGCAAGAAATTTGTAACACCTAAACAACAGAATGCTTCAAAGGGGTTAAGGTACTCCTTCAACTAGGATATGTGCACCAAATGGAGGCCCAGATCTGCACTCTTCCACACAATATTTGATAACCTACCACAAAATATTGAAGCAGATGAACCAACAAAGTATCCAGAAATCTCTATTTTATCATGACCTAAGGTGCACCCAAAGGTTTACAAACAATCTCTAAATTCAAGGAAGGTAAAGTGATTTTAAATCTTGTTTATCTCTTTATCGATGAAAGCTCTTCTGAATGTGAGACTATAGATGCCACTAAACTATCAACAAGAAATGAGACCATGTATGATCAAGAGAGATTTTAAACACAAGACTACAACATGAGCAAGAAACACAAATTGAAAACATTCTGAAACATAAGTGCATGCAAATTTTTCCAAGAGACAACACAAAATAATCCAAAATGACCAAATTTATCAAGGGGAATGTTATAAGAACAATCTCAGAGCTTGTTGATGGCTTTACAACTAAAACCAACTCAACATGATACAAATCTGATGCAAAAAGGAATTAGAAATGGTTCTCAGGTGGTTTCTCAGAGAATGGGCTTCTTCCCATTTTTCCCATGAAATTCTAAGTTTCTTCGACCTTTTGCATGTCTCAAAACATGCATTATATAACTTTCAATTACATTTGATCCTTCTTTCCCAAGAAAATAATATGCCCAACATCAAGTTTGTTACAAAATTCCAACATGATTCATAGATAGGGACATTTAACAAATTTGCAACAAAAGTTGCCAGGTGTTTCTAAAATGGTGAATCATTACAAATCCTTCATCATTATCCATTGTGGAGGCACATTTTTCATTCTCCAAGCATGCAGACCCCTTTCATTTCATCATTTCATCCTTATCATTCCAAAATTTGATTCTGTAACTTTATAATTTGATATTTCACATTTTACACGGGCCTGAGTAAAAATTTATTTCAAAAACACCTCAAATCTACAAATTAATCCCTAAAACCACTTGCATTGATCTTTGCAGGCACAAAGGACACAAATTCACCAAAAATTGATGAAAAATGATGCAAAATTCACATTTCCACACTTCCTGGAGCAAAAATGGCGCCAAAAATGAAAATGTATAGTTACCCTTTGATCTTTCTTTTCTCCTTCAATCTGGGCCCTCCATGTCAAAAATATGATTGGGAATGAATTCGGGCTCACTTTTTGACTTTTTAACATTTTTGGAAAAATGGAAAAAATTGACTTTTTTCTCCGCCCCTCCGCCTTTGAAATTTGGTGATGACACGTGGCATATGGTGGGTCCCATTGGGATCGTGGCTCAATTCTACGCATTTTGACCCTTTTTTGGAATTTGGAAAAATTTCACTTTTTTCCCCATGGGCCACACCTCCACCTCTCCCTCGACACATGTCATCCTCTCTATCATAAAAATTCCATGGGCTATTTCATGTTTTAACCCCTTTTTTCAAGGGAAAATTTTCTCATTTTTCTTCCACGGGCCCGCGCCTCCGATTTCTTCCTCCCACACGTCCCTTCTTTTGTCATTCATGAGCCACGCCTCAAATTTTCCATTCTAAGTCTTTTTTTCAAAAGGGAAAAATTTCCCTTTCCTCCACCTCGCCACCGACCGCCGCCTTCCCACGTGTCCCATCATGGCTCATTCATGGGCCATGATGGAATTTTTTTTTAACTTTTTGACCAAAAAAAGGGAACAATTTCCCCTTTTTTGACCCCCCTTCCCCCCCATTCTACCAAGGCCACGTGTCCCACCTTCCATTGGCCCCATGGGGCCTTTCCTTCCAAATTTTACTTTAACATTTTCTACCTCCAAAGGAAAAATTCTTCTAAAACCCCCCATCCACCCCCTTTTCCCTTTTTTTTTTTTTAGGACCACGTGTCCACCTCTGATTGGAGTGGGGTTCTTTTTCATCTTTAACATTTTTTTAACCTTAAAAAAAAAAAATTCTCTAAGTCCCCATCTCCACCACTCCTTTTTTTTTTTTTTTTTAGGACACGTGTCCACCTCCCGATTGGGTTGGGGGCTTTGGGCCATTTTTTTGAATTTTAAAATTTTTGCAAAATAAAATCAAAAATCTCCAAGGAAATCTGACTCCCCACCATCCTCGCCAATCAAAACATGCCACGTAGGCAAATTGGAAAAAGCGGAGCCCTGGGCCCGAAAATGCCCCATTTGCCAAAAAGGCAAAAATGATAAGTTATAACACTTCCCCACTTCTCCTCAGCTAATTAGATGCCACCACATACCCTCTGACTTCTCAACAATAATTTGATGGCTAAAATACACCCGTCTGACCATCAAAAACACAGAATTTTTCCAGTTGTGCCCAGAATCTGATTTTTTCACCAAGGATGGAATTTTTTTGAAATAGAATCAGATGAAACATGATTCCAAGCATTTCTCAACCACGGGATAGATTTTCAAAGGCATATAGGTATAAAATGATCATTTTTAAGCTCCACGATCGGGAAAATGGAAAAAATGACATAGCCCACATATTTGAAGAATTTAGGGCAAAAATTAGGGCAAACTTGAGTATTCTTGCAAAATGGGGCATGTCAAATGATTTTCAAATGGATTAAGGCATGGGAACAGAGGAAACAACTTCATTTTACCCATTAAAACTATAGAAAATGTTTCAGAAAGACTTGATCTTAGTAATCCAAACATAAAATCAAATAGTAGAAGCACATGCAAACAAGGAGTCTCGAATTTTATTGATACCAACACCCTTATCATTTAGGGCTCTCCTCCTCCTCTATAACAAAGAATGGTTGGTGCACACATCATTGAGACTGAATCCGGAAAGATGTTTCCATGGATGCGGGAAATGGTCATCCCTAACACTTGCCTTTGCAGGTAACAAGTAGTAGCAACCCCTAATCTATCATCGATTGTATCATTCACTAATAAAAAAGGTCAAAAATATAAAACATACCACATCACGATTCTATAGTGGGAGATAGGTAATCAATACATTAAAGTAGCTTTTCCAAAGGTAATCAACCTAGTGGATGAGATGACACCAACCGACTATGAGATGAGCACGATACAATTGGGACCAACTACTCATGAAAGAGATTTGCACATATATCAACAATCATTTTCTTGCATGGTGGTAAGGATTAAATAATAAATAAAGAGAAGATTGAGGTAGTAGAGGAAGAACTACAAAATCTTTCATGTTATTTACAACACCCGGTGGAACTAAGCACTACAATACTTCTATTGATAAAGTGGCACCCATCAGTAGCTTTGATCTAGAATCCATCAGAAGAACGCATGAGCTCACAATGCAGGGGTGAGAAAACAATGAATGGATCGACTTAATCTCCAAAAAATGGAAGCCAACACTCCAATAGGGAGTTAAGATATTTGCATAAATGCGTGCAATAGCCAATAGAATGTGAAAAATGAAAGAGGATGTGGAGAAAGACAAAGATTACTTGGGAAACTTTGGGACTAGTAGTGAGTGAGATAAACACCCATCATCAAGAGTTGATCAACAAGAATGTTTTTGAAACTCCTGTAGAAGACTTGACATGTGTATGGGTGATGAGCTTGGCCATCAAGTTTGAGGGAATTAATCGAGCCTTCACAGAGCTAGAGGAGAAATAAGAACAAACATACAAGCTGTAGGATAGTATAAATCAGAAAGTTCAGAAACTTGGAGTACTTGTAATGAGCGAACACATAACTACTGATGAGTTGATCGACCCTTTCAAAGAATATGTCAAGAAAGAGGTGGGCAACCCATTGTCCTTCACTAAGGATACTCTCAAATTCTTCTCACGATCTGAGCCTCCATTACACTTATTGCGTAAAAGCATTCATCATGGTTCAGGAAGTGCAAGGACATCAACATTGTGGTGATTGATGGACCGAAACCTTGAGGTGCATTTGCATCCCTCATGCTGACAAAGTAGAACATGCGGTGGCTCATTTCAACTAGGAACTAGGAAATACGAAGCATTCTCAAGAACACGAAGTGGAGAGCAGATCGAGAGTAGAGCCAAGTCCACTGCAACAGCTCATTCTTCTGCATGATTCTTCTTCTTCCTCTTCTTTCTCTCTCTTCTCTTCTTGCCTAACACTCTCTCTCAATGTTATATTTTTACGTTGAGGTTTTCACTTTTTAATATTACTTTAAGTGACTTTATAAACCTAATGTAAACTTTAAGTCACCTTGTTTTATAAAAGGGACTTAAATATTTAAGTGGAATGTGAACAGTCTAAAGTCACATTAAAGTATTTGAAAGGTCACTGGGAAGATGAAGAGTTGCCTCTTTTGAGCTTCATCTAAATTCTTTTGAAAACTTCCTATTCTTCTTAGACAAATTTATGAAACTTCTTAGATGTTGGAGAAATTTTTTGTGAATTCATGAGAGAAATATCCTTGTGAAGAGAGCAAGAGATAACAAGTTTCTTCCATTTCTCCTACTAAAAATGTCTTCTACTTCTATGTTATGTATAATTTTCTACCTGAGCTTCAATAAAGGAAGAAGGAATTATAGCCTTTTTTTATCAAGGATTTTAGTGGTACTTTATGCTCATTAAACGCTATTTAGTTTTGTAGTTATTACACAAATTTGTTTTCGTCTATATTCAAGTGCATGTATTGAAACTTTTGGCTGATGTATGCGAGTCTCGATTTTCTATTCGCAACATTAGTTTAATATTTTCTAAATTTCTCACTCTCTTTCTTTCTTTTCTAGCAAATTTCTCTCTTGGATATATATGCAAGATTTTTCTACGGGTCAATGGAGTTCGCTGTTTGATTCTTGGTTGAGAGGCCACCAGGATAGAACTCACATTTTACTCGTGCATGTATGTATGAAAATTGTACCGCTTAAGTAGAGGGACTTAGACTTCCAAAGCATTGGCAAGATAACCACCAATTTTTCCTTGAAAAATTTTCTCGCCAACATGTGTGTATGTAGATCTAGGCCAAAGCTCGAGAAAGTGGTGCTGGAATTTTCTCACCTCCAAAGAAAGTGCTTGACCACTAGGACAACATGCCGTGCACCATGAGTAGGGTCCCCCTTGATGATGATAAACATCCTCTACCTCCTACTTCACCACATAGATGTTGTGATTGTTCATGCATCCAATCTCACACCACTCTAAGAGTGATTAGCCTTCTTGTCCACCCTCGACTTGGCCCTACTTCCTCTGGGATTGGTTGAAGCCCTCCTACGTGAGGTAAAACAGTTGTCAATTGTTTGAAATGGGGTCTCCACTTGGGTGAGATTCTCGAGTTTGACATGTCACATGTTGAGTAGATAATATATTTCTCTAAGGTGAATGTACATAAAGGATGCACGTGCTAGAGTAAGGTGCATTTGAGGGCAGTAAGAATAATAGAATGAGCGCACGCCAAAAAGAATTTGAATCAAGACATAATTGTTTGTAGATAATGGCTATTTTTGGAGATAGCATGTAGAGCACAAAGAAAGACATGAAGACTTTCTATCCAAAATGAAAAGGTATTTTGGGAACAACCAAAACTTAGTGTCATGCATAGTTTAGGTTAAAAATAGGATTTCGAATTAGAGTTAGCTATAAGAAGTCTATTATTAGAGCACTTGCATGTGTGCTTCATATTGTAAAGGAATGTGGTTATTATTAACATGTGATCTATTTGAGAAGTGCATGGGTGGTGAAGGGAAAGTCCCCACCCCTATATATATGTATTGATTTGCACGAGTTAGTGGGTGAGAACTATGGTAGAGTTATGTTGTTGGTTTTGTTGTGCGCATGACTCATGAAGATAATTATGTAATGTAAGAAGCTTTTGTGTTTTACAGTACTTAATACAATGGTTCATATTGGCTAGATAATGGTGTTAAACATGATTGAATCTAGTTCTTACATGGTAAATCTTGTTATAGTCATTGTTTAGTTCATCTATATCTATTCTAAGAGCTAGATCTGGTTTATGCATTGTGTGTTGTTTACTATTGTTAATGAATCTAGATATCTATATGCACCATCATGCTAACATTCTTGTACAAGCAACTCTAAAGAGGACTTGGAACCTTTGCACACTTCAGGTGAGCTCTCAGCCCTAGATGAGTGATGTGCCAAAGTGTGCCTGAGGTTATTCATTGTAAATTCTAGGTTGCATCATTGGTTCCATTTTCGAGACCTCTTTTCTCGATATTTTTAGGATGTTGCATGATGAAGACGTACTGGTTGACCTTGGAAAGTGTTGAGGAGTGGATAATAGATTTGGAAGAAGAGTATACTCGGAGATTCAACACTGGATCTAGGTTTGATGCACACGCATGGGTGGGTGAATATGTATAATTGGTTATATGAGAGCTTCTTTGCTATCTTCCCAATAGAGCTATACGAGTGGCTGGTTGCTTACACGTCTAAAAGGAATTGGAGGTTTCACACACTTTTCTGGATGCAAGAATAATTTCAGGCCCTCTATGATGTTGATCTAATTTGGACGCATGTTGCATGGACACTTGGTTCCATGGTGTTCTGAATAACTATATTTTGGAGTACTCAATTTCCACTTATTCTTGCCTGGAGGTAGTTGAGTTTTAGTTTTTACATTATCCCAGGGGAACCTATCTGCAAGGCATTCCACTGGCGATCAAAATCTTGTTGGTAACCATGAATTTGGAAGAAAAGCCGATGGCTAGCTAAACCCCACCACACTGCTGGGGGGGTAGGTTTGGTGAAGGATGGCAGACCTAGCGGTAGAGAGGAAAAGAGAAGAAAGGTGGCTTAAGTACAATGAGGCACATGAGAGGGATTTAGGGAAGTAACGTGAGATTGCAGAACATATGGCATTGAGGAGAGAGATGGCTCGTGAAGGATTTAGAGCTCATGTAGAGGACATGGAGCTAGAGCATCTGAACTCCCCATTTGGGAAAGCATGACATGGAACCCTCATCGGCCTCTTATGAGAGTGCAACAAAGAGAAATTGGGCCATGTGAGCACACATCTGAATCTACCTGAAACCTAGCCTTGCGCTTGGTTTTCTAGTTTCTAGTACAACCAATAGTCAACAGCTAGTTTGGGTAGTAGAGTAGCAGAAGAGGTAGAGTTAACTTATCAACAAGTTTAGGGTGAATCATATATAAAGTGCATTTATGGCCGGGCAAGACATCTTCCCTGTTATTTGGAGGACCAGTTGGAGGAACCTTTTTAGGTGTGTCATCAACACAACACACACATGCAGAATCTTTAGACTCACATCGGGAGTAGCACAACTTCACAGACTATAGGAGTTTATTTTAACACCACTATTGGGACACAGGAAGTGCATCCTCTTGGTCCAATTCTTGCTATAGGTGGAGGATCAAGTGGAATAGGTGGCTTGGGATCTAGCGGATCTGGTGGATCTAGGGGCGGAGGCAACATAGAGGTTCTGGATCTGTGGGCATGGTCCTCACCAACCCCAAAATATTTACATGGAGATGTCACTTCATCTCCCAGAGTATAGGGGAATAGAAGATGTTGTTGAGCATGTGCATATGTGTGAGATATATGGTGTGCAAAAAGGAATTACAACTTCAGAACACAAGGCTAGTCAATTTACAACTACGTTGCGGGGACACACACACACTTGGTACAGAAAAATTTGACCTTGATCAACTTGTGTGGATTATACAACATTACGGGATGCTTTCATTAAGGAATTTTATATACCTGAGTTCGAGAAAAAAAAGTATAAGCATGCTCAAGGACATCAAGTAGGGCACTACTGAGAGTGTTTGGGAATATGATGCTCATTTCAAAACACTCTTGTCTAAACTATCATATGATATCCATGTAAGTCAACATGCACATAATGGTTCATCGAGGCCTGATTATACCTTTTAGGAGGGTACTCTCACATAAGACTTATACAGACCCACGTGAGGCACTTGAAGCAGCTCTGCATGCTGAGGTAGTTGGGAGCATAAACACTAGAGTGAGCCCATTCTTGGAAGCTCAGATTGTAGCAATGGAAAAGTAGTTGGAGAAAATATCAACCAATACAACACATGAGACATGTAGTGGAATTTGGTGCACAATTGTGAAGTAGAGGGGCATACTAAGGATAATTGTCCTCGTAGATCGGTGCACTCCTTATTACTAGAATGTGAGATATGTCATTTGGACCATGATGCAAGCCGTTGTCCATTATTACAATGCACGTATGGAAGAAAGAACGTGTCTTGTTATCAAAATTTTCGGTCCACGACTCACAATACAAAAGATTACAGGTTGATTGATCAAATCCATGATGTCATTGATATTGGTGTACAACAGATGAGGGGTTTTGAATAACTCTAAGGATAAAGGTGAGTGACATGATCATGATCACACTCAAGGGCGCTATGATCAAAATGAAGGGCACTTTGAGGGAGGCCATGGTAGAGGTCGAGGATACCATGGTGGATTCAGAGGCCGAGGCCACGATGGTGGTGGATGAAGTGAGTTCCCTCGTGGAACATGCTATACATGTGGATCCCCTGACCATTATAGGTGTGAATGTCCTCAGAACATTACTTGTTCTTTTTGGAAAGAATCATAACTATGAAGAGTGCTAGACTTATATGAACACCTGAGAAAGAAGCAAAATAGAGAACAAGGCGCATGTAGGATGGTTAGGATACAACACACCATGGAAAACCAATGGATGTCAAAGTTAGCACCGGATCCTAAGGTAGTACTGTGAAGATTACTACATGCATGCCGAGGTTGTGCACCGCTGAGAAAATGCTTGCAACAAAATCCTACCATCACTAAGGAGGAGGTTTTACATGCAAAAATACCCAGACCCTACACATTAGAAGGAGGTTTATCAGGAAACCATGGAGGTACTCAAAAATCATAGGGTGAAATACAATGTTTAAAGGAACAATCACAGAAGTTGGAATAAAAAGGTAGACAATTGAGACTTTCCAATCAAATGTTGATGATCTAAAGGAAGTATGCAAGATGTTGCGTTAGGAGAACATTATTCCATTACTAGGGAGTTGGTTGAAAGGAAACACTCCACTGGTATTGAGACCGATGACATATTTTTTGCATGCTAATCTCCCTCCCCATAGCTTGGATTATGACAAGGAGATCACTTTGAATGTTGTTGTAGATGGATGGATTTTGAGCAATATTTTGATTGACACATGCACAAAAGTGAATGTGCTTACCTTAGATGCATGGGTTCAAATGGGTAGACCTCCATTGCAGACCATCTTCCAATGTACTATATATGGAAAATCGACTAAGGCCACACCTATTGGAGTATTGAAGGATGCATCTATTACTATACAAGGGGCCAAGTTCACTAGGGACTTTGAGGTATTAGCACTTGTAGAAGAGACAAATTCCCAGCTCTACTTGGGCACCCTTGGTGCTATGCAAATAATGTTGATCTATGGTTCAATAAGGGATATATCAGTTTTGAGAACAAGGAAGAATGAGTTATTATCCCTTTGATAGATGGGAAATCTACACCTTATGTTGAGCCCTTAAGTGAAGAAGACTTAAACAAAATTTATGTGCACCATTCGAGATCCGAAAGCGCTTGAGCCATCTAAGGAAGGAATCCTCCAATGGGATGATGCACAATCCATCAATGATACTACAAGTATTTCCTATGAAAATTAGGCACATGGCACTTACGAAGATGGTTGGGCATGAAGTAAGAAGCGCAGTACATGTAAGTAAGCAGGACGCATTGTGTTAGGAGGTTAGGAAACAACCTCACTCCCGATACATTGCGAAGGAAACCCTGAGGTATTCCTATGAGCCATGGAAGTACAATGGAAGGATCAAGTGGACAGAAGGAATATGTTAGTGTATACCCTACATGGGACAACAACAACGCATGGTGGATGGTTCATAGGGATAATCTCATAGAATGGAGAGAAGTTAGAATTGCTCTATCAACCTAGTTTTTTAGAGTAATGCACCTACTCAAATATGTGAATATCATGGTAATAATCCTGTTCAACACCACATTCAATAGTGTGAGAGACTTTGATAGAGGGGCAAGGAAGCTTTACCACCTTTTTGTGGGTGCACAAACTTTATTTCACCTTGCGAGGTTATGCGTGCATGCTTGGTATGTTTATGCGGAGCTGCATAGGAGACTAGAAATTGGCAAGACTTGACTACATAGGATGATCCAGACTTTTGACTACTTCTCCACTAAACCTCCGGTGAAAGAGGCATTATAGGTTATGAAGTGATTGACTATGGGAGATAGTGCAAAGGAAAAGAACTCATTCAGAGTTATTTGGTGAGTCAGACCTAGAATCGTGTTTTGACGAAGTAGATGAGACAAGACATGCAAAATCACTTGTGTGCATTTGCTTGCCTAGAAGGAGAAAGGAAAGATGGTCTATATGGTGGATGATGAAGAAGTGGAATAGTTGGACATAGATCATTCAGAGGGTACACACGAGGTCTTAGATAATGTGGATGAGAAGGCACACACCTACCATGAACCTATGAAGACAAGAAAGTGAACATTAACATGGATGTTAAACCTAAGGAGGCCATAATTGAGATTATTGGTCTAACTCTAAGTGGCTAAGATAATTGAGTTACTACGTGATTTCCAGGACTTGTTTCCTAGGGGCTACCATGAGTTGAAAGGGGTGCATGAATCTTTGGGCTGAGATGAAAATTAAGTTAAAGGAAGGTGCGTGCACTGGTTAGGAAGAGACCTTATAGGATGAACCCTAACCTACACATAAAAGTTAAAGAAGAAATAGACAAGATGTTGGAATCTGCATTATTGAGCCCATAGAGGAATCATAGTGGGTCAGCCCTATGGTGATCAACATAAAGAAAGATGGAAGAATCAAGATTTGTGTGGACTACAGGGAGTTAAATGTTACATGTGTGATTGATCCTTTCCCTACACCATTCACTAAGGAAATATTGGAAGGCGTTGTAGGGGTGAAATTTACTCTTTTACAGATGGATTCTCTTGGATATCATCAAGTAAGAATTGCTAAGGAGGATCAAGAGAAGACAAATTTCACCACTGAATGGGGAAGTTTTGCATACACAGTGATGCCCTTTGGATTGAAGAACATGCCTATAGTATTTTCACGCATTGTGGTTCAAGCATTCTAGGATTTTATTCACAAATTCTTGTAGGTTTACTTGGATGATTGACCGTGTATGGGATTATCAAGGATCATTGTGACAATTTATGGTTAATGTTTGAGAGGTGTAGATAGTTAAGATCTCTTTAAATATCAAGAAGTGTGTATTTGCTACACCTTTTGGAACTCTGCTAGGGCATATCATCTACAAGGAAGGGTTTGTTAGTAGATCCAACTAAGGTTGCAATCATTTTAGGCTTGGAGGAACCCACCAGTCAGAGTGAGGTGTGTGGGTTCTTGGGCCACACAGGGTATTACAAAAAATTTATCAAAGGATATGCTAAGATTGTCACACCCTTGGAGGAGTTATTAAAAGGTAAAGGGAAGTTCTATTGGGAGAATCGCAACAACGCGCATTCAAAGCGCTGAAGGAGAGGCTTACTACGACACCTATTTTACATTTCCTTCATGGAATCTACCCTTTCACATACATGTGGACACCTCTGGCATGGCCATTGGTGCAGTTCTAGCTCATCCTGAGAGAAGGTATTGTAGATCATCCTATCTATTTTTCTAGTAGAAAGTTGACTCATAGAAAAAAATTATACAACTACGGAGCACAAAGCTTTTTCAATGATCTACGTGTTGCATAAGTTCAGATATAGTACTTGTTAGAAACACCTTTTTTGTTCTATATAGATCACATGACATTGAAATACTTGGTAAATAAGCCCATTTTATAGGGGCACATATGTCGATGGGTTCTATTATTCCAAGAGTTTGACTTTACAATTGTGGTAAAGCCAGTAAAAGTAATTCTAGCCCAGACCACTTATCAAGGATTCAATCAGAGAGGACGCACAAAGTATTGAAGATACAATGCCAGATGCACAATTATATAGGTTAAACCACACCCTCAGAATTAGAGGACATTGTTGTCTTTTTACGCATAGGTATGGCACTAGAAGGGATGAAAGCCTTGAAAAGAAACAACTTGCAATTCACACCACACCTTTTATGTTGATCAATGGTGACTTATATAAACTAGGCCGAGATGAAGTATTGCACTAGTGTGTACTGGAGCATGAGCACACAAAAATCATGGAGGAGGCTCATGGTGGTATTGTAGGAGGACACTATGTAGGTGATGCCACCACCACACAAGCAGATTCTACTCACTGTTGTTTGGGGGGAAACCTTATACAAGGATTGCAAGGAGTATTGTAAGGCGTGTGATCACTTTCAATGCCTTGGGGAAAACCTGGGCAGAGAGATGAAATGCCTTTGAGGCCTATTACTAGTGCAGAGCCTTTTGAAAAATGGGCAATAGACTTTGTGGGTCCTATTTCCCAACCGCATGAGAACTGGATCACGCATCATCACTTGTATAGATTATCTTACAAGGTGGGTGGAAGAAACACCTACAAAGGATTGTACAATGGCTACAACAACAAGGTTCTTGTGGGAAAATATTCTTACTAGGTATGGATGTCCTTTGAGTTTGACAAGTGATAGGGGCACTCATTTCCTAAATGCAACAATCAAGATATTATTGGATGAATTTATGGTCGCACACCACAAGACAACACCTTATCACCCTCAGGAAAATGGGATCTGCTGAGGCTTTCAACAAGATATTGAGCTAGACTTTGACAAAGATTTGTGATGTTGGAAGGATAGATTGGGATGATAAAGTTTCTGTTGTACTTTGGGCATATAGAACAACCTATAAATGGTTGAATAAGGCAACACCCTTTCAATTGGTGTATGGCATAGAAGTAGTTCTTCCCATGGAATTCATGTTACCTTCTTTGTGTATCGCATGCATGTGGGAGGTCTAGCTGATGAGAAAGCATTGGAAGAAAGAATTGACAAGTTGATACAACTGATGAGAGGCACATCCATAACACGTTGGAGTCAGAAGCAAGAAAAATCTAGGAAAAAGGCATGACACGATAGGCACATCAAGGACAAGAAGCTTGAGGTTGGGTAGATGGTACTTCTTTATGATTCAAAGTTTTGCACCACCCAGAAAGATTAAGGTGCATTGGTTGGGACCATATGTTATCACTCATATACTTGAGTCGTGGCACTTTCCAGCTTAGAGGCACTTGATGGAACATGGTTTCCTGGTTACTTCAACAGGAGTAGGCTGAAGCCCTACTATAAATAAGCCTTCTTGGTGTTTGTAATAAGGTAGTATTTCCATTTAGATTAGATTTCCTTACTATATTTCCTTTAATGTTTTTCCTTCTCATCGCTATGCTTTGTCAATTTAGTTCAAGTGTTTTGTAATAATAAGCATTTAGCACTTGCACACTAAAAGTTGATTGCAATATGAAGTGGTTTTATGCACAGAGGACTGCACATACCCTTAGTGTGGGGTGGTTTTCATTCAAAGATGGGTATGCATAAGGAAAAATATTGGTGTAGGTGATTTCTCTTGATAGAAAGTGTAGATGGTATGGAAAGGTGTTCTAGAAAGAAAATTTCTCCTAAAAGAAGATCATAGTTGGAAAAATGCCTAGTATAATGCAAGGTAAGTACACCATGGAAACTACTTAAGGGAAGGCATATGGAAGGTACTTCACACATGGAAGCACACAAAAGGAGGTCTATGGCCAAAAGGTAGAAAGGCACGCTAGAAGGTTATGGCTAGGGCAGTAAGCAGTGTATCACGTGGAAATGTGGTAAAATGTTCAATTAATGAGAGGATCAGTGGTAGGTGGAGGAGAAATAAATGTGATTAATTTTTCCAAATCTATATAAGGACGTGATGCGGGTTCATTTTTACCTTTGCAATTATGAAGTTTTTGAGTGAGTTGTTTGTGACCGAGCTGTGTGAGATGCATTCGAGGTGCAAAGAGCTTTAAAACCAAGTGAGGAGAGTGGATTTGTGCACAAAATTGGCTTACGTCCCCATTGAGAAGGGTTTGAGTGAAGCAAAGCATACAGAGAGGAGAAATAGGGTGCTAGGGTTTGAGAAGAAGCTAGGGCATGGTTTCAAGTTAGGGCACAAGCTAGGGCACATGAGAGTTTTCTCTCGACAGAGGTAAAAGATGCAACCTTGTTTTGCCATGGCACCAAGGAAAGCACCTGGAGAGCAGAAAAAGGGGAAGAAGAAGGTAGAAACCGAGGTGGAGATCGAGGATGCCCCAAAAGTAGGTTTTCAGAAATGTAATACCCAGAGGATGTAATCATGGGATGTGACTGGGATTCTCACATTCATAAGAGCAAGGTAAGTGACTACAATCATCACATGACTGACAACAAGGAAGAGTTGGATGCACTTTTAAGAAGAAAGACAAACAAGCACACATAATCGATGACATGCCTATTTATGATGATGCTGGAGAGAAATTGTTGAAGAAGGTAGGGGTCCTGCAGCTCTATGAACTCCCTTACTTTGGAAAACTAGAGAAACTATACCAATGGCTTATGAGCAGAGTCCACGAGGACTTATTTTATTTTGTTGGGTGGTGGATGAGGATCACCGCACCCTTAATTACAAGCCTAACAGGTTTAAAGGGAACATGGATAAAGATTACCAGTGACTTATCTAACAAAGAAGCTATTTTGGCCACCCACAAGGAGTCAGGGTTACTTAAAGGGTCCACACGAATGGATATTTACAAGTTAAGGAAGTACCCTGTGGTACAGTGCCACACACTTACTCACCAAGTTGAATGATCAAGAGAGATGGTCACAAGTGAACACCATGTGGCTACATATTGCTAAGAAGATATCACAGGGGGAAGTTTACAACTTGGTAGGATACATAGCAGATACCATCATTGAAGAAGTGCACAAAGGTGAGAAGATAAGCTTTGGTGCCATTTTGCTATCTCTTGTTTTTGTTGAAATTGGAGTGCCCGATGGGCCAAAGAACAAGATTTGGGAGTATCCTGTAGAGAATAAGTCTCTAGCAGAGAGGTTTGAGAAGTATTTATGTGAGGGATCTATGAGTGGCCCATTCAAAAAAGGGTAGAGATGTGGTATGACAAACTTCATGTGGATTTTGAAGAGGAGTGGAGAATTCCTAAGGAGCTTGTCATCAGTAGTTGGAAAGATGGTACAATTTTTTGTGTACCAACACTTTTGCATTGTGACATTTTGTAATGAAGGATGGGGCATGGAGTCCTTGGTGTAAAATCCCTTATGCCTTTACATCACATTTCTTCTAGGCAAAAGTTCATAGGTTTTCCGATGCATGTGTGTATGTTAATCTACAATGTAGACAAGGTAGACTGTGACTACCATACCTTGAGGAAGACTTACACATACCTAGGTAAGTCTACTTATATTGAGAGGTTCATATCAGATGATATAACCATGAGGCCTATGTAGTTTGGCCATTGGCAATAGTGGGGCCACACTAATCTATATCCAACTTAAGCCTAGGATGGAAAATGGTAAGTATGTCAAAAATGAATGTATGCTACTAGGCCCACCAAAGGGGAAACATATAGTTGGGAGCCTAGGGCTGGCTGAAAAATCCCACTTCACCATTAGAAGAAGAAGAAGATGAACAAGAGGACAATGGTGGTTTAGTGTGCACAGGGGATGAGGCAACCCTTCAGACACTAAGGAAAGTAAGCATGAGGTTACTCCTCCTAGGAAGCAACAAGAGGAGGAAGACTTAGAAACAAACGCACCAACCTTAGATGCAGACCCAATAAATGAGGAACACCAATTTAAAAGGGTGTTCAAGAAGGACAAGGACTCAGAGTGCACGGGGCCATCACAACCTCCACGCAGATCACCTCGATCTCCCCTTAGAAAGAAGTACCTGAGAAGAAGAGGAGGAGAAAGTTAAAGCTCAGAGAGGATGAAGAGGATGAGTCTGGTGAAAGCGCACAGCCAGAACCCTGCAACCCAAAAATGTAGAGGAGCCTCATGATGAGGAAATGAAAGATGATGAAGAGGGGGTCAAGGAGATAAAAGAGGAAATGGGTGAGCCATCTGGCATGCCTCACTCCACATAGGAAGGTGAAGGACCCACTACAGATTCTAGCACCTAGGTTCCCAAGGGAAAGAAGGAAAGGACAGAAAATAAGGTGAGGACTATGTGACTCGGCTATGGGGTACATAGAGGACACCAACAAGATCATTCACACCAGGTTCCAGAGCACGATAGGGCCAAAGGATTTATATGGTTGGGAGTTAATGGACCTAGAAAAGGCCAATGCGTGACTAGAAATAATTTTCCTGGTCCATGCAGACACACATGGATGAACCAAGATTTTGATGTGTGCGAGGAGTCATGTGTCTCATGTTGGGTAAAGAAGCAACCACATATTAGGCACATGACTATCAAGCCTCTGGTAATGTCCGATGAGCAAGTAAGAAATGCCTTGGTCAAGGTATCTACTGAAGTGGCACAGAGGAACATTGATAAGGCCACCACCATTCGAGCGCTACTTGAAGATAACAAGGATAAGACTACAAAAATAAAGTACTTACAAGCAGAGAAGGAATGAGAAGAGGAAAAGAATGAGGCCTTTGTTAGCATGGCTGAGGAAATCAGTGATCATATTCTTAAGGTAAGGCCTCATTTGGAGCCTAAAGTTCCTCAGAAGTTTCCTTCTGCAATGCATTATTTGTGCACTCTCTAGTGGGTCTAGTTTTGAATGAAGCACCCGTTGTTATGGCCACACCAAAATATCCTGGAAAGAAACAACAAGAGCAAAGGGCTGCCATTGTTAGGAAAATTTCAAGTTTTGAGGCCTTGCTCCAAACATTGAAAGATGAGCTAAAGAAAGTGGATCAAGCTTTGAACATGTGTGCAACGTCAGATGCCATAATAAGAATCAGACTATAGTAGAGGATAATGAAGTGTTGAAGGCAATGAAGGATGAAACACTTGGGTGCACAGAGAGGTTAGCCCTAGTAAAACAAAAAGCATGAGGCCCTTACAACAGCCCAAGATCCACACAAAGATAGGATCGATGAACTTGGGAAACTTATAGCACAGAAAATGGACTCCATGGAGGGAATGGTCTCAAGTATGGCGCATGTTGTCCAAGTACTACAAAATGAGAAGGAAAAGATCACTCAGGATGAAATGGACACCATAGTGATAGACATTCCAAAAAGATAGGAGACACGCTAAGTGACTGACAGACCTTGGAGGCTGAACTCAAAAATGAATATCTAGAGTTAGTCCTACCTGAGGAAGAGGGTGTACAGAGAGTAAACTTCATTCTTTTGTACAGTGCTTCATTCATTCTTTCATTCATTATTCTTTATTATTGAGGCATAAGAAGGAATTCCCATTTCATGGGGGTGAAATGTACTTTAGTGTGGGGTAATGTTGAGAAGATAATATATTTCTCTAAGGTGAAGGCACATAAAGGATGCACGCATTGGAGCAAGGCGCATTTGAGGGCACAAAAGAATAGCAGAATGAGTGTGCACAAAACACTTTGAATTCAGGACTTAGCCATTTTTTGGATAAGGGCTATTTTTGGAGATAGCATGCGGAGCACACAAAGACATGAAGACTTGCGGTCCACACAATGGTATTTTGGGAACAAGCGACAATTGAGTGCCATGCATAGTTTAGGCTAATAATAGGATTTCTACTCAGAGTTAACTATAGAAGTCTATTGTTAGAGCACTTGCATGTGTGCATCTTATTGTAAAGGTGCATGGCTATTATTAGCATGTGACCTATTTTGAGAAGTGCATGGGTGGTGAAGGGAAAGTCCCCACCCCTATATATATGTATTTATTTGCACGAGTTAGTGGGGAGAAAACTATGGTAGAGTTATGTTGCTTGGTTTTTTCACACGCATGACTCATGAGATAATTATGTAATGTAAGAAGATTTTGTGTTTTACAGTACTTAATACAATGGTTCATATTGGCTGGATAATGGTGTTGAACATGACTGAATCTAGTTCTTACATGGTAAATCTTGTTATAGTCATTGTTTAGTTCATTCTATATCTATTCTAAGAACTAGATCTGGTTTATGCATTGTGTGTTGTTTACTATTGTTATGTCAATGTGCCTGGCCGAGTGATGTGTCAATGTGCAGGTTATGCATTGTAAATTCTAGGATGCATCATCACCTCCACCTGGTTGGGGGATCATGGTACCACTCGGTTTCGGTTTTCGCCAGATCGGATGGTTGGATGATCAACCCCCTTTAACGAGCCTTGCACACTTGGCTTCTTTCCGCCAAGAGATGATCCACCTCCACCTCCAAGCGTTGTTTCTCCATGTGCTTAATAGTGCCTCTTTATAGTGTTTTTTGGTTAGTTTTGTTCACCCTTATGGTCACTTCCTCTTGCCTTTGTGGCATTTTTTTGTTGCATGCATGGCATGTGATGTAATGCCCTTTGGGCCTCGTTTATTTTGGGTCATGTCCTTTGTCGGTTTCACCCTTACTACTATGTAACACTTTGTATTATTTTGTTTATAATATAAAGGATATTCCAATAGTAAATGTGAGATGAATCTAATTGGTTTAGTGTAAATATTTGAGACATTACTATATTGGACAAGGGTTTTTTTTTTTTTATATTCCTATAAATGCTTTATGTGGTGAAAACAAGTGTGTACATATCATTTTTACATGGGAAAGGAGAATAAAACATGGATGCGACTAATAATCATGAAAAATGAAAGAATGAATTGGGCTCAAATCATTTATTTATTTTTAGATAAGGATAATTCTTTTTGAGTGGGATCCTACCCAGTACAAAAAGACCTAAAGCCAATATACAATAGTGAAGACCTAAAGAGACAAAACAAAAATGAGAAGCCAAGCTGCGAAAAAAATAACAAAACAATAGAAACACCCCGAAATAGGGGAGAGAAACAACTCACAGGACAGACTACTTCATGGGTCAAATCATTTATTACTAGTAATTATTGTATCAACTATAACTAAGTTCTTATAACCAATTGGTTTTTGAACATATTACAATAATGTGAAAAAAATTATTGTGTTATATCATAATTTGTATTAAAAGATGTGTTAATAAGTACCGCATGTTAAAAGGTTTATTATTTAAACATGATGTGAACACAAATTGTGTTGCATAAAAATTCTATTAACTAGATGTGTTAAAGAGTAGACACATACTAAAGGTTTATTAATTTTAAGAGGGAAAAATTTATTTTACATGTTAAACTTATGTTACTTTGAAGAAGAGTGTGGAATGCCTTTTTGAATAATTGTATTACTACAACTTACATTGTTTTGTTAGCCTTTTCCCGCATTTGTTTATTTTTTAAAGCAATACGCTTGGTTATGTCACTTGTGATGGTTGGGTTAACCAACAACAATTAGATCATGTCCTTTAAAAGGAATATTGTACATTAAGGTAAGTGCACTTGTATTATGTCCTCCCCATACGATATGAATTGTATGCATAATTATATTTTATGAATATAAATTTACTTTTTTTTTTGGATTACCTACTTTTCCATGCTACACCATGCAATTAGTATTTTATATACATTATACTTTGCTAAGTCTAATATCACATTAGATATTAATTCTATTGGCAATGACACAAAGAACTAATGTGTCAACTAGTCTAGAAACAATTAAAACCTATTGATAACACACAAATTATAAAAATTTCATGTATATGTGGGAACTCCTCTTACAAGAGCTTATTAAGGAAGAATTTGAAATAACTTGAGTACTTATAGATTCAATTCGAGGAAAATTGGTGGTAACAAAAGAAGTTGAGAAGATGTTGGATCACCTACCATGACACATTGATTTCACTTTTTTCTCTTATTTTTATGTTAATAGAAGCATATATAAATTTGTAAAGACAAGATGTATACAATGTGTTGTTCATGGCATTGAAAGATAATTCGTATAATTGTGAAGTGAGCAATAGAAGTTGGTGCATAATTATGTTGGAGGAAGAAAAAGAGAGTGTGGGGAAAATTTTTATGAATGTTTACAAAAACATTGGGAGATAAATGATATAAGAATGGTTGTTGGTAAAGATTAAATTGAGCATAAGTTATGTGGTAAAAGGCTTAGGAAAGGGTGAATTATGTTGAGTGTTGTCTATTGAAAAAATAAGTAACAAGATATGGAGGATGTGGAGCCTTAGTTACATGAAATAGGACCATGTCTTAAGTACATATTTGTATACTTACAAAGATTAAGATTGCACAACAAGTGTGTGCATGACCCAAGAGCACATTATAGTGAAAATGGTGTACAATGCATTGAGATGAGTGCAACACATAATAAGGAAACCACATAATTTTTGGATAACACCATTGACAAGTTTGAAGTGGATGAAGGTAGGTGAATGTGTTTGATGCACCAAAGCTTATAAAAAGAGTTGAGGTAGAAGAGACTCAAGAGAGAAAAAGTTTTAGCTGCAGTGAGTAGTTTGTGGTATCTAGAGTTGTATAAAGAAAGGGCTTCATGGTGGTAACATAGGGAATTTAAGGTTGCAAGATATACAATAGGGTGAATTTGTAAGAACAATAATGGTTGAGACTTGGTGAGATTGTTTTTGTAGAGTAGAAAGATTTCACCAAGTTGGAGAAGGATGTCATAGGGATAAAAGTAGGAAAGGTACGAGGACCTATGATGGTAAAGAGGAAGCATGAAGAAAAATAAAATATGTTCATTTTACAAGAAGAGGTTAGAAGTCAAAGGGCTGGTGCAAGATAAGGGAGTGTCTAAGTAGAGGTGAAAGTGAGAACTTCATCCAAAACATCAAAGGAGAAGGTAAACACATGACAAAATTACATTTGAGACCCACTTATTCTATATCCTGCAAGTGAATGATAGAGAGTATTTGATAACATGCTTAGGAACTTGTGTGATTTATGACTTAAATCATAGGAAGGAGTATCCAGATGTATTGGAAAATGAGCTTGAGGTGAAGAAAGGTAAGGGAACCATACATGTCTATTTGGATGAAAACTAGAGTTCTAGGATTATACGAGCTAGCTTATTTTTGGAATCAAGAGGAGATTATTAATATATTACTCATGCACATGTATGATGGAATAATATGCATTGAATAAACAATAATGAAATTTTCTCTCACGTGCATGAAGAAAAATATTTAGGAAATAGACAAAGTGTTAAAATTTACTTAATAAGAGAACATGATATTATGACATTGGACAAGATCAAGTCCAAGACCATAAGGGTTGTTGTGAGATTATTTAGTTGAAGGTTAATTTTATGGATTATATTGGTACTTATCATTGAAATATGTGTTGCACACCAAGATATGCAGAAAAATTTAAATGTAACTAGCAATAAGATATTGTAGAAGTAGTGCATGAGGCAGTAGTCTCTTTTAGATGGTGACTAATCCTCATTTTGGTCTTGATTGAAGAGGTAGGAATCCACAAGAGAAAGCCTTTATAATTGTGGCAACCATAGGTATTTCACATCAAAGTAAAGGAATCACATGTGTGAAAAATATTATGACTCTAGGATATTAGATGAGGACATGAAGTAGTATGAACATATATTATAATTGTTTGGGGAGGAAGATCAAATTCCACTAAGGGTGTTATAGGCTTATGATGGTTTTACATGAATTTGTGTTATGACCATTTTACACTAGTGATCATTTTAGACAAAGATGGAGAGATCACCAACTAGATAAAAAGAACCATATGGAGTGTTCATGTAATGCGTGCAGAGCACCTTGAAGTGAATAAGAGAGTTTCCACAAAATATTATTTCCATAAAAGATATTTTTTATACAAGAAATATAATAGTTTAGGAAAAAAGTGTTATCATAGGATGAAGATTTTGATAACAATGACATTGACATAGACATTGCACAATTGGTAATGGTATTAAAGAAAAATTTAAATGTAGTATGGGTATTAAAGCCATCAAAGAACCTATTGAAAAAATTGGAAAATAAAATGATGCAAACAAGGCTGATAAAAAGGAGTGTTCATTGATGAAGAAATTGTGTTAGAGGGAGGAAGAAATATTAAGGAATCTACAAAATACACATGATATGGAAAGAAAGATAAATAAAATTTTAGTGGAGGAAAGGTCATCATCATCAGATGAGGCACATGTTAATAGACCCCAAACCTATCATAGAATAAGTAATGTGCAAGCCAACATCCATTTTGAAAACCACACAAAAAGAAATAGTAGTAAAGGAATTTAGATAAAGAAATTTTCCTACTCAAAGAATATCATAGGTTGATACCATAATGCAATGGGAAATGTAGGTTGAGACACCAATTAAAGAAAATTGAAATACTACTAGCATTTAAGAGCTAAGGTAGATGTTGATGATAGAGGATGACTGGAAGGAGATACACCACACATAGGATCATAAATACCAAGTCTAGAGAAACTACTTAGTTAAGAGGCCTCACGGTTAGAGTTACCTTAGTGTAAAGGGAAGTATAGGTTGAGACCCCAATTCAAGGTGGTGGAAGTATTATTAGTGTGTAAGATCCAAGATGTTCACAATAGAGGACAATTAGAAAGAGAGAAAACAAACTTGAGCTTGTAAACATCGAGTCTAGATAAACTAGTTAGACAAGACACCTCATTCTCGAGATAAGCTAGAGAGCTTTGAAGTTTCATGTGTGCTAGATTAGGAAGCCAGAAATATTTGAGAGCTACAAACCAAAGAGGGTATAAAAGTGAAGACTCAAATGATGGAATTGGGGAATGACTAAATGGAATGAAAATAATGGAAAGAGTACCTACTATATTTGTGTCATCAGATGTAATGTCAACATCATTTGTAAATTTAATGGGATTTTTGTGACATGAGAATGCATTAGAATTTTTATGCAAACACCTAAATACATTAATTAGGTAACATAAAGAAGACACCATATATGAGATCCTAGTGGAGGATTTTGTTTAACTTGGAGAGTAAGATTATGAAATGATACGATAATATGAGATAGGTTTAAGGGTGTGTAATATGTGCATTTACTTGATTGAACATATGGGACTAGGTCTTATGAGATTGGCCACTAACATGTCACAACAAAAATTTATATTGGAATGAGTAGGATATGCAATAAACCTTCTCATATGCAAAGAAGACAATATTAAGATTGTATGAGAAGACGTGGGGAGATGTTGCACATTTGATAGAGTGGATAGTAAATGAGAAACCCAAAATTTAGATGACACAATTATTGAAGGAATAGAGTTGTTGGAAAATTTCAATGCAACCATTATAACCTCACGAGGAACTCTTATGCAAAATCAACCAACATAAGAACTCCATCTAAAAATATTGGCTAAGGCTTAGGAACAATTTGAATACCAAATCAATGAATTAAATAAGTATATTAACTCTCTTAGGATGAAGTTGAAGCAACCCCGTTAGATATTTGAAAGGTACCAAAATAGGTAATAATTCATGCACACTTAGATGAGAAGTGATGAAGCCATGCATAATTTTTTTCTAATGTACCTTCGAGCATACAAAAACAAAGAAGAGAAGGAGAAACATTTTGATGAAACATCTATTTTCAAAGCACATATGACATCAAAATGCATTGTCTTAGAGATGTTTTACCAATGCCAAAGGAATATAATGGAAGAATAACCCACAAAAGAATTATATTGGAAATGTAGAGAAGAATGCAAAGCCATGATAAACAACTATATAGGAAATCCATAGGAGGTAGAATTGGTTGAAGGGATGTGCAAGGCATAAAGAACATCAACACAAAAATTGAGCATTAGGAAGGTTTCAACAAGAGCTACAACAACATGTGACAAAAGTATTGGTTTCACATTAAGGGGACAAGTCAAACAAAAATGCTAACACTAGTTTTTTTTTTTAGTAAGGGAAAATAGTTTTGAAGGGACTATACCCTGTATACAAAATGGCTCAAAAGCCAGATACCAGAAGTGGGAGAAATAACCTAGAGAAGAGCAAAACAACCAACCTCAGAGGGCTCATCAGCCAGATAAAACAACATATTAATAGAAAGGATCCAGACATACAATGATCCAAAACAATAGAAGAGATCAAAAAACAAACAAGAAATATCTATCATAGAATATCTCTACTAAAAACAAAGACTGATCCGCCGGTCATCAAGAACTTTGTAGCGATGAAACAGAGCAAGACAGCTCCACTTTACTTGATAGCCCTGTCAATCTTGGTTTTGATCGTTTGCAGTGAGACAAAGAATGCAATGGTTGTGGCCTGAGAAGGGTATTTCAGATCCGCTTTGAGCAATTGCCATATCTCATTTTAATGGTAACACTAGTTTTATAATGCATGTTTCATGGTAATTGCTTTATTTAGTTTTCTATGAAATTTTCTTAATAATTTCTTATTTTGAGTGTGTAAGTTACGTGTCTTGATGGATAAGTGCATGGAAAAATGAGGCAAAAAGGGACTGTAGTATGAAATTTTTTTGTTGAAAAACAAAGATACTTGAACTTGGAAAATTTGTGATACCTACATTCAAAATTTAAAAATACTAGGAATAAGGTGTAGCATTCAAGTCTAGTTTCTAAGTTACTTTTGTTTTTTGAAAACGGTAGATTTTAAGTGAGTCAAACATGTTATTTTTGAAGAGGTGCATTTTTTTAAACATAATACATGGGAAGTTGTCATATCAACCAAATTTGAGAAGTCTTAAGTAATTTTTAAAACACTTCGTGGCAAGTTAGAAGACACCGCCACACTCGTGCTCAATATTTTTTAATTTTCAACATTTAATTTTTAGAATTAATTGTTGAATTTATTATGCTTGGAAAAAAATAGTATTTACCACCCATTTTTTTAGAAAAGAGGAAATTTCAAAAACATAAATTGTATATATATAGAAGCGAGCTTGTGTTCGGTTTTTGATTTCCAAAATTAGGTACACGGATCGAAAAATGCATGTAACAAGATATACCTATAAATTTTTGGTATATTAAAACATGTTCTTAATAAATAATTAATAAATCCTTAATCATAGCGTGAGGTAAGAAATTTATATTTTAGAAATAAGAAGTTGTGATCGACATGTTTATAATATTTTCATGAAATGATCCGATGAGATACATGTCGCTTTTATGTTGGTAGATCCGTTTATTAAAATGACTATTTTACACAAATAATGTTGTGTTTCAAGGACCAAGCCTCGAGCTCATAAATTCAAAGCTTTTCCAAGCTTGAGATGCGTTCTTTCCAAATCCAAGTTTAAATAATTTTACACACTTTGTAGTGTATAAATTTTGAAATACACAAAAATACCAATGGAATTGTATAATACTAGTAAAATAAATGTTAAAAGAATTTACGATCACTTAACATTTTGGAGTTATAATTAAGGATATAGTTTTTCAAATTTGAATTAGATCGGCACTTAGTCGCTTTAAGGATTTTGGTATTGAACCTAAGGGTCTCCGTGAATAAATTTTGTGTTTAGTGTTTGTTTCGTGAAACCAATGGTAATTTCATATGTTTTTGGGCCTTCCAGATCGATTGCTAAAATTTGTAAGATTACACGTGTGCAAATACTAAATTTTAAAAACCTTGCATCTCATAGAGATAGTGAGAGATGAGAGGATATCGACACATGAATATGCATACATGCTCATTGATCGTATATTAATACAAGTTTTGTGTTTATATGATGTTTTAAAAGATAAATTTAGTTAAGGTGACTTGATTATCTTAACTTAGAATTTGGTTTAGTCGATTTTTTTATTGGTTCAATCACCTATAATTAGGGTTAGTTGAATCTCAATTTGCATTGATTAGTTACAATTGCTTACAGATGGTGATAATGTTTCTCTAATGTGAGTGAATTGTCTAAAATTAGGTTCATTAAAATCAATTAGCTTCAATTATCACTTGGTTAAACCAATGCATCAATGAAATCCACTTAAATTTTTAAAGTAATGATATTCAATTAAAAAATAATGATTTATTCTTCTTAATTATGCTATATTTATGAAAAACAAAACAACCTTCATGTATCTAAGTGACCTAATTGGGGCCAAAATCAGTCAAACATTTTACATAACTTTTGATTATGAAATTACAATAAATGGTGCTCACATATGTCCAAATTACCTCCAATCTATTTATGTTTATTTGATTGCACCTAATTGTGGCCTAAACCGGTCAATTTTTCTCAAATAACAACATTCAATCACAAAATAATAGCAAATATCAACCCAATTTGCACCAATTATACCTAATTCTATTTGATCACACATAAACGATGCTAAATGCACACAAATTTACTCAAATAATAACATTCATTTCATGAAATAATGACACAATTTTCATATATTCCAATTTATTCCCAAATCGCTTGAGGCATACAATCCTAAGATTGGTTCAAAATGTGTAATTTCAAGTTCAACTATGGAATCTCCTAGAAGATAAGATGAATAAATGGTCCTCCATCAAGCTTTTATGGAAATGAAGAGTATGGTGGAAGAACTATATTGAGAGCGAAGATAGAATTAAAAGTAAATTAGAAGATGGTAAGGACAAAGGTAAATAAGAAAGATCTCGTAAACCTCCTCCATCTCCTTCTAAACCTTTTGATTCTTCTTCGATGTTAAATTTGAATTGCCAATTTATAATGGAGAGATTAATGTAAAAAATTGGATCATTGGATCAAGAAGATTGAAGTTTACTTTGTAGGGTTCAAAATATTGTGGATGAGGAAGCAAAAATTCAGCTAGTTACTCTTCATTTGGGTGGTACAACACTCATTTGGTGGGAGAGTAAGACTCGAGAGGATCTGGAAAAACATGGTAAAGTGATTTATTCTTGGGATGATTTTGTTTCCACTTTGAAAAAGCAATTTTATCCACTTGGTTATATTAATAAGCTAATATGGACCGGAAAAATTTAAAACACACAAAGGGTCAAAGTGTACAAGATTACACTCAAGAGTTTAGGAAGAGAGCATTGATTTTGGCATTCCTCTTTATACTCAAGAGACTCTTTTGAAATACATTGGTGGGTTACATAGTTATTTGAAACATATAATACTTATGTTTTATCCAACTAACCTCAATGAAGTTTGTGTCCAATATACCACATTGAATCTAAGGGTAAAAATACTAAGGAAAGCTTCACAAATAAATCAGGAAAACAACCTCCTAAAAATAAAGAGAAAGGAAAAGGGTAGGGTAAAGAAAAACATACTTCCACAGTCAAAAAAGAAGATGAGAAGCTTATTTTTCACATTGTAAGAAATAAGGACATACATATGCTAAGTGTTAGAAGATCCATCTGGATCTTAAGAAAAAATGGTTCAAGAAAGGATGCGATAAGAATACTATTGCAGTAATGCAAGATCATGGATCCGGTCTAGGTGATGAGACCAAGATCACAACTATGATTCTGCAAGGTTCATCTTCTTCCTCTTCTCGTACTAGTTGTCACACTTCTTCTAATTTTAAATCTATGCATGAAAAGAAAGGAAAAAATATTTTATACATCAAATTTATTACAAAACATACTAAGATTGATGTTCTTCTTGACAAGGGATCTCTAGCTAATCTCATTTATGAAGAAGTTGTTAAGAAATTGGGACTTAAAACCATACCACATCCAAAAATATACCCTTTGGGATGGGTATGTGATGATGCTAAATTCCATATCACAAAAAATGCAAATTTAGATTTGCGATCACCTCTAATTCATTGATGAGGTAGTGTTATATGTGGTTTCACTTTATATTTGTTGTATTGTTCTTGTTAGTCCTTATCTTTTTGATAGAAAAGAAATCTTCTATAGGGAAGAGAATAAGTATTTTCTTGTTAAGGATGGGATTGAATACATTGTTAGAGCTCATCAAATAAAAGAAAACTTATCACTTGTGTATGTAGGATAGATGAAAGTGCTTGTCAATGCAATACATTTTTTCGTACTCATGATTGTTAAAGCCAAGGATGATGATAAGTCAAAGGATTTGGAAGTTTTGATCCTAAACATAAGAATGAAATAGTGAAGATTATATCTAACTATGATGATGTGTTTTAGGATCCACATGGATTACCTCCAAAAGAGAAATACAACATGAGATTCATCTCGCATCAGATGCACCTCTTCCTAATATTGGCATGTATAGGTTATCCATGGTGGAAAAAGATGATATCAAGAAGAAAGTTATGGATTTTCTTGAGAAAGGGATCATTCTACCAAGCACTTATCCATGTGCTTCACCTATTATGTTGGTTCCCAAGAAATTTTACACTTGAAAGATGTGTGTGGATTAGTGATCACCGAACAAGATTACCGTGAAAAACCACTACCCACTTTCTCGTATTGATGATTTATTAGACCAGTTGAAAAATTCTATTTATTTCACTAAGTTAGAATTGAGAAGTCATTATCACCAAGTTAGGATCAACGAATGTGATATTTGGAAAACTGCTTTCAAAACTAAACATTTTTTTTTGAGTGGCTTGTTATGCCTTTTGGTCTTTGCAATGCACCCACCACCTTCATGCAGGTTATGAATGATGTTTTTAGGCCATTCATAGAAGATTTTGTTATTGTCTACTTAGATGATATTTTGATCTTTAGTAAAATTTGGAAGATCATATTGAACAAATTAAGAAAGTATTGGAAACTTTGCAAAGGGAGAAATTATATTTAAAGATGTCAAAATATGAATCTGGTAAAACATCTTTGGCTTATTTGGGCTATGTTGTAGAGGGTGGTGAACTAAAACTGATTTCTCTAAATTTGAAGCTATTGTGAAATGGCCCAAAATTATTAGTGCAAATGAAGATATAAGCTTCTAGGGGTAGTCCAATATTGGAGGAAGTTTATTACTAACTTTTCATTGATTGAAACTCCTTTTCATTCCTTGACAAGTACTAGATAGGTCTATTGATGGGGAGGAAAGTACCAAAAAGCCTTTGATATTATGAAACAAAAGATAAACACAACCCAATCTATGAAAGTGATTATGTCATGGGTGCGATTTATGTAGAGAAGAAACCATGTATGTTGTTACCATTTAGAGACCTTCACAAGTGCGGTAATGAACTATCTCTTACGACAAAGAAGTTGTATGCTTTGGTGTAGAGTGTGAAAAAGTGGAAACATTACTTGATGGGAAAAGAGACAATAATCCATACGGATCACCAACCTTTGCAATATCTTCAATCATAGTCAATATATAATATAGTCAGGCACTTTCATTAGACATGGTTTTAACAAAATTCAATCTTGTGATTAGGTATAAAAAGGGTATACAAAATAAGGTTGTTGATATGCTTTCTAGACCTCCTATTATTACATCTATTATTTTACAACATAGTCCTTTGATGCATGAAAGTTATAAGGAACAATATGTTAGAGATGTTGATTTTAAGGATGTCTATGAAGATATAACTCATGGTAAACAAGTGGAAGAATTAGACTATCATTTACATAATGGATTGCTTTATCATCTTGGTAAAATTTTTATTCTCGCAAGATGAAAGAGTTCATTTGATTAGGGAAGCACATACTTCTCTTGTTTATGGTCATTTTGGTGTTGGTAAAATAGTTGCACAATTGTAATAATATTGTTATTAGCCTCAGATATATGAAAATGTATCTAAATATGTAAAAGGTTGTATTCTTTGTGTAAAAAACAAGCCTAGTAATAGGAAGTTAGGATTGTGTACTCCACTTCCCGTATCAATTAGGCCATGGGAAAGTGTTTCCATGGATGTTATTGGTGGTTTTACTATGAAAAAGAAAACATGACTATTTGTATGTGGTTGAGGATAGATTTAGTAAAATGTGTATATTGGTGCCTTACAAAAAGTAGATGACAAGGAAACTACACATTTGTTCTTCAATAATGTTTGGGTTCATTTTGGTTCACCTACTATTGTATTTGATTAGGATTCTTGATTAATTGGAAATTTTTGATCATCTTTATAGGACATGATCAACAAAAAGTTAATAAGTATTATTTATCATCCATAAACCAACAGAAAATAGAAGTAGCTAATCGTATAGTAGTGCATTTTCTATGAGGATGTTGTAACAAACATCCTAGACTTTCAAAAAACACGTGTCTTATCTACAACATGCATATAACTATGTCATACATTCTTCCACATAGAAGTATCCTTTTGATTGTTTCACCCGATTCTTAGACGTTTCTAGGAAGTTGATGAAACAGAGATAGGGTAATGGGCGTAGGAGGAATACCTATTGGAATGATGATTGATGGGTTGTTGCGCATGTGTTGAATCCTTGATCCATAGCTGATTGTGAGAGGTTTCTTTTGGATGGGAGGAAATACCTGAAATGGAAACCAAGACCAACAAATAAAAGTTAAACAATATATGCAAAGTGATGGATTGCCTAGTGTGCTAGATCCAGAAGTGTGATACTCCCTAGACGGTTTTCAATCCACCGTTTAAGACAATTTAATGCTGGTAATAAAGTAAATCCTATTGTAGTTAAAATTATTTAGGCATCTCATTTAAGACACAATAAGAAAGATCTAATCTAACAAAGCTAGGTTAAAATAAGATCCGAAGGTCAAGTAACTCGGTTCTGGGTCTCTGTAGTGTAAGTCCGACAGAGGTCTTAGGCAGGTCACATGTGAGTAAGGATGATGTGGGAATAGGTAGGTAGGTCACTATTCTCGGGGTCAGTATTGGTAGATACAGAGATCGAAGTCTAGTTAAGGGTGACCAACACCGCTTGGGAGAACCGGTGCTGGTTACTTGGGGGTACTGGGAATGTCAAAGAATGAGCTTTCGATCTCCTTATGATTGCACAAAGGACTTGGTGGTCGAATGAGGTATTAAGTTGTTTGGGTGGTATTTGGCGAGGTTTTAATAGTGATATCGAGGGGTGAGTATTAATGGAGGTTAGTGGGTGGCTAGGAGAATAAAGGATGAAAATACAATGATGAAATAGGTGAACCAGAGGATTAAAATGTTCTACTTACTTGAATCTAGTTCTAACATCTCAGAGTGAGGAATGAGGGTGCTGACAAGAGGTTGAATGCTGCTTGCAAGGATCACTAAATGTTGGGGAGCTCTTGCATGGGCTGCATGTGCTCTCCTTCTTGCCTGATTGGATCAAATCTATTCCGGGTGAGTGCTTTAGATGGTCATTAGGGTGAATGCTCGATGTCTATGCAAGAGAAAATACTTGATCTCCTTCTTTGCATGTGTGTTCTTGCTGAAATTTGTTCTCAAAAGATGTGATATCTCTCAGGAATGTGCCAACCTTTTCCAACCTTGAAAATAAGGTTGTTTTGGGGGTTAAAAGGTGACCGACGGTGGTTCCAGCTTAACCAACGATGGTTAAGGGTAATCGGCCTCGGTTAAGGTGGGATTTCCTAGGCTTACTAAACTAGGCATATCCCCTTGATTTCTTGGGATCTCGTGTCGTTTTACCCACGGATTAGACTAGGAGCTTCTTGTAAGCATGTAGGAATGTGGTTAGAGGGAATGGAGGCATTGATTTTTAGGGTTTTGGCATATCTTAGTTAGTTATGGCAACTTACTAAGAATAGGTTTTAGGATGAGGTGGACAGATGAGATGTCTAGGTGAGGTGGATGTGTGGGCATTATCTAAATTAAGATATTTAAATAATAAATATGGTGAGGATAATAATTTAATGTAATTAAATTAATTAAATTAATATTAGTGGGGTGAAGGGGGCCATGGCTAGGTGAATGTGATGAAGGTGTTTATATTTGGCGAGAGACCAAAGGGGAGTGTGACCTAATTTTGGTGTCTACATTTTACCCTTTTTGTTGTGTAGCTTGTATTGGTAAGTGACGCGATAATAAAAATAAGATGTGGTTGCCCCATGTGTGGGTGAAGGTGATCCCCAAAACTAGAACCGATGAGGAAGAAGGTAGAAGCGGTGAGTGGTTTGATAAAAGGTGAATGTGATGAAGTGGAAGATGGGGGACATGGGGAAAAAAAGGGAAAAGGTCTACTCGGGTAATCTAGGTAATGGATTAGGATCAAAGGTAGTAATAAAAATGACGCACATGTATAAACCGCAAAGACATTACTAGGTTGAAGAGCGGAAAACTCAACATTGTCAAAGGTTGATAGGTTTATCCAAACAAGGTTGGAGTGATTCTAGTATCCAAGATATAGGATATGGTCAAGAAACATGATGCAGGTTAGGTGCAGGAACATTTAGGTATGTTCTGGTACACTAAAGGTAGGGTCAGGATAAACGTCATGGCAAGAGGCAAGATAAGGTCATTAGGTCAATCAACATAGTTAACGGTGTGCTGCAAGGTATAGTGAACACATGAGGTAAAAGGTCACTAGTGATGGTCCAGTCAAAAAATCTAGGTTACAGCATGGGTAAGGCCGAGGTATGGGTAAATAATGAGTCCCCAAAGGAGGATGAGGGTAGGAAGTAAAGGATGAGGTCGGGAGGGTGAGGTAAATGGTAAATGTTCGTGGTAAAGGTTGGGTGGGGTAAAAAAGAGGATGGCAGGTAATAGGGTAAAATTTAGGGCAATGTGTAAGAGAGGGTGACCGATGCTTTGGTCAAGGGTAACGATGCATCAGAGAGAGTAAATGACCACAATAAGGTAGGGCTCAAGACCGATGCCATGCCATGAAGGTAAAACCGGCGTCGGTTAGGTCGGGTTTATTATAAAAACAAAAAATCTATGTTTTTTGTTATTCATTTGTCATTTAGTGAATTGAGAAAATGACACAAGAGAGAGAAAAAAGGGAAAAGTTTCTAGACGGAATGGATTGTTGAGTTGGTGATCCAAAAGTGGGTGATTGGTTGTTGAGAGGCGGGTCCACAAGATCGGTGTGTGTGATTTGATTGGTTGGAGATGCGGGTAGTGATTTGGTGATGGCGGAGGCCAAGAGGGGATCGGCGAGCCACCCAAGAAACAACTGACATGCCACCACGATGATGACGACATGATGAGGTAAGCATCCAACTCTTGTAGTGTTTTTTTAGATAGATTAGGTGATTTGGCAAATTGGGTTTTTGTTTTTTGTTGTGGGTGGGGGAAAATGAAATTTGGAAGATGGGAGGGTAAATTAGGTAGAATAGAGAGGAGGAGAGAGATAAGTGGGAGAAGAGGGGAGGGGATGAGGTGTAGGGGAGGTGTAGGTGATTTTAGGTGGGTAGAAGTGTCAGGGTGGTAATTTTTTGAGAAGGGAGGGTTTGGGGGTATGGGTTTTACCATGACAGGCCCGGATCGATGCCCGTTGTAATCGGGTTTAGGTTTAGCCAATGTGGTCAAAGGGTCGGTAGGTTTTAACCAAGATCGGTCACAAAATAGTGACCGATGCTTGTTTAGGGGTGACCGGGTCGGTTAGAGAGAACTGCACCGATTGGGTTTTGAGAGCAAGGGGCCAAAAGTGCCCCACGTTGGGTGGTGAGATGGGTAGGTAAAATAGGGTGCGGGAAAATGATAGTGGGTGAGTATGGGTATGATAAATGTAGATTAATTTTTTGTTTGTATTAGATGTAGGGGAGAGATCAGCTACGCATGCGGGATAGGGTTCCACCCCTTCTTGTGATAGTTCATGGCACAGTGACCCCTGAGGAGTTACAGCATGTGGAGGAGGTGGGCCTGAGTGGGGTCTAATGCTACCGACATGTAGTCTAATAGCCGAGTCTGATGGTCAGCTCTCATCGATAGATGGGATTCCATGACCAACATGTTCCACCTACCGAAAGGGTGAGATTACAATCACCCTGGAGGATGTGTTCAGGATTCTGTGGCTACCCATATTGGGTACACAGGTCTATTCAATCTCCTCCGAGGCCTCGAGGAGTTGATGCTGATGGTGTTTGGAGAGGGGATGGCTGAGCTGACATTCCATAGCGCAACTTGAGCTATGGAGAGATGTACCTAGCCCATCTGGAGGAGATGAGGCTAGTAGTTCTATTGATGGAGGTAGTGTGCTGCTTTGCACTGCCAGATGTAGAGGGAGGTAGATTTCCCCGATCGTTGATGGGGGTACTACACGACATGATGATAGATCAGACCCACTTTTCCTAGGCACCAACATTCCTAGTGCAGCTATATAGAGAGTTGTGGGCATATGGATGGCTGCACAGGTTCAGCATGTGTTGTACCTTTTTACTTCACTGCTGGGCATATGAGCACATTGTTTGTGTGCGTCTAGTGGGTATGCCCAGGCCGATGCCTTTCCGCCAGGCTATGTACGAGTGGGGTATAGGCGATGGGTGCCTCTATTGGAGAGCAGAGATTAGATAGGGCTACACATGATGTAGCATACTTCGGTGATTATTGAGGGGTTTGTCTAGGTGGACATCATTGGAGAGGCCATATGTGGACTTCCCATAATATAGACATATGTGTGATGAGCTAGCTGGCCTAACTCTACTATGAGATGGATAGAGGGTCATCATGCCAGGAGCACGAGATGATCCCGGTTGATAGAGTTAGGTGGCAATTTAGGATGCTACAAGACATACCTCCGCCCTTCCCACAGTACAGAGAGATGATGTGGAGAGGCCCTTACCTCTACCATAGCCCAATAATACCCACAAGGGGAGGAGCAGGTAGTAGAACCAATGGATTGATGATGTCGGGGTCATAGAAAGATATAGATAGTGGTGGGTGGCTCATTTATGAGTAGTACCACCCAGTCGGGGTAGCCGCAGATCTAGCCACCATCACGGTGTAGAGGGATGCCCTACAGGGGTAGGTGGTGACTCTGATTACCTAGTTGGGTATGGTGCAGACACAGCTTGCCAGCTCAGAGGTAGAGGTGGCTGAGTTACATGTACAGGTGGCTAGTCTTCAGGCCCAGATGGCCGAGGGTGGGGATGGAGATGGAGATGGGGATGATGGTTGGGTGGCTTCCTTACAGGCACAGGTGACAGGGTCGTAGGGCTAGCTGCCACAACACATGAATAGATTGGGGCTTATAGGCCCATATACCGACATAAGGGGGCGGGGCCAATGGCACCACCACCACAGTGCACCGGATAGTCCTACACACACGAGGGATGGGTGGTTAGGACAGGTATAGGGGCCGAGGCCTATGGGGCCACCACAGACCATGCCCATATCTAGGTTATGGGATGCCCTAGGTGAGGTTAGATACTACCAAGATTAGTTGATGGCTGGCAGATAGATTTCTATCCTATGGAGAGTACAAGGCATAACAGGCCTCGAGTGAGAGGACTAGATCTCGAATCACAATGTAGAGAGCACAGGGGGCCATCGAGCTCCGAGATAGGATCAGGAGAGGCCACCAGCTCACGGAGACCAGCTCCTAGGTGATGCACCAGTAGGGACCCAACCACCACCTATGATGGGTGGGGAGATGTTAGCAAGTTACCAAACAGGGGCCGAGGAGGCTAAGGGGACAGACGATACCGATATGGAGGATTTCCTGAGAGGGTGCTTGATATATGGCTCCCAATTTTTGACATAGTTTTGAGTTTTGATATATACCAACCTGCGTACTGAGAGATTTTTTATATTTTTGATCACATACCGGCCTGCGTGCCGAAGAGAGTGAGGATGTATGAGATTTTCTGTATATTTTGAACATATACCGGCCTGCATGCCAAAGAGATTTTGTATTGTTTTATTATTTTATTGTATATGAGACCAGCCTGCATGCCGATGACATTTTGTATTGAGTATCAGCCTATGTGCCGATGATTTATTTGAGATGGACATGATGGGATATTATGCGCATATTATATTGAGACACACATATTTATTTATATGATGAGATACATGAGATGCTTGATTTGTTGGTGTTTTATGAGAATTTTAATTTTTGTTGTGATATGGAAAAACTAGGTGAGTTAGGCATGATGGAGTCAGGTTGGTTTAGGCATGGATCGAGTCAGGTTGGTTTATACATGGTTCGAGTCAAGTTGGTTTAGGCATGGATCAGGCAGCGGATTGGTTAGGCATGGATTGGTTTAGGCATGGTTAAGTCAGGTTGGTTTAGGCAGGCATGGATTGTCAAGTTTGTTTAGGCATGGATTGAAGTCGGTGTTTAGGCATGGTTGAGTCAGGTTTGTTGAGGCATGGTTGAGTTTAAATTAGTTGAAGTGGTGATTCATTAATTTGTGCAATGAATGATGATATGGGTCATGTGTAAGATGCTTTATAATACATATATGATGATGGTAGAGAAATGGTAGTCATAATAAATGTATGTTGTGATGATGATAAAAATGTTAAGCAACATTGTTGTTTGTTTGGTTTAATTTCCAATTCTTTGATATAAAAAGGAAACTACGTAGGGTAAAATGTGATTTAGGAAGATGAAAGATGAATTGGTTAGGGTAGAGAGTGGCTGAGCTAACCTCCAAGGGCCCCATGCCCTTGGAGTGCTGCCTACATAGTCCCAACGAAAAGGACCTCAGGCCGATGTAGTTCTCCCATAAGCTAGGGAAGAATATGAGGAGGTATGAAAATGAGTTGGTAGGTTTTAGGCATGATGGGTTTAGGTCTGTTAGGTGTGGGTGGGTTATAGGAAAAATGGTATAGGTGATGTCGATTGTGGCAAAAGAAGAAGATTACCCCAAAGGTAAGTGTCGAGGACCAAGTCCTGTATAAGGTAATCAAAATGTAAATAAAGAAGGTTAAAAGATAAGAGGGGGTAATAAAGCCACCTAATTGGTTAGGATCATACTCGAGTAGATCATACCTTAGAGAAGGTGATGAACATAAGGCCCTAAAGACATTGCATGATTGATTATTCTAAGGGTGAAAAGTAGTCACATGATCACCAAATGTCACAGTTCCAAGAGGTCCCTTGAGGCAGTAGGAAATGGGAGTGGGAATGGTGAGAAGGGTGAAAGGTGATTAATTTTTATATGGTATGAGGTAGCATGCTCTTTGGGCTAAGAGATTTGAGGTCACAATGGGCAAGTCCATGACTAAAAATCTTCTTTGGACTTTTTGACTTGTATTTGAGATAGACCGATCGATGCGGAAGTCTATATGGGATGAGGAAATTAACTCCTCAAGGTCTTCATGAAGTGATCGATGTGGGAAGCTTCAAATTCTCTCTTTTTTTTTTTTTTTTTTAAGAACTTTACATAGCTGTCCTTCGAGGGAGCAGTCTATTTATAGCAGCGATTTCTAAGAGGAAGATGTCCTTTTGAGGGAGTCATATTTTATTAGAAGTTTGACTCAAGGAGTTGTGTCCCATGTGAGGGCTTTGAAGTCATGGACAAGACCAAGGTGAAGAATAGGATTCTTGTTCAAAAAGCAGGGTGAAACAACCATGGGATCTCATCTAAAGGTAGATGAAAAGTATCCATGAGAATCATGCTATGTGCAACACCGTGGTACACATATTCAAGAGAAGATAACAAGTGATGGGTACTCACATGATTCTTGTTTAATCATTGGTGAGGTGTAAGAAGTGGAGAGCGCTCAAGGGACGAGCATGGAAAGAGACAAAAAGTGATGTAGGACTAAAATCAATAGTAGAATGGTCAAGATGCAAGGCATTAAGGGGCTCAGGTTTGGGTTTACCATCGAGTGAAGATAAACGATAAGCACCTGATCCATAAGTATGGGTCACGATGTATGGTCCAAGCCAATTAGGAGAAAATTTTCCCTATTTACTTTTTTATGCTTTGGTTACATGTTGATTTTCTTTCAGACAAGGTCACCGACTTGGAAGGTTCGTTTATGGACACGTTTGTCATAGTAGGCAACATTTGATACATTTTTGGTAAACTTGAAGGTGGTCAAGAGTGTTAAGACGACGTTCGTATAATAACTCAAGTTGTGCTAAATGGTCTTAACAAAATTCATCATCATTGAGCATGTCATGGAGAGAAATGTGGAGTGAGGGAATCTAGACTTCGAGAGGTAGAACAACCTCTGTACCATAGACCAGAGAAAAAGGTGTGGCAGCAGTGGAAGTGCGGATACTAGTGTGATATGCCCATAAGGGCAAAAGGAATGTGTGTATGCCAATCCCTCCCAATATCATTAACCACTTTCATGAGAATTTTGTTTAAGGTTTTGTTAGTGGATTCAGCTTGGCCGTTGGTTTGTGGGTAATAAGGTGATGAGAAACTTAACTGAATGCCGAAGGCGTCACAAATTTTTTTCAATGTTTTGTTTTTGAATTGTTTTCCATTATCAGTGATGAGGTGATGAGGAACACCAAAGTGAAAAATGATGTGATGATTGATGAACTCACATATTTTCTCAAACTTTCATGGAGATGAGTGGTATGGCTTCACCCATTTTGTGTAATATTCGGTAGTGGTAATGATCCATTGATGTCGTGGGAAGAATGGGGGTTGATCTCTCCACAAGATCCAAACCCCATTGAGAGAAGGGCCAAAGGTCACGGGTGACCTATAAGGCATGAATGGGTGTATGATGAAGGTTAGCATGTTTTTGGTAGTTTACACAACTTCTTGACGTAGTCACAACAATCATGGTTAAGGGTCGGTCCAAGTAATAGCCTAGGAAAAGAATACACTTAGCAACAAGTAAGGCCACCAAGTGACCTCCACATATGCCATCATGAACTTCCTTAATGGTATAAGGAATTTCAGAACTTGTGAGGCATCGTAAGAGAATACCATCAAAGCTACACTTATAGAGGAGGCCCCCATGATGATGTAACAAGAGACCTTTTTAAGGAAGGCATTGTCCATTACGGGTGAGATCAGGAGGTAAGATGGAGAGAGAAAGATAGTTAGAGTATTATTTATACCAAAGGTCACTCGGATCGAGGGTAGGGTTTTGATAGAGTAAAATTTGTGAGGTAGATAAGAAGGTGATTGGAGTCATTTTGGTGACAAATATTTTAGAATCGGTGGGCGAAGTGGGTACTTGAGAAGCCAAGCGAGGCCATGGTATTTGCAAAATTTATTGGTTGAACGAGGGGATGGTTTGAAGGGCTTAATGGTAAAAGGTGTCAAAAGTATGTCTACATGATGTTTATACTTTTCAAGTATCTCATTATGACATTGGTATATACCATTGACTTGGTTTATAACCAATTGAGAATCACCAAAGATGTTGATTGATTTGACATCTAGGGCGTAGGCGGCTTGAGACCTAATACAAGTGCTTCATATTCGGTAATATTATTTGTACAATCAAAATTGAGTTTGAAAGACAAAGGCATGGGTTCACCATCAAGAGGAATGAGGATAACACCAGCCCCACCCCCACGCTGAACACTTGGAACCATCAAAGAAGAGTGTCATTTGGTAAGCGGGTTCATCCAGGAAAGGGTAGCAATTGACTCATCTGGAAAGTCAAAGTTAGAGGGTTGATCCCCGAAAATAGGTGTCGGCCAATTGGTCGGTGATAGCTTGGCCCTTGATGGACTTTTGATGAATGAATTTGAGGTCGAGGTTAGCTAAAAGCATAAGCCATCATGCGGCACATGCTGATTTTGATAAGGTTTGGCATACATGAAGTGTAAGGGGTCGGTGTTGGTCACAACATAGGTTTTGTGGTTGAGTAGGTAATGGCGGAGTTTTGTGGCAATGAAAACTAAGGCTAAGAATTTTTTTCGGGATGGGTGTATCGGGTTTCATAGTCCAAAAGAGTATGGATTATGTAATAAACCACTTGCTCCCTGTGTTGTTCATCATGATGAGCAAGCATGGCTCCCAAGGAATGATCGGTAGCTGAGATGTATAGGTAGAAGGGTTGATCGTCTTTAGGTGGGATAAGTACGGGTGGTTGGAGAAGGTATTGTTTTAAGGCCTCAAAATTTGTGGTAGTCATCATCCCATTTAAAGGAGACATCCTTCTTGAGAAGATGATGAAATGGTTGACACCGATCAGATAATTGTGAAATGAAATGGCGAATAGATTCGAACTTACCTTACCTTGTAGGCTATGAGTTGCCTAAGGTTAGTGGGTAGAGGCATTTCGAGAATGGCCTTGAATTTAGTAGGGTAAACTTCTATACCACGTAGGAAACTATAAATCCTAAGAGATTTCCTAAGAGAACTGTGAAGACACACTTCTTGGGTCAAGGCGGATGCAATATTTAATGAGGTGGTCAAAAATGGTTTTGAGGATGGCCAAGTGCTCAGAGTGGCATTTAGATTTGGCCAGGAGATCATCCATGTAATCTTCCAATATACGATGCATGATGTCATGGAAGATGTAAGTCATAGCCCACTAATATGTGGCACTAGAATTTTTAAGGCCAAAAGGCATGACTCGATAGCAGAAGGTCCCCTAAGGGGTGATGAATGCGGTTTTGTGTTGATCCTCGGGGTGAGCAAGATTTGGTTATAACCCAGAAGCCATCCATGAGTGATAACATCTCATGACCAGCGGTAAGGTCAACTAGTTGGTCAATACTAGGTAGAGGGAAGTCATCTTTTAGGTAGGCTAGGTTGAGGTCATGGAAATCCATGTAAATGTGGAGTCCCCCTATCACCTTAGTGACAGGGACAATGTTAGAAATCCAACGAGGATAATCAATGGGTAAGATGAAGGAAACATAAAGAAGGTGCATTGAAGTTCTTCTTTGACGAGAAGGGCAATGTGAGGATGCATTTTCCTCAGCTTTTGTTTGATGGGTTTGGCATCGGAATGGTTACAATATTGTGGACCACTATGGTGGGGTCAATACTGGGCATGTCTGCGTAAGACCAAGAAAATGCATGGTTATGATCTTTGAGAAAAGAAGTGATGGCTTCTTGTTCAACAATATCTAAATATTGACCAATCTTTAGGATGTGCATGTCATCCTGAGTATGAATGTTGATCTCGATAGTCGATTCATTCAACATGGTTTGAGTCTCAGAGGGTAACAACCGATGAATACATGAGTCTTCTGTACCAACGTAGGTGAGTATAGATTCATCATCCTGACATTGAACGATGTTAATTAAAGGTGTATCATCATCTATCATTTCAAGATATAGGAAGGGAAGAGAGGAAGGGGCCTCACCCTCATGTTGATAAGTCAAAGGCCCCAAGGAAATGGTGTTTATGAAAAAAAAAATTTAGGAGGGATAGATTTGGGATCCATCGACTACATCGGTGAGGTGGTGATGAAGGTGGAGCGAGTGAAGAAGGTGGAGAAGGGTTGATGTCCTCATGAGTTCAATGAGGGCCTTTTTTGTAGGTGGTTCAAAGAAAGCCGATACCACTATGATTGTTATGTTTTCAGGTAGTACATGGAATAAAAGTATGGAGGCCTTGTTCGTAAAATCTAAAACCAAAACCCTTCCACGCACATCAATGTAGGAAGGTGTGGGCAAAATGGTGATTGGTGAGTGACTGGAAGTCAGCAGAAAATGTGTGACTTTGTGATGGTGGTTTGGGTGTGTAAGTGGTAGTGTTAAGTCCCCCATAGGTGAGACTAGTACGAAGATGAGGAGGACCATAAAGGAGGCATTCTCCTATGCGGTGATCATAGTGAGGGTGTTGGTGAAGACTTCCATACTCTTGTGGAGTAAGGAATGTGTTGACACTATATAGGTGATACTCCCCAGAGTGAGGCATTGAAAAATGCCTTCCAAGGGATCGGTGGTTGGTATGTGGGTAGCTGGAATAGATGATGTGTCGGTGGTTGACACGGAGGTGGAGCTAATAGATTAGGGAGGCTAATGGGTTGGCCATGGAGGTTATGGCATGGTAGGAATGGAGGAGGTGTGTGCGGTGGAGGTAGCGGCTGTATTGGTAAGCAGAGGTGTAGGTGAAGTGGTAGTGGTCATGGAGGTAGATGCCTTAATGGGTATGAGCACATCATTAGGTCGGTAAAGCATGTTGCATGTTTTAAAAGGTGATGGATCAGCTGGGATAGTGTAGGTATGTCCTTCATGCTCAAACTTTACACAACGATGCAAAGTGGAAGGAACGCAACCCATGACACGAATCCAGGGTCTACCAAGCAACAAGTTATATTGAAATTCCCCCTCTAAGACATAAAATATCTTTGGAATAGTGTGGGGGCCCACGCGAACGTGGAGGATGACGGTGCCTAGTGTAGAGGTGATAACATTGTTGAGTGAATGCAACATGGTAGGATGTTTATGCATGTAATTGTTAGGTATGCACATTTGAGTGAATGCATGGGATGAAATGATATTAATGCCAGTACCCCCATCAATCATTACACATCGTACACGTATGTCATCGATGTGGACATAGATTAAGAGGGATGGGTCCATGTCATCATTTTGGTGTGGTGCAATCTCTTCCTTTGAGAAGCTAAGGAGGTTACTTGGTGAAGTAGGTGAAGGTGTAGATAAAGGTGGTAATTTAGTGAGGAGGCTACATGATGGGGTGTGATAATGGAGGCTACGGGTGTAGGGTCATTAGGTAAAACCTCAATAGATTATAGACCTCCATGAGAGCTTGACAATGGGATTCCAAGGTTTGGATGAGGTCATATAAGGACATTTTGAGGGGGATTGGTGTAGTTGTTTGAGCATGGTGCGATGTATGACCCCATTAGAAATAGGATATGTAGGGCCGTAAATAGTGATTTTAGTTATGGGTGCGAGATGGTATGTTGGGTATAGGATTGGTTGGTGGTTAGTTGCCTTTTCTTTGCCTTTATCCTTCTCCGAGCATGTGTAATAACGTGAATCATGTTGATTTGAGGGGAGTTGGTAAACAAGAAGGTGTAGGATGAGTGGTGTAACGAAATGACGGGAAAAAACCTATCGAGGGAGAAAAGCCTTGTGAAGTGAGATGAGCACAACAACATTTAGGTGATGGTGTGGCAAGTTCTCTAATGCGAACCATGTTAATTTCAAATCTTGGGGTGGTTCTATGATCTGTGGGGGTGGAGGTCATGGTTGTTGAGTAGGTACTGAGGGAAGGACTATGGGAATGTGTATCGGAAATGGGGTCCTCATCAAAAAGGTCATCATTTTCAAAGTCACTTGAGGAGGACACAACTAGATAAGGACATTTTCAAAGCCTTACATTTCTCCACATCATGCCCTAACACACGATGGTAGGCACAAATTTTAGTGTCATCAAATAATTTTTCTTGGGTTTGAGGGGGTCATAAGGTCTCGAGTGGTGGTAATGTGATGACATAAATCTCAAGGAGGTTGGTTAAGATTTTGGCATAGGACCTTGCTAATGAGTCACAATGGGAAGTGAAAGTGGGTTTGGGTGTAGGTGTGGATGATTGTGGAGGAATGATCTTTGGAGGAGGGGGAGTAGGTCGAGCTATGGTTTTGGGTGTTGGCATGGTCTTGGGTATCGGTCATGTTTGTTTAGGTAGGGGTATGGTAGATGAAATGGGTAGGAGGGTGTAGTTTTTTTTGACTTCCTTATTGAGGGTAGCATATTTTTGTCTTTGGGTTGCACCTTCTTGGTAAGGGTGATATGGGTATATGATATCTAGAAGGAAAAGAAGATGGGGAAGAGGACAAGTTATCCATGGGGATAATAGAGGTGTTGTGAAGGTAAATGATGCGGGTCGTGCGGGGGTGGGAGGGACAAAGATTGAAGGGTAGGGGGTAGTGAAGAAGTTATTGAGGCTATTAGAGGTATGGGTGGTAAAGATGTTGTAGGTGTGGGTGTAAGTCATGTCGACACTTGGGTATGTTAGAGGTTTGTGAGGAAGGAATGGGCTGTTGTGTTTTTGGGAGGTTTCTTAACCACGCTAGAAGAGGTCCTAAGGCGGACCGAAAGAGTGAAGGTGACGAAGTTGTGATTAGCGTAGCTGGGGTATGAGTTATATGGGTTTAGTTCTTTTGTTTGGATGCTTTAGAGTAGGTTTGGCATTAACTCTGAGGATGTAGATAAATCTATTTTGATAGGTGGATGAGTAAGGTGGTGGTTGGGGTGACCCCTAAGGTAGTGATAGGTTTAAGTGAGGAAGATGATGTAGGTGTGGGTTTGGATTTAGATGTATGTTGGGTTATGGGTAAGGGTGTGTGTTGAGTTATGATGGGTGTTGTGGAAGAAGTTGTGATAGAGGTGGATGTGCTCGACTCGATTGGTAAAAATATTTTTGGGTAGATAGTGGAGGTATCAACAGTGTACACATTTTTATAACTCGTTACTTGTTCCTCATTTACTCATGTGCACATGTTTGGGATGAGGATCTAATGTTATATTTTGGACATTACATTAGGAGATTTGATCTTATTAGACATGTATGGAGATTTAGGTGTATAGCGCTAATTTAGCTTGATTACTATGTTGTTTGCATTATCTTATGATGTCATGGATACTAATTGGTATGATGTTGTTTTGGAACGTAATTATATTGATGGATACTCAGTTTGTTGCATGTTGGGATTCTATGGATACATGTCACTTTATCATTATGACTAACTTATGGTGAATTGTGTATAATTGTGCACGTTGTCACACTTTTGATTCCAGAAAGATGATATGTTAGTTTAGAATTCATTGATATCTTATTTAGTAGTTAATTCACATTTTATCGAAATAGTGCGTTTAATGTGTGCAATGAGTGTGCAGGTGATAGGTCACAGGAGAATGTGGGATTCAGGCCAGCTACGCAATTTGCACAAGTAGCCCACGGGGCTAAGTCCTAGCCATGTTTATTGCATGAGGCCTTAGTATTAGAGTTTATTGTTTTGGGCACCATGAGTGACCCTCATTTGTAATGTAATATGTCTTGTATTATTAATCTTGCTTAGGGTGTTTAGTTTGTGTTGTAAACTTGTTTTGGGAATTAATGGCCCCACTTACATTAAGTTTTGAATTTGTTTAATGATGTACTTAATCAAAAGGGATTAGGGTCACATGTGAACCCTTGGGTGGGCCCCACACCCTCTACCCTTGTGCCCAAGTGTGCCCAAACCCGAAATTGGGTTATTTTAGGCATTTTTAGGGACCCCTTTTTAGTTTGGGAGTTCCCTTAGCATGAAAATGGGCCCTTGGACCCTACCTAATAGGTAGGGGGGCTTATTTCCAAGGCTTAGAGGGAGTTTTCCTCCCATTTTGCCTCCCTTTGGTCACATCCATGTAAGGGGTATGGATAAGTGTGCTTTGTTAAAAGTTACACAAGATTGTTTTGTTATCATTGTGGGTAATTTGGGAGAAGAGGGCTAAAAGTCATTTTATCCTTTCTCTCTTTTATCTTTGGCATCTTTGACCTTGAAGGAAGAGAGGGGTGACACATGTCACCCCCTCATTTGTGAGGATTTTTGCTTGCTCCTCTTCAAATTCTCCCTCATGGGAAAAGAAGAGAACTTTTTTTGGAGCTTTTGCTTGGAGGCTTGTGGATTTTGGAGCTAGAGTTTGCTTGGGTCAAGAAGTGGAAGAGATTGAATTTGGAGAGCTTTTTGGAGGTAGGCTTCTTGAGCTTTATTGTATGTGTTATATCATGCTAGATATTAGTTTGTTTACTTGGAAATGTTTGTTGTTGCATGTAGATTTTATTTGTTGTTTACTTGATTTTGCTCCCTCCATCATATGGCATGATGGAGTTTTGGATTTTGTGGGGAAGAGAGAGGGATTTTCCCCTCTCAATCCTCATAGGCTTGATGGGAAAGCCTTGTAGGATTTTAGTTACTCCCCTCAAATGGTTGAGGTGGGGAAGGTGGTTCATATGGCTTGAACCTCCTTCCCCATTCTTGGTGAGGAAACCCCTTTGGGGTTTGAAAATCCTTCCAAGAAGGATTGGTGAAAGGGTGGAGAAATAAGGAGGGCTTGAATGAATTTGGAGGAATAAGGAGGGTATGGAGATCTTGGTTTTGTGCAACTAATGTTGGTTACAACTTTTGGAGAACTCCTCTTTTCTCTTCCCCATTTTAGAGGTAGAACATGGTTTCTCCTCTTTTTCATCTTTGTAAAATTTGGAGTCTTGTTTTTATATTTGTCTTGTTTCATGTGGATGTAATATTGTTTGTTCACCCTCACTCTTGTGCAAAGTTGTGGATAGTAGTCCTCTTTCCCATGGGCTTGGGGGAGGCTAGCATGCCTTCCAACCTTGGAAAGGCATGTAATGATGCCTATGGTTGGGTGGTAAAACAAGCTTCTTCTCCTTGTTTGGATTCCTTGAAGGCATTTGAAGTTGGATCACAAGTTGGATGTTGGTTTGGAGTTGTGACATCTTGGTCTCTCCTTGTCCTCTCAAATCTTTGTGAAACATTACTTGCATTGTAACCTCTTGAGTATGGCTATGTGGGAATTTTCTTTCCTTGTCAACTCTCCATTTTGTATATTTTGCATTACTTGGAAACTTGAGACATGTTTCTTGAGAAATCTCTCTTCAAACTTACAAGAAACTTGTAATAGGAATTCTTGGGTAGTTGCATATTTGGGGATATATTACTCATTTAGCCTAAGCTTGTGGAAATGAAATATTGTAGCAAATGTTCCCTTTAATTGTAACTTGATGTAACTCTTATTTTTGTAAAAGAAAGATAGTTTGTTGGAAATATGGTATTTGTGAGCTTGAGCTACATAGGAATGTAAACTATTTGTATGGTAAATGTTGTAAGAACCCTAAACTTTGTAAGGAAATACAAGAAGTTGGTTAAGAGTTATTCTTGTTAAGATCTTGTTTAGAAAATTGAAGTTTTCCTTTGCAAATAAAAGTTGATTGCTATTAGATGTTGTTGTAAGAAAATAATGTTACTTCTGCATTTCTTAGTAAAATGGCAAGGGATTAAGGAGAAAATGATTCAATACAATCTGGATTCAAGTTTACTTATTTATTTAAATCTTTAAAACATGGTTAATTCAAGATAAAAAGGGTTCTTTTCCATTGTGGCTAGAAAAGGGTAATGCCTTATTGTCTTCTATTAAAATGAAATAAATACATTTGTAAACTTATTGGAAGGTATTCCATTGAATTGTGTAAATCAAGTCTCTTTTTCTTTCCTTTTTCCTGCAAAATCATTTTGAAAATTTGTATTAGTAACCACATACAAATAGATTTATAAATCAAAGCTAAGGCTAAATATTGAAGATTGTAAATAATACATACATACATATATATATATATATATATATATATATATATATATATATATATATATTATAGTTTTCTAACATAACTATATTATATTTAAGCATAGTTATATATTACCTATTTAATATTATAATTGTTATATTAAAATGATATATAAAAGAATAAAATAAATATATGTATGTATGTATATGTGTGTGTGTATATATATATATATATATATATATATATATATATATATATATATATATATATAATAACATACCTTATATAATATATATAAAACTTAATATAAACTAAATAAAGAAATTTAAATATAATAAAAAAATGTTTTAGAAGTTTTTCTTTTTAAAAAAATAATAATAATTTGATGGGGAGGATCAGACCCTCCCCAACTATAAACCCCTCCCTCTCCCCTATCCACCATGGTTGGTAAATTAACACCCCTAGAGCCACTACTACACCCCCTTCCCACTTGCCCCACACCATCGCTGCCCCCGCCGGACAAAGCTCCCTCTGCACCACCGCCACGATTGTCTTTAAAGCCACAAATATACACACACACACATGTGTATATGATTTATTTATATACATAAATATACAACTGAAACAATATGGTGTTTTCTTCTCTTGAACTAAAACTCCATGAATCTATCTTTTCCTTGAGCTCCTCCATAACCTGTGCATGCAAGAAAACAACACAAAGCAAATGAGAGAAGAATAGAAAAGGAAAGGAGAAACATAGAGAAAGTTAGGGCAACATTAGGGTAAATTCAAAATCAAGGGCCAAGATTAGATTAGATCCAAGGGCCCATGTTTAATCCTACACATTTTAAGTCATGAGAATTTTTATGGGAATGAAAATAATTTAAAGGGGGTGTGTGGGAAAATAAATAAAAAGGAGACTAATTAAATTAAAAGGGTGTGTAGACTTTGTAAATTTTGTGATTCCAGAATACTTAGTAAAATAAAATAATCAAGTTGTGTTGGGCTAGTGTTTATATAACTTGGGAAATCAATAATTAATATGAATTAATTATTAATGGAAAGGGTTAAGTAGATTAGTAATTATTGGCCACTTTCAAAAAAAAATTATCCCAAAATTTTAGTAACTTTTGGTTTGATTCAAATGTCTCGAGGCGGGAATGATAGTATCGGCAAGTGACATATACATTTGTGTTGAGGAGGAAGCAAAAGGTGCCCCAAATAAGGCCCTGTCCACACAATCTAAGTGATCAACCAAGCATGAAAACAACACGTCTCGTAGGTGAGGTTGATGAGGACCTAATAGTAATTCCTATAAAATGTGTCTTAGAGACAGGGAATTTGCTAGCTTCGGCTTCCGTGGGTAAGAGAGCTGAAAGTAGGTCTGCAGGATCTTGGGTAGCTGATGGAGAATGCTCACCTAGAGGCAAAGGTATCTCTACTGGATCCTTGATAGGTGGAGGAGAAAATGGGTGCTCCTCTATAGGTGGAGGAGATGATGGGTGCTCCTTTGTGGGTGGAGGAGATAAACAAGTATCCTCCATGGATTGAAGAAGTATTGTGGGTGTCGGTTCCCTAGGTGGAGAAGCCAAAGGTGAAATGGTCTCGATGTTAGTAGAAGGATCCTCCACATGTGAGGAAGGAGGTGAAAGGTGTTCCTCTGTGGGTGGAGGAATAGGTGAGGTAGGTTCGATTCATAAGGAGAATTTCGGGCTAGAATTTCCTCTATGGAAAGAATATGAGGTAATTGGGAAGCAATGGGTGCACCGCTGAAAATAGCGTGGACCTCAAGGGTATGACTATCATGAGTTGAGGTATCACCGGTTTGATCGAAAAAAGGGGCATGATTAGGAAAGGGTTTTTGGAATATGTGCAGGTTTTGATTTGCAAGTGCGTTACGATTATCCATGGTTAACTCACCTTTATCGAGCATTTATTGGACAATATTTTTGAAAGTGATGTAATTACCATCACTATGACCCTTTACTCAAAGATAGTTATAGAAATCATGTTCTTTATACCATGTGGGTGTGGGTGAGCAGGGTCAAAACCAAGGTGTGTGTTTTATAGGTGCAAGGGTGATGGCCCCACTTTGATGAGATTTTCTAAGACAAAAGAATAAGGTTCCTCAATTGGGGTATATTTCCATTGTTCCCGTCTGAATGGGTGAGAGATTAGATGAGGGGCTAGCCTAATTTGATGGATGAGTTGGGATAGCTTTGAGTACCACTGTGTTAGTGGTGCCCTTGGCCTTTGAATAATTGTTCTATGGTTTGGAATAAGAAGAAGTATCATTCAACTTGAATGCCAAGTTCTTACTACGTAATTAGATTTTCTTCTCTTCGATGGCCCGAATCTCTAACTTACATGCCATGGTGAATGCTTTGTTAAAGGTTCAGAAAGTTTGGACCTACAGGGTTAGTGATATATGTCTAGCACAAGCTCGTGTGAAGATCTCGATGAGTTATGTTTGTGGTAGTTGGAATTTGAGTTGATTCATCAAGCTACGCCAACGAGCAACAAAATATGTGATAGATTCATCATCATACTAACGTGTGGAGTATAGGTCAGTCATGGTAACCTTCTTAACGATATTGATGAAGAAGTGATCCAAGAAGGCTTGGGCTACTGATTAAATGAAAATATAGAGTGTCTAGGTAACCCACTATACCAATCTAATGTAGGTCCAGTCAGAGACATGGGAAAGGTCCTCAAGAGCAAAGCATCATAATGAGCGATTAAGTAGCACCCGTGTTTGAAAGATCACAAATGCTGTTACGGGTCTTCCTTGCTATTGAAACAATTGAATTTAGGCATTTCCCAATGCATGGGGTATAGACGAATAGGAATGGATGGGTGGATAGGCTCATTACAAATCTCATTATAGGTGATAGTATTTCGGGAGCTGGAAACCGATGCCTCCAATGTCTACATCTTATCCATCATTAACTTAATTAGGTCATTGGTAGTTTGTGATGGTTGGGTGCCTTCTGTAGTGTAAGAGGGTTGGTGTTGGGCATGTAACGAGGGTGGACTTCTGGTATATGGTGTTTCCATGTAGGTAGATTGAGAAGAAGGTAGTGAAATAGGGGATACATACCCAAAGTGAATAATAGATGAAACAGGAGGTTCTTTGGTAGTACGTATATGAAGGTGGAAGGGTCGTGGTAACCCTAGTGGTAATGGGGGCTAATGACTGTGGAATGAAAAGGACCACATTTTGAAAAGAGGTAGGGGTCACCAACACCAGAGGTGGTAGTGTAGCTATGGGTATATGTGAGACAATAGGGGCAGATGAGGTTGTGTTTTGGTGGTTCTCAAAGGTATGGTGGATGTGGCGTGTGCAACGGATGTGCATGTGCAACGGATGTGGCGACATGCGGCAGTCACAACGGGTATAGGACCTAGCTACAAAATGATTGGGGGTAAGGTAGATGTGGGTAGCACGGAGCCGGATGGGGCTGGCAAAGAGTGGGAATGAGAGTTGGGGGATAGATACATGCATGCCGTATATCAACCGACCTAAGGCATCTTGAGAAAATGAGTGGGAAAGATAAAACTGTAAGGCGGACGATTTTGGTCAAGGCATTGCAAACTCCTCATCTCTGTAACAATAATGATAGGTTGGATAGGTTCCATGGTTGGTGATAAAATAGAAGGTGGTGGAGGACTAGGTGGGAGAGGTTGACAATTGGCATGGAATACGAGGGCGCTTTCTTGTTGATGCGTTAGTACCATGTGAACAAGTACTGATTTTGTTTGGTTGCTTTTACCAGTAAATGACACGTAAAAATAATAGAAACTAGTGAAACAGGCTGTAATAAGTGAATTAGGTACCAAATATCAGTTGGAAAATGACATAGGCTAACCGATGGCGGTTAGGGTAAATTGATGCCAGTCACAGGCAACCGCAGTTGGTCACTGTGGAAAGTGGACAGTTGGTCAAAAACAAGGTATAAGGCCAAATCTGACAGGTATGCCGAATACAAATGAGATTTACAAAGTCAATGTATATGATGAGAGTGACAAGGAACTCTGAATAGTCGAAGAAGGTGAATAGGTGTCGTTTTGGGTAGGTTAACCAAAATGACAGTGAATCGACGCTAGTTGGGTATAACCGATGACGGTCGGGTAACCGATGACGGTCATTGGACCGACACTCGGTTACTGTGAAATTGAAATAGTGATGAAGAAAATATGGTTGTGAGTTAAAATTTGATGTGGAATCAAACCCATAATTTTGAGAATGATGAGAATATGGTCAGACACACCCCGGATGAAGTGGAATACACCAACTATGATGAGGAGCATGTAAGGAGAAAAAGGAAAAATAAAGAGTGTGACCTCTCACCTCAAAACGCAAGCCAAGCAGAAACACTAAGAAAAAAATGATCCTAAGAGTGATATTTTTATTATGTTTGTTTAGATTATGCTATTTAAGGACTGACTCATGAACCGTAGAATAGAGTTTTTTGGTGAGGATGGCTTCCTACGAAGAAGGAGATCTACAAGGTGAGTTTTCGGTATGTTATGGTGGGGGTAGGCCTTGCTTTGAAGTATGACTCGACAAAGAAGCGAGTTGGGTGCCCACTTGCACCGTGATTATGTGATCACCTACAACTTTTTCCAGAAATATGTTGTTTAAGAATGTGTATATTTTCAATTTTTGTGAGGTTTGGTAAGACTCAAAGAAAGAGAAAAGGAAGGAAGTACTTTTATACGATTCATTTTTCAACCATCAGCTGGCATGACTTCCAATGTATAGGTTGCCCTCAATTAATGTGAGCTAATACAAAAACTTAGAATGAAATGCAATGATTTTTAATCCTAAATTGAAATATGGAATTCGATGACACAAATAGATGAAGAGGGAGAGGGATGCTCTTTCACTAAAATGTAGAAAACAAGAAGAAATGGTTCTTCTTAAGTACACCAAAAGAAAGGTTTCTTTTAGAGAAAATAAAAAGAAAAAGAAGGTTACCAAGGAATAAGATTAATGTCTATGCTTTTTAGAAGGGAAACAAACACACAACTTTTCCTAGGAATGAATAAAATTCAAGGAGCCTCGGATGGGTCCCACTTTGGGTGTGCTAAAATGTTTCACTGATTTTTAGACGTTTCTAGGAAGTTGACGAAATAGATAGGGTAACGGGCATAGGAGAAATACATTGGAATGTTGGTTAATAGGTTGTTGTGCGCATGTTGACTCCTTGATCCAAAGTTGATTATGAGAGCTTCCTTTTAGGTTGGAGGAACTACCTAAAATGGAAAGCAAGACCATCAAATAAAGTTAAACAATATATACAATGGACTACCTAGTGTGTGCTAAATCTAAGAAGTGTGATACTCTTAGATGGTTGTCAATCCACTATTTAAAACAATTTAATGCTGGTAATAAAGTAAATCCTATTGTAGTTAAAATGATTTAGGTATCTCATTTAAGACAAATAAGAAAGATCTAATCTAACAAAGCTAGGTTAAAATAAGATCCAAAGGTCAACTAACTAGTCTGGTAAGTGTAAGTCCGAAAGAGGTCCTCGGTAGGTCACGAGGTGAGTAAGGGTGATGTGGGAATAGGTAGGTAGGTTACGTCATTGTTCAGGTTGTATTGGTAGATACGAGAGATCGATGTATGTTAAGGGTGACCGATGCTGGTTGGAGAGAACCGGTGCCGATTCTTGTGGGGTATTGGGAATGTCAAAGAATAAGCTTTGATCTCCTTATGATTGCATAAAGGACTTGGTGATCGGAGAATGAGGTATTAAGTTGTTGGGTGGTATTTGGTGAGGTTTTAATAGGGATATGGAGGGTGAGTATTAATGGAGGTTAGTGGGTGGCTAGGAGAACAAAGGATGAAAATACAATGATGAAATAGGTGAACCAAAGGAGTAAAATGTTCTACTTACTTGGAATCTAGTTCTGGATGTCTATGAGTGAGGAATGAGGGTGCTAGATAAGAGGTTGAATGCTGCAGAGGATCACCAAATGTTGGGGAGCTCTTGTATGGGTTGCATGTGCGCTCCTTCTTTCCTGATTGGATCAAATCTGTCTTTGAGGTGAGTGTTGGATGGTTCTTTGGGTGAATGCTCAATGTCTGTGCAAGAGAAAATACTTGATCTCCTTCTTTGCATGTGTGTTCTCGCTGAAATTTTTTCTCAAAAGATGTGATATCTCTCAAGAATGTGCCACCTTTTCGAACCTCAAAAATAAGATTTTTTGGGGGTTAAAGGTGACCGACGGCGGTTCCGGCTTAACCAGCAATAGATAAGGGTAACGACGCGTCGGTCAAGGTGAGATTTCATAGGTTTACTAAACTAGGTAGATCCCCTTGATTTCCTAGGATTTCGTGTCATTTTACCCACGAATTAGACATGGAGCTTCTTGTAAGCATGTAGGAATGTGGTTAGAGGGAATGTAGGCATTGATTTTTAGGGTTTGGGTAGATCTTAGTTAGTTATGGCAACTTGCTAAGAATAGGTTTTAGGATGAGGTTGCTAGATGAGGTGTCTAGGTGAGGTGGATGTGTGGGCATTATCTAAATTAAGATATTTAAATAATAAATATGGTGAGGATAATTTATTAATTTAACTAAACTAATTAAATTAATATTAGTGGGGTGAAGGGGGCCATGGTTAGGTGAATGTGATGAAGGTGTTTATATTTGGCCAGAGACCAAAGGGGAGTGTGACCTAATTTTGGTGTCCACATTGATACTTGTTTTGGTTATTTACCTAAGTCACCTTTGGAATTTTCCTTTGGACAAGAAATAATGGTAGATGGACAAAAAGATGTTGATAAGGCTAAAAGTTCATTCAAAAGATATAGATGGTTCATCAAGTTGTCTAAGAGAAATTGGAAAAGAGATAAGCCAAGTACAAGGCTAGGCATGAACAACATTAGGTTGATCATCATTTTCAATTTGGTGATCAAGTTTGGCTACATATTAGTAAATAACATCTTACATGTGAAGGTAAAAAATTAAAACCAATTAGGTATGGACCATTTAAATTTTTTTAGAAGATTGGTAATAATGCCTTCGGTTAGAATTTCCTCCATATATGTAGGATGCATTTTGTTGTTAATGTTGAAAACTTGAAATTGTATGAGCCACCCATGATCATTGATTAGGATGAGAGTATTCAAGTACCTTTTGTTGATGACTTTTCTTTAGAGTTTTTAGATGAATTATAAGAAGATACCATTCTTGATAGAAAGACGAGGACTTCACAAAGAGGTGATGTTAAATATATTCATGTGGGTATGAAGGGAATGTATGCAAAATATTTTAGGAAAAATGGATGGAGATTGGAAGAGTGAGGCAATTGTCGCTCATCTAATGTTAAAATAAAACCAAATATTTTTATGATTATTAACTAATGCACAACTCTTAGTTTGGTGGATGTAATCTGAAACACAACAACAAACATAACACAAGAATACCATAGACTATGATAAGAAGGAATAATGATAAATCTGAAATATCAGTGTAAATTATAATATCAACATGAAATTGTTACAATCTCACCCATGAGGTTCTTCAAGTGTTATTAACTTCACTTGCCTTCAAACAATAACTATGGGAGAAACTTCACAATTACACCTCTTAATGGCTTCTTTAACACACCTTCAAAATGATGGCTTCCTTTACACACTTACTCATACAATATTTCTCACTACTTCTCTCTATGCTAAATGAGGGGGGGTGGCCTCTTTATTTATAGGAATTCAAGCTTATCCACCTTATCTCTAAGATAGGATAGGAAATCTCTTCCAGCCAATCATATTCCATGCCTAAACTCTTGCCTTTACATGTAGGCTTATCTTCTAAGATAAGATAAACCTTATCATCTCACATGGGTTCCACCTTTTTAGACTTTTCCACAAATAAAATATACAAAATATTTATGACATCACTCTTTGTCCTTATTACAAATATAATATTTCTAATTCCTAATCATGTAGACCCTACTTCTCTACTTATCCCAACTTTGACATTTTAACATTACCGACCACTTACGACAAATATTTACTTTTTACAACATTCCTATTGTACTTTGACTATTACCGTACTCTACATTATTGGCGGCAATGTACCGCATCGATGGCACCGTTATCTTCTATTGATGCCACTACTAATTATACTTAACAACATCCTATTCCTAATACATACATTAATAAAATAGAAATTACGGAGGAAAATTTTAATGTCGATATTTTCCCCTTCCTAACTTCTACTCCGTCCTCGAGTAGACTCTTATGGACATTCAAGTCGGTGCTTGGAAAATCTTTAACTTGTCATGGTTGACCCATTTTGTAATGGGAGTACCATCCAATTCCTCCAGTTGATATGTACCATTTTCATGCACAACTGCTATTTTGTAGGGCCCCATCCACTTTGGAAGAAATTTTCTCTATCTTCTTTTTTTTGTATCTGGAATCATATACTAGAACCAAGTCATTCACATGAAATGAGACCAACGGATCTTTTGATCAAAGTATTCTTCTTGCTTCATTTTCTTCTTATAGCTTGTATCCTTCACTATTTCCCTCATTTCCTCTAGCAAATGAAGATGTACCAACCTTTCTTTTATTGAATCACTTTCATCCATCCTTTCATTTTTCATAACTCTCATAGTGGGAATATCAAACTCAATAGAAGAACTGGATCAATGCCATAAGCCAACTGAAATGGGAGTATCCTGTTGTTGACTTTGATGTTGCCCTATATGCCCACAATGCTGCATGAATCCTTTTATCCCACTTATGTACCTACAAGGCTGCATCTTTTGCTAGAATTTGACACAACACAAAATTTGTTTGTTCCACCTGTCCATTTTGTGCTTGGCTTGTATGTTGTTGCCTTCCTGTGCTTAATAGAAAACTTGTTGACTAGGGCTTCTACCACCTCATTAATGAAGTGGCTTCCTTGATCTTTACAATTTCTAATGGGCAACCAAATCGGTGACAATGCGTTCATATATGAACCTTGCCACTTCATCCATGGAAGTTGTTTTCAATGGCCTAGCTTCAACCCCCACTTGGTTAAATAATATGTGGCAACTACAATATACTTATTTTGGCGTGGGGTAGTTGAAGTGGACCTACAATGTCTATTCCCACTTTTCAAAGGACCAAGTGGAAGAATAGGGCATAATGGAGCTGATGAAGTCTTACTTAATTACCATGTGTTTGACAAATATCACATGTCTTACAATAATTATAACAATCTCTAAAAAGAGTGGGCCAATGATAACCTGCGTCCAAGATCCTTCTTGTTGTAAGTTGTCCAGAGAAGTGTCCTCCACATGTACCATTATGGAATTCTTCTATCATCTCCTTCCCTTGATCACGTCCAACTACCCTCTTGTACTGTCCATCAGGTCCTATTCAAATAATACTCCATGCAGAATAGAATATGGACGACTGGCTTGAGTAATCTTCCTCTTAGTCTTTACATTGGCACCATCAGGAAACTTGAATTCATTTAGATAATTCCAAATATCTATGTATTCACTAGGGATTGTGTCAAGAGATAACAATGCTGCATCTGGGAAATCATCATCATCACAAGGTGAACCTAAACCATCATAGGCTCGAGAGAGTGCATCTGCATTGACATGCTTCTTTCCTGGCCTATCTATAATATCAAATTCAAATTCTTGTAGAAAAATTATCCATCTTGCTATCCTCCCTGATGGGTTAGGCTTATTGACAATATATTTTAGAGCCTGATGATCTGTTACAACTATAAATTTCTGCCCTAGCAAGTAATTTCTAAACTTCTTTATAGCAAAAATGATAGCTAGAGCCTCTTTTTCAGTTACAGTATAATTTACCTCAGCACTACTCATTTGTCTGCTCCCAAAGTAAATTGGATGATCATTCCCATTTTCATCCTTTTGGCTCAGAGTACTTCCTAGTGCTGCATCTGAGGCATCAATATACACAATGAATGGCTTGCTCCAATCTGGATTCTTTAAAATAGGTGAAGACACCAGGGCTTCCTTCAGTTGTTCAAAAGCTTCATGTGCCTTATTTCCTAGTTCATAAGTAACATCCTTCTTCAAGAACTGGGTTAGTGGTTGTGCAATCTTTGAGAAATTCTTGATGAACCTTCTATAGTAACCCACATGGCCTAAAAATGATCTCAACTTACTTCTATTCATAGGAAATGGTAACTCTTTGATTTTTGAAACTTTATCAGATCAAGTACTAATACCATCTCTGGATACAACATGCCCTAACAAAACACCTTTAGAACATCCAAAGACACACTTTATAGGGTTTAGTGAGGCTTGTGCTTCATCTAACCTTTGAAATGTTGTCTCCATCTGGTGCAGGTGGTCCATCTTGCTCCCATAGATGTAAAAATCATCCAGAAATACTCTGATGAAGTTCCCAATGTAGGGTTCAAACACCCTATTCATCAAGCACTGGAACGTTGCTGGAGCATTACACAACCCAAAAGGCATAACTCTATAAGAAAACATTCCCCAAGGAGTGGTGAACGTGGTCTTCAGCTGATCTTTCTCTACTATACAAACTTGGTTGTATCCGCTATATCCATCAGCAAAACTATAACACTCCTGCCAACTACTTCATCCAAAATCTGATCTGAGAATGGAAGAGGGTAATGATCCTTCTTTGTTGCCTTATTGAGCTTCCTATAATCAACACAAATGCGTAGCTTCCCATTATTTTTTATTGAGATCACAATGGGAGAAACCCATTCTAAATTCTCCACAACAAATATAAATCCTGCATCAAGCAACTTATCTATTTCTTCTTTTACAGTCTTGGAAAAATTAGGATTCATTCTATATGGCATTTGCTTTATGGGCTTAACACCATCTACCAGCTCAATAGAATGTTCTACCCAACTTACTTGATGGAGTTCCTTGTAATCAAAAGTGAATATGTGTATGTACCTTCAAAGAGCTGGAGGTAGGATTCCTTCTCACTCTCCATCACAACATCACCAATCTTTATTTTTTGGAGACGATCATCAATTTCTTCTTCAGATAATTTTATGGGATCATGAGTCGGTGTGACTGGAAGGATATCCATGACCAAACATCAACCTCACTTTCTTCATCTTCAGTGTCCACTTCACTAGTACTCGAGTAATCAGAGGATGTCCAATCATCAATTTCATCACTTGAATCCACAGGTTCTACCTTATGATGCCGAGGGATCACGTTTATCTTCACCCTCTCTCTACCACATCCAAGTGTCATGAAGCCTTCATTCCAGTAGTTTCTTGCATGAACTCTCCTTAGCCATGGTCTTCCCAACAACATTGGGTACGCAATAGTACCATTTTTCATCACCTGAAAGTCTACCACACATACAACACCCATAACAAATATTGCCACATTTGAAACTACACCTTCTGGTTTAGTTTTTCCTTTATTTAATGACCTTAACATAAGTGTTGAGGGGCGATCAATTTTTAAACCCAACATATTCATTACAGACTCAGTCATTACATTAACTGCAGCACCTCCATCAACTAAGACATCATGAATTGAAATACCATTACATAATACCTCACCATGGAGCGTAGGATCCGCCTCGCCTCCAAAATAGGGACCTCAACCTCCTTCCTTCATTGAGCATTGAGTCCACTTCGCAGCTCCCGCCTCTTCTCAGAAGACATAGCCAAGAGTTGACCATATGTAATATTTGCAGGCCTTTTGGACAGATCGTCTAAGATGGAGTATGGTCCTTGTCCCTGTGAAATCGTAAAAATCCTGCACACCCAACTTTCTTCTCCTATGTTTCTTACTAGTTTCTCCTTTCATCTTCTTAGGATCATTTCCATCTTGGTTATCTTTTTCTTTCTTTCTTTTTGTTACAAACACATCTACTTCATTATTTATGCTCTTATCTACTACATCAAAAGAATTCACAGTGCTTTCCTTTATCATTATCTCTTGTACTGATGTAGAAGCTCTATCTAGACAATTATACTTATAATGACCCTTTTATAACAACCATAACATACAACTTCAAAATATTTCTTTTGACCTCTATCTCCTCCCCGAGAACTAAATTCTTTTCCTCAAGAAGATTAATAGTTAATCGACCCATCTTCTCGAGCAGATCTTCATACTCAAGTAGATGTACTAGGAGAAAGATTTGTGCTCACCGAGAGTGGTTGTGATTCTGACCAAAGGTGTTGGTAGGCTCTACTTTAGCAACAATTTCTTTGGGCTCCTCTTCCATGCTTTCTTCTTGCCTTCTTGCAATCTCCTTTGCTTGTTCAATGGTAGCTGGGTGGTCATACTTCACTCATTGTCTGATCTCTAGCTTCATCCCAAGAATGAAGTGCTTACAGAGGAGATTATCCACGCCATTCATTAACCCATCCGCTAATCCTTCCTTCCGATCTGGGCATCGAGCTTCCTCCTTAGCTCTAGAACATGAGCATGATAATCCCTTATCTTCTCCTTCTCTCCTTGGGCTAGCTTTGTGATATCGATCATGAGATCTGCATATTTCTGTTGTTCACCAAATTCTTCAAGAAAACTTTCAGTTAATAAATCCCATGAGTTTTTCACATTATCACCTAGTGTTTCAAACCACCTAAGGGCTGAACCATCCAAAAAGGTAGGAAAAATTCAGTCCATTGTTCCTCTTCTTATAAGGCCATTACAAATACAAGATCGTTTAAACTCTTGAATGAAAGAGGAAGCATCTTCATTAGATTGGGCTGAAAAAATATGAATCTTCCCCATTTCCAAAAGTAACCACAATGAAATACCAACCCACAAGTACAATCAACAAGACTTATGTGCACAAATAATTGGAATCACTATAATAGAAAATAGAAATGACCACGGTAAACTATGGTAAAACTTGACTTATCATAAAAAACTCGACTTTACTGTGGAAACACTTTCATTGTGAAGTTAAATAACTATGGTAAACACTATTCACGAAAAAGTGAAGTTATCGCAAAATACTATTCACTTGACTTTATCATGTAAATACTATTCATGGCAAAAAGTGACTTTACCATGGTAACTACTATGCACAAGAAAAAACAAGGTTACCCTCCAAATGTTTTCTGACTAAGTGGGAATATTTCTCCAGAAAATCCACCAACGAGGAATGGTCCCAAAACGAACGGAACCAAAATGTCAACACCAATCCGCACTATGATAATTCTTCACCGAGAACTCCTCGCATGATATGATTATTAACTAATGCACAACTCTTAGTTTGGTGGATGTAATCTAGAAACACACACAACAAACATAACACAAGAATACCATAGACTATGATAAGAAGGAATAATGATAAATCTAAAATATCAAAGTGTAAATTATAATATCAACATGAAATTGTTATAATCTCACCTATGAGGTTCTTCAAGTGTTATTAACTTCACTTGCCTTCAAACAATAACTATGGGAGAAACTTCACAATTACACCTCTTAATGGCTTCTTTAACACACCTTCAAAATGATGGCTTCCTTTACACACTTACTCATACAATATTTCTCACTACTTCTCTCTATGCTAAATGAGGGGGGGTGGCCTCTTTATTTATAGGAATTTAGGCTTATCCACCTTATCTCTAAGATAGGATAGGAAATCTCTTCCGGCCAATCATATTCCATGCCTAAACTCTTGCTTTACATGTAGACTTATCTTCTAAGATAAGATAAACCTTATCATCTCACATGGGTTCCACCTTTTTAGACTTTTCCACAAATAAAATATACAAAATATTTATGACATCACTCTTTTTCCTTATTACAAATATAATATTTCTAATTCCTAATCATGTAGACCCTACTTCTCTACTTATCCCAACTTTGAAATTTTAACATTACTGACCACTTATGACAAATATTTACTTTTTACAACATTTCTATTGTACTTTGGATACATCTTGTACTCTACATTATTGGCGGCACCATCTTGATGGCGCCGTTATCTTCTATTGACGACACTACTAATACTTAAAAACATCTTATTCGGACTATTTTACCAAACATAAAAAATAAATTGCATAAGGGATAAGCCTATCATATGGGGATTGACCACGAGAATTTTTGTAGGTTAATCTGAGCCTTCATTATTAGGCTACAAGGCTAATATAGTTTAAGTGACTATAGATATTGGGGAAAGGTCAATTTATAGGGATGAAGCATGGAAAATGCTATGAGATTCAAACCTTGGTCTTGGTGGAAAAATGATAAGAGCCCAATTGACAAACCATGAGCCATGAAACATTATATAAGGGAAAATTTTCTGTTTGAAGAGTTAAACTTATTACAGGCCCTATTTAGAGAGATAGAGAAAGATTGGACATATTATTTGTGGAGACCTTATGGAGACTCATTCTGAAGGATTTCTAGAGATATTGTAGATATTTTTAGTAGGCCATTGAAGCATTATGATGCATTTTTAATTATATAGAGAAATGTTAAATCATGACATATTGGTTCAAGAGATTTTTCGGACCTAGAGACATAGTTTATAGATAAAGTTTTGGAAAAGGCTCCAAGGGCCATATACATGAAGATATTACAGTGAAAGCTCATTACCAACAAAAACATCTATAAAAAAACCCAGCAAAAAGGAAAACCCAACTCAAGTCAAGGAGACATTGACTTAGCAAGAGATGAAACATAGAACAAACATGACCCAACCAAACCAGACCAAAAAAAACCAATGTATACACAGAAAAAACATAAGACTGGTCAACAATAGAGCTACAAAAATCCCCTCAAGTTCTTTTAGTACGAGTCCTCAAACTTGGTCCTAAACACCTCCTTCCTAGAACCATCATCATCATCATCAAAGCTACTGACTTCCAACATTATTTTCTTCCCTTTCTCTTCCACTACCATCTCTGAAGAACATCCACCCTATTACTAAGCATCATAATCTCAACACCATGATGTTGGGCACCTCTAATTAAACTCTTATTCTCGACCTTCAGCCGATTCACCACATCTTCAAGACTCTCAATTTTACTGGAAAGAAAATTAACAAACACATTAGCTTCATTCAACCCCTCCTCAGTACTCATCTCCTTATTTTTCTTGCAAGAAATTGAAGAGAAGATGTCATGTCCAATTCCTTCTTTTCCCTATCTTTCAAAGTGATAAGCTTACATCTATCAACCAAACTAACATGTTCTTCCCAATCATCTCCAAACTTAATTCCAACATTATTTGTAGGTATAGGAGTACTGAATTTTGAACAACAAAATTAACCCTTGATGCAATGACACTTCCACAATATTTGCTTTAAAATATTTCACCGACATATTCAAAGAATTAAATAAGTAGAATGGAATGTTGACCTTCCTATTCCTATTTAACAGGATGAAGTGTTGAGTATGAAGTTTCCTGTATTTCCCGAGTGTTAAATACTTCATAATGATAAAACATACCTCTCCAATGCCATGGAAGAGTTTATGGGAATACCATCTTCCATATGAACAATCTTCTCATCTATCAAGAAAATTGAACACCTCCTCCTGAAACCTCTTCCTATCCTTAAATACCTTACACCCATTGTAGTCCATGTTGATAACTTTCCCAATAAAATCCTCCAAAACCAGAAGACTTACTCCATGCATAGTGACCACCCCTTTATTCCAGGCCTTGCAAAATCCTTCAAAATATTCTCATCATGGCCTTGAAGCTTCTGAAAAAAGTGAGTAACTCCCCACTTTTAAGAATGTCCCAAATTGTCATATCCCTCTCCAAAGTTGTATAGATGAAGGTTCCACCCTAACTCTATTACCACCCATGATGATAAAACTATAAAAACCTTGCATTAACTAGAAAAACAAAAAAAAATCCAGTATAATTCCAAACTAGGGATAAAAAGTAGATTTGTGAGCCCACACATTTGGAAATGATAACAAGGATTGCACAAATCCTAATCCCACACTTGACAATAAATTCACTTTTCAGGCATGAAGGAAAACCCTAGTCGATGGTGATAGATCCACCTCATCAAGCCATATGTGATCATGATGAGCCCATACCCCAAAACTTGCTAACGTGTCCACACAAGCATTCGCTTCATGGAACACATGTGAAATACAAGTCTCCTCAAAATTTAATAATAAATCCCTTATTTCTTCCATAATGGGATTTAAATTAACATGATGTTTTGATTTTCCTTGTATTACATTAATGATGTACAATGAATCCCCTTCCACATAGAGCTTTCTAATTTGATGACGATTAGCCCATTTTAGACCATATAAAATAGCAAACACCTTAGCATAATTGTTGGTTTTATTTCCAATAGGCATAACATAGGCCAAAAGCAAAAACCATTTCATCCCTAATAATACCTCCCACACCTGCTAAACCCAAACTACTTTTTACTGCACCATCAAAATTTAGTTTCAACCAACCAATCATAGGTTTTTCCCACTTCACATTTACCCTGGCATTGTTCTTTACCACCAAACCCTGTTGAACACATTTACCAATCCCTAAAGCTTGAATAATTTCCTTTTCACCATTAGAGACATTTTTGGCTTCCTTAAATCTAATAATGGAAAGATTACTAATCAAAGATCCCAAAATCAAATTCCCCACCCTATCAGAAGATTTTTGTGTTTCCCAAAAATCCTATGATTTCTTTCAAGCCAAATGCCCCATATGAAATGAGGTAAAACTAATTTCCAAGATTTTAACAAACACCTAGAGGAAAAAGGGCCCTTCCATTGTTCATACCAATCAACAAAACTCTTTGGAAAAACCCAAGAGACCTGAAATAATCTCAAATTTTAGAGCAAACTTTTTTTTTGAGCAAAGGGGCATTGGAGAAACAAATGTTGAATAGTTTCATTATCATATTTGCATAGGATGCACCTGTTAGGAATCATCATACCTTTCACCTACAGATTATCAATTGTAAGGATTTTGTTTTGTATAGCATGCCACAAAAATAAATTCACCTTAGAATGAGATTCTTGTCCCATAGAGAATTCCACCATGAATTTGGTTGAGGACCATTGCGAACTATTCCATATCTAGATCTCACAGAGTACTCACCATGCTTAGTTGTTTCCCATATAAGAACATTTGATTTATGCCTTGAAGGAATAAACACCCCTCTCAAATTAATATTAAGATTTTGAATAGCCTCCTTAATGTCTTCTTCCTCACCTTCCCATTGAAGAGATCTCCAAGACCATCCCTAGTCTTTTCTAATCCAATAGTCTCTCAAAAGACTACCAATAGTAGATATGAAATGGTTTGCAACATTTCTCCATATTAGTTGATTTAATAAGGGTTCATCATTAAGCCACCAGTCCTACCAAAATTTTATCCTATTACCATCACCTATTTCCCATTTACTTCCTTTCATCAGCAAGCCCCTACACTTAGTCAAATCGTTCCAAAAACAAGATCCTTTAGGTATGATGTCATTTGAGATAAAACCAACTTTCTCATCATGCAAATATTTTTCTTTAAGAATATTAGCCCACAATCCATCCTCATGTTGAAGCCTCCAACCAAATTTAGCCATTAGAGCCTTGTTCATACTTTTAAATCCTTCAAACCCAAACCTCCCACATTTTTTGGCAAGGTGACCCTATCCCAAGCCATAAGGGGAATTCTATCCTTTGATTCTATACCCACCAAAGAAATATCCTCTGAATCTGAGTAACCACCATTCTTATCTTAGTAGGCATTTTAAAGATTGACATAAGATAAACTAGAAGACTTTGCAAAGAACTCTGAAGGAGTTGTAGTTTTCCATCTTGTGATAATAAAGTCCCTTTCCAGTTGCAAGATTCTTTTGAAATCTACTAACAAGAGAATTCCATCTTTCTAACACCATCCTTCCTTTAAATAGGGGCATACCCAAATATGAACAAGGTAATGAGATGATTGGGCACTCCAAAATAGTTGCAATTCTATTATGAAATTCAACATCCACATTCAAGAAAATTATAGATATTTTCAAAAAGTTTATGAGCTGACATGTGACTTCTTCAAAGTCTTGAAGAATATCCTTGAACACCATTTCTTCAGGATAGTTTCTTTACCCAATAGAAAAGTATCATCCACAAACTATGCAAAGCTATAGGATCTAACCCATTCAAAATAATTAAACCATTAAGAATCCTTATTTTCCTATGGTCAGCACAAATTCTTCTTAAATTATCTACCAAAATGATATAGAGAAAGGGAGACAAAGGATCCCCTTTCTCAAACCCCTTCCTAAAGAAAGAAACCTTCAGACTTACCATTGATAAGGATAGAGTATTTAGGAGTAGTAATACACTCCATAATCAATTTTATAAAGTGTTCATGAAATCCCAACCTTTGCAAAATAATTCTCAGAAATCTCCATGACACCCTATCATAAGCTTTATTCATATCAAGTTTTAACAACATTTCCTCCCTCTTAGAAACATCCACAAATGAATAGTTTCATGAATTGTGATAACACTATCAAGGATCTGTCTACCTTTAACAAATTCTCCTGATTTGGAGAGATAAAACCATTCAAAAAATCCTTGATCCTAAAAGAAATTATCTTAGTAATAATTTTATAAACTATGTTACATAGGCTAATAGGTTAAAGTCAATAACCTTACCAACACCTAGAATCTTTGGCACAAGGGCTATAAAATTACTTGTTAACTTCTTTCAATAACTTACCATTCCTAAAAATTCTTGGATAACTTCCTCAACATCCTCATGCACAATGTCCCAAAATTCATGAAAGAAAAAGGTAGAGAACCCATCTGGCCCCAAAGACTTATCCCCTTCTAAATAAAAAACAACCTCCTTTATTTCCTGAGAAGAGGGGATTTTCACCAACTCAACATTCTCCTGATGAGTGATAACTGGTTGAAAAAATCAGCAATTTTACTCTCTTTGATAAGATCTGGTTTCTCCTCCATCAGATAACAAATCTCTAAAAAAACTTATAAATTCATTTGAAATCTCAACCTGATTCTTCAATTTCACTCCTCTTCTATCCTCCATCTCCAATATAGTATTCCTCTGTTTATGAATAGAAGTAGTAAGATGAAAAAAATTGTATTCCTATCCCCCTCCTTTAACCATAAAGACCTCAATTTTGTTTCCAATATGATTCCTCTTTAGCTTCCAAATTATGATATTCCACCAACAACCCTCTTTCTTTGTTCTTGATTTCCTGATCATAGTTCCCACTTTCTATAACTTCCTCAATCTTCTTTAAATCCTCAACAACTTTTGTTTTTTGGGAAAAATGTTACCAAAAATTTCCTTATTCCAAATTTTCATTCTAGCTTTTACATTTTTTAGCTTAACCATTAGTTTGAACATGGATTTACCTCTAACAATAACTTTCCAACAAGATTGAATCTCCTCTTTTAAAGAAGGATGAAGTAACCACATTTTAAAGAACCTAAAAGGTCTACCAATAACTTCCAAACTACTTTTAGATTGAAAACAAATAGGGCTATGGTCTAACCCTATTCAGGTAGAGCAGAGAGGGAACCACCAAGAACCGAAACCAACTTGGATTGATAAGCAACCTATCCAACTTAATTTGGATAAGTTCATCTCCCATCCTCCTATTAGACCAAGTAAAATTCCCACCCCTTAGTTCAACATCCACCAAATTGTAGTCAACAATAAAATCAGCAAAGTTTGTCATACTTGTCACTAAACATATTTTTAATCCTCCTTTTTTTCATCAGGGCTTAAAGGAGTATTAAAATCCCCTCCAATCATCTAATCCAAATCCTTATGTTGAGATCGAAACTACACAATTTCTACCTACAACTTCCTTCTTTCACTCAATGAATTGGGAGCATATATGTTAGAGCATATCCAAACCAAACCATTCACCTTATCTGTAAAAAAATTGCAAGGTGATGAAGACGAATAAAAATAACCAAGCCTTATATGTCATTTGAAATCCAAAAGTATAAATCCCTCTTGAACCCCAAGGAAGACACGCATTGCATATCCAAACCAAACCATAACTTATTCTAAATATCTGTCATTTTTTCATTTTCCTCTTAGTTTCTTGTATCAAAAAAATATTTGGCTTATGATTTTTTCTAAAATGTGACATTATACTCTATTTATTGGGATTATTTAAACCCCTTATATTCGTAGAAATGAGCTTCATTTAAAATTATTTGGAGAGATGCTCTGTATTCAATAGAGTGTTGCCTACCTGAGTCAATTTCTTTTGCTGTTGTTTTTCCCTTCTATCCCTATTTGATATATTTCCTCTTTTAGCAAAGGGCTTTCCATAGTCTTCCTTAACTTGTTTTTGAACACTTATAGAAATATTTTTTTATTTTCCAGATTAAAAGAACAAGGCACAACCTATGAGTCAAAAGGAACATATTTTTCTTTTGTAGACACATCATCTCTTTTTTCTTGAACCTTCTCTTGAGAAACCTCTATAGGTACCTCCTATTTACAAATTTCCTTTCTGAAATGACCTTCCTCTTTAAAGCTCTCTTTGGAACATGATTCTTATCCTGACTTTCACTTTGAAGCTGATTTGGATCTGGAGATATTTTCTCATTAATAGGTTGAAGATGATCTAGAAAAATTGAAAATAAATAACATGTTATTCTATTTCCAATACATTGAAATCAAGTTTTATTTCCAACTTGAAATCAAATTTTATTGAGGACGAACCCTATTTATTCTCCACCTCCTTTTCTTTTTTCTCTTGTATTGATTGAACTTGTTGTTTCCCTTTCTTATCTTCCTTACATTGTCTCTTTTCATGCCCCATCCTCCAACATTTCTGACAAAAAAGAGGTGAAGCTTCATAATCAATTTTTTTTTTCCAAACCCCAAACTTTGATTCCAATTCAATTTCTTTTCGTAACAAATTCCCAACTTGAATATTGACACAAAACTGAGCATACATTAACCTTGTTCATGCCCTAGTAACTGGATCAAAAATTACCAATGACCCTATCGCATTAGCAATGGCCATTAGAATTTCCTCCTCCCAAAACTCCATTGGGAGCCCAGGTAGTTTAACCCAAACAAGAAACTCATCAGGTGTTTCATTATAAGGATCAATCCTGGACTCCATTTCTAAACCAATAGACTAGATCTTCCCAAAAACTAGGGCCCCCCAAGAAGTATGTTTTTACAATCTTCATCATTGGAGAGATTTATTATAAAAAACCCATTTACATAAGAAGCAATTTCCATTGACCCTTTTGGTCTCCACTTCCTTCGAGCCCATTCCTGAACCACTCAACATTAGGTCTAGACCCATAAAATTTACCAACCAATAAAAAATCCATCGATATTTAGCTTTCTCAGTCAACCCATATGGAATAGCCAAACTTAATAGTCCATTCTTATCAACAGTTTGAATATTCGTACTGAAATATTCAGCCATATTAACCTTGTTACGACCAAAATCCTATCAGCCCAAGAAGGAGAAAATGATACTTTACCTTTTCCTAGCTGAGGTTATGGGACCCTTTTCTCTGACTTCTCAATCGAGGGTCACTTGTGTCCTTCAACAGTTCCCACCCATTTGGTTTTTGAAAACCTCCTCACTCTCGCTCTCGCTCCCGCTCCATAAAATGAATCTCACCTAAGGTTGAAGAATTATAAAGTGGCGTTCATCATGGAAATCATTTTAATAATTTATGGGAGAAACTTTTTATGTTTCCAAAAATGATAAAATTAATTGAGTCACTTAAATACATTTTCGGATCATCCGTTTTTGTAATGTTGATATTCATTCACGAAGTATCAAAACATAATTGTGAAATATATCGAGTTTCCTTAAGTCTACCTAAAATTAATCCTCCTCTCCTAATTGGGGCCTAATGTAGTCAAATTTTGTCAACTAACAAAAATCAATAACAAAATAACATGAGTGCTCAATCATGCCTACTTTTCTACAAATGTACTTTCATGTACATAATAACACCAAATTAGGGCATAATAGGGAATAATTTAGTCAATTTTTCTAAAATAATGACATTTGATTATGAAACATGGGAAAATTTTGCTCATATATAACCAATTTTCTCTAAGTCTACCCATATTTATCAAATCACACCATTTGAAGCTTAATCTAGTCAAAATATGTCAATCAACAACATGTTTGGTTATGAAATAATGAAAAATGGTGCTCATATATCCTCAAATCTCCCTACATACATTTGATCACACCTTATTGGGGCCAATTTTTGTCAAATAACAATATTCGATCACAAATTAATGAAAAATGGTGCTCATATATTCCCATTTTCTCCAAGTCCATCTAAATATATTTCATAAAATAATGACAAACAATTCTCATATATTCTTAGTTTTTGGTCATATTTTCTTAGGTTTTTCTATAACTATGCATTCTCATATATTTGTTTCCTATTATAATGAAATTTTCTAAAATAATATTTTATCATAAAACAAAAAATGGTGTGGATTTGCATTAAAAAATTCAATAAAAAAATTGTTCAAGAAATACATTTGATATTGAAAAATGGCTCCTTTCAACAATGGTTAGGGTTTATGTGAATGAGAATTGGCGTCGGGGTTTTAATGGGAAAGTATATACTATTGGCATCCATACTATTTTTTTGTATCACCTTCCTCTTTGGCGATTGGGATTCTTCAACAACGATCTACAATTTTCTCCATGGTCCCAAAGCTTTGTATTTGGGGCTACAACAACATATTTCTTGGCCTAAATGGAAACCAAAACCATTGGAAGAGATTCCTTATTTTACTAGCTTATAGATCTATGTTCCATGGCCTCTCTCTAAGAATCCTTCACAGATATAGGTATTTAACAGAGAGCTAGTATCAATATCGAGCTAGTAGAGAGTAGCTACCTTTGACCCTCTATAGTTTATTGTAGTTGGGAGGCGCCAATGAAATTTAATTCATGCTTGGGAGATATATCTGAATAGTGGGGCCATAGATGGGGTATATATCTAGATAGGGTGCAAAAAAGTTATAGTTCTCTCGAGAGGTTAATGGGATAGAGAGAACCTTCGAGGGTGGGGCCCTATAGATAATAAGGAATTTCTATGAGATGACACAAAATGAATTCCTCTTTCTTTCTAGTTTATATGATTGTCATATAGATAAACTTGGTTTGTCTTAGTGTGTCGATGGGTGACATTTTTCACCCATCGATATTATCACTCTCTATAAGCCTTAGTAATTTTAACTCACCCCAAACTTTTTCCCAAAAATTGATTTGTGACACATATCTTTAGGGATAGTTGGCTTGAATCAATGGACTCCCGAACTACCACAAAGTTAAACATGTCAACTTAAATTTGATTGTTTGAAGTTAATGTAAGATGTAAAGAAAACCATCAACAAAACGTCTTAAGCCTATTTTTTATCCAAAAATGGCTAAGTGATGGGTTTATCTTCTTATCCACCTTGCAAATGTTATAAACACCAAAACAAACCATGAAAGCACCTTTAAGATATAAAAATAATGATTTAATAAAAAGAAAATCAAGAGTTAAAGTTGTGACAGTATAAACAAGATATAAAATTATTCAAATTTCTCATTATCATGGTTTTGATTAAAATGCAAAATCAAAGACTTTAAATTAGGTTAAAGAGCTTTATAAAACACGGTTTAATAACTAATGAATTGGGGGATCCATTTTAGTTTCCAAAATGGAATGGGGGCGTGTTTGTCACAAAAATGGTGATTAGTATGGGGAAAACACTCTAAAAGTATTTAGAATCCATAATCTCAAGTTTCTTAGTTTAGAAGAGAATGCTATGACATCAAAAAATGTTTAAAACTTGTCATTAAGAGTCAAAATACTAATTTATGCTTTCACTTTTTATTTACTAAGTAAAACACTTTTAATCGTCAAGTGTGTAATCTTGTACATTAATCCATCATTCTTTTGAACTCGAGATTAAATGATCGAACTTGGTAAACCTACACCTCTAATATATAAAGGTTTTAAGCATTTCTTTGCTACTAGCTAGACGTCCATAGTCATGATAGAGATACTCTTGGATCCACTCAAATCCTTGCTTCATTTCCAATCGAGGCATCCATATCCCCGATGGAGATTTCTTAAATCACCTATTTATGATATTTTGAGGTTTTCTTTATTTATTTTCTTTTTAAAGAGAAAAATCACTTTGATATTTACCTCAACTAATTTTTTCTTGTTTCTGTTATTTTTACAATATTTGGATGGATTGGGAACCAATTTATATCTTTATAATAATGCTTCTATAAACTTAAGAAGTTAAGACATCCTTTCATCTGCTCCACAAAATTATTTATAAATTTGAAAGTGTTTAATACTTTCTTGGGTATACTTTGTAAAATCATTAGTAATAAAAAAACAACTCTAAACTTCAAACATAAACAATATTTTTGAATATATTTCAAAATAAAAAATATCAAACAACTTTCGACTACGAACTTTATTCACTCTTTTGAGGGATTACTTTAAGTTTTTATCATTTACTATAATTTGATATGAGAATCTAGAACTCTAAATAACCTTGCCGAGTTTATTGAAAGTAAGAAATATAATCTATGAAAGAATGAAAAACTAATGAAGAAACCATGCAAAACTATTATATAAAAACAAGGAAAATTAGTCTAAGAAAATAGAGAAACTAGTCCTATATCTAATCTACTCTAAAACTAACAACTATACAATAAATATGGTGGATGAACTTGTAAAATTTTAATGAGATACTTTTTATTGCAAGGTAATATTAGATCTAAACGTTTAACATTCCTTAAGGAAGCATCTACATCCTTATATTCCCTCAAAAATTTCAACAATATGAACATTCCAGCTAAAAGAGTTGTTGATTTCTCTTCAAAAACAATAAAAACATTTGGTTGGAAAGAGTTACCTCAAATTCAGGCCATTAAATTTTTGGAACTCTTTTACCTTAACTTGGGTGATGTGTGTGCATGTGGGTTCCATAGGAATGAATTCCTTTGGTTGTTCTTCTTGATCTATCTTTGTTTATGATATAAGGGTGCAATTGCTTGGTAAATTGGAACAATGGTGCCTGATATATTGGATTGGCTCCCAAGTTAGGTCTTCTGGGAGGAAAAATTGGTACTTGGAATAGAATTTGAAACTGCTAGTATTGATTTGGAAAATGGTACTTGATTGTATTTGAAACTACTTTCAAGGATTGAATTTCCCAGTTCGGTAATTTTAGGGGAAAATCATGAGAATATATGAAAATTTGGATTCGTTGATACTTGGAATAGAATTTGAGATTTACATTTTGAAAAATAACCTTCATAGGATTTGAATATTTGCTTTGATTTTTCTTGGAATACAAGATGATTATGTATTGTATTTGGACAATTGTTTTTATTATTGGAGGGATAATAGGATACAAAAAATATTTCCCCCTCTTTTGGCGAAGAGGGGAGGTAAATCATTGAGTCGGGGCCGAAAGAAATGAGATAAAATTCCTTGGAGATGAATTCAGAGTCAATATAGGAATAATATAGTAAGGAGTGTAATATGAGAATATCACATAACCAATCCTAAGGAGGCATTCCAAGGGATAATAGGATACACAAAATATTTCCCCCCTTTTGGCGAAGAGGGGGAGGCCAATCATCATTAGTCGGAAGCCAAAATAAATGAGCTAAAGTTCCTTGGAGATGAACTCGAGTCAATATAGGAATAACATAGTAAGGAGTTTAATATGAGAATATCACATAACCAATCCTAAGGAGGCATTCCAAGGAATATTCATTAAATAAGATATTAAAAATACAAACACAAAGCCGTTGATGACACTAAAAATGGATAAACGAAGATCACGACATGGAAGAAAAAATAATGAGAAATTAGTTGCCATAGAGGGTAGTATATGAACTATAGTAACTGTAGGAAAGGATATTTTACTATAAATAGTAAGGTGAAAAATTCAAAAGGAACTTCATTTGTAAATTTGAGAATTGTGATTTATAGCTCTGAGTGATAAAAATGTTGTGTGCATGAGAGGCCATCTCGACTAAGTTCCAGAGAGTGGTAGAGATCATTTCTACATGGAATACATATTATTTGGTAAGTGACTCATTTTACATATCATATTAGACTAATTTAGGTATTTTTACATCAATTTTTGGATTTTGAGATTTCCAATGGTCTAGGAATTTTTGTCCTAGATGGTGCTAGATGGGTCGGCCATATAAAACTATAGGCTCAAGTGGATATAGAGAGGTAGAGCACCCATGACTTCTAAGAACCCCTCCCCCTCTCTCTATATATGTAGATGGAGATGGACTTGGAGATTCCATTTAATCGAGTGCATTTAGTGGTCGATGGAGGGATGGTTGAGTACATATTGGATAGTAGATAGGTAGTTCCCACCCTTGGGGACCAGCCATAGTTGGGCTCAAGACCAAATGTTTATCTAGGGCTCCCCATCCTTTGGAAAATACCATATGGATTAGGGCGCTAGTATCCCAATATTTGGTGCTAGTGTCTAGAGATTAGGGTGGTTTTGTCTAAGTAGTTTTAGTAGCTTATGTACTAATTTTTTGTTGTATTCACATTACAAATTTTGTCTTTTCTATCTTGTTTGTGTTGTGCAAAGGAATATACACTTGAGGGAGTTTCATGGAGGTAGAAACATGTCCACATTACTTACATTGGGCTTGGAGGAAGAGGAGTGGGATGTTTTGGATCGTTTCATGTTGCGGCACATTACTAGATTGGGGAGATACTTCATAATATGCATATGAGGACCACATTGTGTGAGAGATGGTACACAGATAATTACACATTTTGGTTACCCACTGGTGAGATGATGGTGACATTGGAGGACGTATATAGGATTCTATAGCTTCTAGTTATGGGAGAGTTGTTACAGGTGTTATTTCCCTAGGAGACATAATGAGGTAGTAGAGGGTTGTGAGGAAGTATTTTACAGGGGTCACGAGAATGCGCAAAGTCATTGATAATGCTAGATGGAATTGTTAGATTAGGTGTTCTATGATTGTGGAAGTTTATTGTAGTGATATTGACATCTAGTGTGGTAGTGGATGGAGGTGGGGTGTCTATTTCATATAGGATGCATGACATTTTCCAGAGTATTGAGGAGGGTGGAATGTGGTATGCATGGAGTCGGTGTATTTACACACTGATACATGGATTTATATCATTTCACATAGGAGGACCATGGTGGTGGTATAGGAGCCACTTCATTATTGCATGTGTGGGCATATGAGCACATTACTATAGTGCAACCATTGAGTGGGCCGAGGGAAGATTGGGGTTAGTCATAGATCTTTATAGCTCTATGGATGGGCACGGGAGAAAATGGTTTGATATGACACCCCATAGGTCAATGTTGGATAGAATGGGGCATGGAGCCGATATTTGGATACCTCATAGGGATTATGGGGGATGGGTAAAGGATTATATAGAGTTGTGGTGCATTCTACACCCTATGTGGTTGGAGGACAAGTTCGGGGGTTACAAAATTATTTCAGTATGAGCGAGTATCTAGATAGTTTGGCTTTGCACATGATGTGCCTCTAGAGCCATATGTATGATAGAGATCTATATTATAGAAAGGAGAGAAGGGACTAGGCCAAGACCCACTTTGGGATTAGTTATAGTTACAGGTGTTAAGGAGAGGGATGCATATATAGTGAGGAGTAGATTCAATGATACGAGGTGTACTCTAGCTTATATACTATGGTGGGAGGAGCATCAATGGGTGATATTGTATCTAGTGGTTGTAGATGTGGTCAGAGGTCATCTAGGTGGACCTATAGGAGGAGTAGAGGAAACAAGAGCATGAATAACTAACCTCGAGGATGATGTATAAACAAAGACAGGTTACAATGTAAGTAGAATCGATTTGTATTATTCATAAATTTATAGACATGTTGATATTAGTATTTTTGATGATTGGATACTAATAAAGATTATATGATAGTAGGTGATGAGTATTGTATACTAATTGTGTAGATACATCGATACACATGTTGACTTGCAGTGTGCCCCCAAATGTTCTTGTTTGCGAGGTATACCGAGAGGGTTGATCATATTATTGAAGAGAATGCGTATTTGTTTGATCTAGTGGCCATAATAGCCTCTACATGTACTTGTGTTGTAGTCTTTGCGAGATGAGGTGAGGATAGAGTTAACATGAGAATGAGAGGAATTTGGAGGTTGTGGCATCACACAGAGTATGTTTGAGAGCTATATGGAGCTCCAACGGTGATATGCGAAGGCTATGACTAAGGCATCGAGACTTACATGTGATTTTGGAGGAGAAGTACTTGCAAGCTCAACATTGGAGTTTGAGTGGGGTGCATCTAGTTCTATGGTAGCTATAGCCTCTAGTAGTGAGGATGATGTATGATGTATAGAGAGGGATTAAACCCATATTTTTGTTTTGTAAAATAGTTTGATACATATACATGATTATAGATTTTTTTGATGATGTGGACATGAGTTGTATTGAGTTATTTTTCTTATGTGATGTGCATTGATTTTGATATTGTAATAAGTGATGATAATAATAACATAGATGTTAAAATGATGTCAGAAATGTGATATTAGATAATAAGATATAGATAGGCATGTATGTTAAATATGGATTGGAACTGTAATAAAGATATGTAATAAATAATTTATTATGTATGAATATTATACTAGTGAAGGATAAACATGAAAGTATATAGTATGAAAGGAATGTATGGCCTATATTGAGAGAAAAGGTGTTGAATATGCACAATTTAATTGATGGATGTGATATCCCAAGTATAGGTGCAAAAAGATAAACTCAAATTGATCGTAGTAGAACATGGAAGATGTGAATCTAAAAATGGAAAGTGGTGCTCCTTTGGGACCCACTTGCACGTGGATCGAACTAGAAGTGGGGAAAATTTACCATACATATTTGTAGGAAGAGATAAGATTACAAGAAGAGGAAGAGAGGTAGTCAAATTCATAGAAGCTAGTGTATGATGTCGCAACATGAGAGAATGGGATCTATCGGTATGGTGTGTTAGATAGGAAATGAAACCATTGTCCTTAAGCAACTAAAGATGATCATGAAGAGCATATCAATCATTGTCACGATGACCATTGATCCTATGAAAATTACATAATGGATGGTTATGATTGCACCATAACCAATGAGGAGGAGGATGCTCATTGGAAGGTAAATAAATCAACTTCTCATCAAACAAGGTGTGTAAAACATCATGTGGCCTAGCAGAATGTGAAAATTATAATGGCTCATGCTTAGGAGGTGGAGTGAAATGAGGTGGAGGCCTATACAAGGGTGGAGGGTGTGTATGAGTATGTTTAGGAGGAGATGGTGATCATGAAGGTGGTGCAATAGGTGGAAGAGAAGAAGAAGTGTTAGGTGGGGTAGGAGTAGAAGAACTAGAAGCATGCACAATAGTATGATCATTAAGCAATTATTTTTCTAAAGATATAACTTTAAATCAAAGGAGAGTAAATTATTCACATGTATCATATAGTAACTTTTATTTCAAAGGATGAGTTAATCCATGACGAAAGGTACATTACATTTCTAGATCATTAGGATGAAAAATTAGATGATGCATACAAGACTTGAAACCTAAACTGTAATCAAGAGTCGATTCATTCTTTCCTTGATAAAAAGAAGGTATATGCTTAGATGCAACTTTAGGATCATTATTAGTAATAAAACATCTAAGAAATAGCTCTTCCATATCAAGATAAGTACTAATAGATCCACTAAGAAAATGATGAAACCAATGAGAAGTAATATTAGTAAGACTATTAGGAAAATATTTTAGTAACAATCTATCATTAGAAAATGAATCCATAGCTAGCCTAAAAGCCTTAAGATGCATATAAGGATTACCCATCCCATCAAAAAGTGAAAAATTAGGCATAATAAAACCCTTAGGAAAATCTGAATTGTAAATCTTCTTAGGAATAGGGTTTCCATGAAGGGAATTATTATCAGTACTAGCATAGTAGGCCCTACTTTTAAGAGTAAGAGTATGTATCTTATTTTGCAAATCACCAACAACATGCATGAGAGAAATAACTTCTTGGGGAGGAATAACATACACATTAAGGGGCTCAATAAGGGGTTGGAGTTTTCCATTATAAGTAGTCATGGGGAAACTATTAGGTTGGAATTCAAATTTTGGATCAACAAGAGGATAACTAGTAGTAGGAATGGGAGGAACATCAATATGAGGGAGGTTTGCACACATTTATCAACAAGATCAATCAAAGGAGGAGGAAAAGCAACATGCATATTTTCTTTATCATCATTTAGTACATTATCTTTAGAAACATCAAGAGTAGTAATACATGCATCATGACTAAAATAATATTGTAACACATCATGAGAAGCAATAGGAACACAAGCAATAGGAGGATTCATGCATGCAAGAGAAGAAGAAAGATAGGTCTCTTTAGGCACAATGATCAATGGACAAGTAGAAGGTGGAGGGGATGGGGAAGGATCTGAAATAGAAATATCAACCTCAACATGATTAGCCCCAAGGATTTGTGCATATGTAAGGGGAAGGAAGAGGAAGAATAAGGAGGAGGGATAGGGCCATAGATAATAGAATTGACCAAATCAAGAGACTCAAGAGAAAGAGAAGCATCATTAGCAAGGCCTTATTCATTAGAAAAATTGACTAGGTCCTCAACACATGTCTCATTAGTAGCAATAGACTCATTATCAAAATCACAAACACTAGTGACCTCTACGGGGGTAATAATACAACATCAGGGCTAGGGTTGTAAAGCTTGGTAAACACACGAGGTATTGTAGGATTGTAAGTAGGGGTAATATGTGATAGAAATTGGCTTCATCCTCAACATTGGTGAAATAAGGTTGAATACCAGTCATAGGAATGGAGTCATACTTAGGAGAACTAGAATTAGATTGATGGTTTTGCAACATATTTTGGTAGGCCATGAGGAATATAAAAAATAAAGGAGCCTAGAGAAATCTAGGGTTTGATAAATAAACAGTTCACCAAATGATTTAATAAAATTACATTTAAATTAAGGACAACTGTTGATAAAGTAAAATAATAGTAACATACAAGATCTAGCTAAAGAAGTGAAAGTAGGAGTGATATAAAGGGTTTGTAAAATGACTTAGCTTTTCTCCATAGGTATGAACTGATTACGGGTTAGATATTAATATGGAAGGGTATTTTTGGATTGTTTGGGCTCTGTGTCTAATTCTGGGAGGTAATGATCTCAAGGATAGAATATCACGAGAGATGACATGGCTACCTAAGTTCTAGCATTTGATCTAGGAACTAGTGTATGTTAAAGGGCTTCATTCCTAGTTCTTTCTTTGTCACTTCTTACTCGTTGTAGTCTGCATCAAGTTTTTGCACTACTATGTTATCACACTTGTACTTATAAAACAAAACCTAACTACCCTGCACAAGACTTAAGCACACATAAATTAAATAAAAATGTATATGATAGAGTCATATTGACCCCAATGATGACCCCGATGTGATCGTTTCTTTTTGAGTTCTAAAATACATTTCATAATCCATGTAGTTACGGTGGTGTGTGATTTAAATTGTGTCCCTTGAGCTAGGATTCCCTAGTTCCGGGCACATAAAGAATAATGAGCTACATCTACTTTTTCCCAACGTAAGATGTGTGGTATAGAATTCAGAATAGCCTCCCATATGCACTACTTTTCCACACTAGATATTACACTCTTTAACTAGAAAGAGTAGAAAAATAAGGTATATTCATTCATAAGATGAGGTCACAACACAATGGTTAGTTTCTCAAAGAACCAATATCCACACAAAAAGAACATCGCCAAATATAACTCTAAGCTCAAATGATCAATATAGAACCAACTAACCCTACTTGTCAAAACCAAAATCGAAAAAAACACCTACGAAAGGGATAAACTAAAAAAATGATTCAATCTTAGTGCTTGAGGATTCAATCGGCAAAAATGGCAATACTACTAAATGCGCAAAACCACCAAAATAAATAACATGCTATCACCAACTATGCCTCTAAATTAGTAATGATTTCAAAATATGAAGAATAAATAAATTGATATCTTCCAATAAAAATTAATATAAAATGCCTTGTGATTATCTCTAGATAGAGCTGAATTTATATTAATAATAATTAGTTATGGTTAACTCTCCAACCCTAACTTTGTCATGTGAGGTAGTTCTTAAATCAAATTTAACATTAAACCAAACATATCCAATATGACTATAAAAAACAATGTTCTCAAAACAACACAACATTCTAAAATTCCCAAATAAAATCCAATTGGCAAGAGGATCATTCACCTCACAACATTAGAAAAAAATTAGGATAAGGATTTGAAAAACCTAATAGCCCCAATTTCAAACATTTTGAACTCAAAAGTTACATGCATGGAGTAAGGTTTGAAACCCATATGCATGTATACAAAAAAAAACCTTGACCATAGAATGAGCTAGAACAGACTTAATAAATTCAAATAAAAAATTATGGGCTGTAATAAATTCTAAAATGTTACTCAAACAAGGTACTACTCTTATCATCTATCACCCAAAACCATTTCATCTATATTCCACACCATATATTACATTCTTTAACTAGAAAGAGTATTGAAAATAAGGTATATCCATACCCGAGATGAGGGAAAAACACAATAGGTGGTTTCTCAAAGAACCAAGCTAACATAACATCACCACAAAACTCCAAGATCAAATGATCATTATGGAACCAACTAACCCTAGTTGTCAAAACTATAAGCCAACCAAAAATAACCTATTGAAAGGGATATACCAATAATATGATTCAATCTTAGTGCTTGAGGAGTCAATACCAATAAAATGTGTAAACCAAAAAAATAAACAACATGTTATCACAAACTATACCTCCAAATTAGTAATGATTTCAAAATGGGAAGAATTGATATATTGATAAATTCCAATACTAAATTAATATAAAATGTCTTATGATTATACCTATATATAGATGAATTTATAATAGCCACAATTAGTTAGGATTAAATCACCGAAAGTTAACATTTAATGAAAGTTAACATTAAATCAAACATCTCCAATATGAATATGAAACAAAGAATGTTTTAAAAGAAACAAAAATTTCTACAATTCCAAACAAATCTGATTTCCAAGATGATCATGCACCTCACAACATCAACACAATCCCATGCGAAGGATTTTAAAAACATAATATCCTTGGTTTCAAAAATTTTGAGCTCAAAAGTTACATGCATGGAGTCGGGTTTGAAACCTATATGCGTCTATACAAATCAAAACCTTGGCTTTAGAACGAGTTAGACCAAACTGAAGAAATTCAAAGAAAAATTATGGGCATTAAATTTATTTGTAAACATTACTCAAACAAACTACCACTCTTATTACTTATCACCCTATTGGCGAGAAAATTTGTCGGGGATAAATTCATGGGTTTCTTTCCAACACTCTAGGAGTCTAAGTCCCTCTACTTAACTGGTGTAGCTTTTGTATATGCATGCATGAGTAAAAAGGTGGATTTTTCCTCGTGGCCGTGGTTGGGGATCTAACAGGGGCACTCCACTGACCATGCAACAAAGCTAGCAATTTATTGCTAGAGAGGACTTTGTTTGGAAGTGGGAAAGGGAGTGAGAATATGAGGTAGGGGAACTAATGTTGCAGGTAGAAAATCATATTCCTACACACACTAGTTAGAAACTTCATCACATGCACTAAATTAAGAGGAAACAACTCTGCAAGTAGCAATAAGACCAAATAGAATTTGATGAGCACAAAGTATCAAGAAATCCCTTAGTCAAAGAAAGCTAGAAAATCCTTCTTGTATTACTCAAACCAAAGTTGTACATAGTGGGGAAATGGAGGAAATTTGAGAATGAGGGGAATGGAAGAATTTGGCTATCTCCTTTGTTATCTCAATGAACTCTTGAATTTATAGAATCAATCACCAAACATTTGAAATGGGAATGGATTTACAATTTATAGAATGAGAGGTGAATCATCATCTACCCCCAATGCCTTTGCATATGACCTTACACAACTTATAACTTTTTAACTTCCTAGGAAACTTTTAATTCCATTTTTATAACATAAAGGCCACTTATTACATTAGGGACATTAAGACATATGAAATAGTGCAACCCCAATGCAAAAATTAGAATATTGGAAAGTGAGAGAAATTTTGGGGTAGAGGAGATAGAAAGAGAGAGAAGAATAAGAGGAGATGTCATTCCCAATGAATTTTGTTGATTGAAAGCTTCAAATGTAGTGAAACTTTAAATCTTAGAACTCCTTGCACCTTGAGAAACTCCTTCAAATTATCTCACGATGCTTACAAAGTTTAATGAAGTTTTCCGTTGATGACCTATGCAACTTCTAGCCTACGTATGATATACCCGTGACCCAAACCATGTAGTGAGTGTAAAAAAACTGTCAAGTTACCCGAGATGGATCTCAAATTCCCGTGACAAATGCCTATGATGATATTTAATGATGATGTTGACCTTAACGATCATCCCTCTATGTCATGTTGTGCCAAAATTTCCCTTTGAGTGTGACTTACTATTAAGAGTAATTGCCTAAATGATCGACTTACTATTTTTGGTAGGAGGTGATTTTTTCCTTTTCTTAATCATCCCGAGGTGATGAACTCCCTCATTCACTCTTGTGCACACTACCTTCACCTCGATCGCTTCTTGGATTGACTTACTATTTTTAGTAAACACCCGTATAGGAGAGATTACTATTTTTAGTAAGTGGTCATTTTAAATTTTGTATGCTCGAACACTCATTATGACTTCCTTGTGATCTTTGGTGCACATTTCCTTTGCCACAAATTGCATGCAGTCACTTTTGATGAAAACTTACTAAAGATAGCAAGCTTGTGTAGGAAATCTTACTATTTTTGGGAAGTGACTTTTTGGTGCTTGTTTTGTGATGGAACATATTTTTTTGGACTTGTCTAATCATTGCAATCACATCCTCTAAATTTCACATGATTTCACTCACTAGAATGCTTGGAAATAAAATTTAAAATTTTCACCTGGTAGTGGCTTCAAGCACGGAGCTGCCATAACGGCCATTAATGGAGCTTGAAATTTGCAGGTATGGTTTTTTCTGCGATTGTGCAAAAATAAAAATCCATTGTAATAATTTTTTCATTTGGATTATGTGTGTAAATTTTTAACTTGATCTGACTATCAGATTGTTGAGAAATCCAACAAACGTGAGCTAGGGCACGAAATGGGGAATTTTTTTGGAAAAAATGTTTCAGGGAACCATTTAACCTTATGTTTCTTGCATCTTGATTGTATTAAAAAATTTGAATTCTAAAAAATACAACACCTCAATCTGACATGTATTTTGTAAGATATGAATATTTTTCGATTGAATGACTTCGTGGTTATCTAGCAAAAAATCTTCATTTTTCTTCATTTCTCTGTCGTTTTCATTTTTTTGATCCAGACTTCCTTTGAAACTTATGTATTTTCATGGAATGAAGGATTTGTTGGCCATGAAGGAGCTAGTTTGGATCAGTAATGGTAGGTCGGGTGTCCTGGACAAGTATGAACAGAGCTATGACAAGGTGTGAAGCTATGAAGGAGAAATGGGGGGAAATAACGGCTAAGTGCAAGATTTAAATCATTCAAAAAAATGCATAGCAAGGGTGGGAAAATTTTTGTTTCTTTGATGTCCCCCATCTTAAATTTACATGAGGTACATCAAATTTCATGTGGCGCCTCACGATGACATGTGGCACTTGATCCAACGACAGGGGATGAAGGCTCCACTAGCTCTCGAGGCTGAAAAATTGGTCTTGAAGAGGTCACATGGGTGACCAAGAGTCTCCTTGCAGTCTGGGTGAATTTTATTGACCCATATGTCCCCCACCTCAAAGGGACATGAGGTACATCAGTTTTCATGGCGTGCCAGTTATAACGTGTGGTAGTGATCCAACGGTGAAGGCTTTGAGCTTCCGAAAACACTGGGGATGAACGGCGATCCTGGAGGTCGTATGTGGGTCCAGAGGGATTTAAGGGGCTGGGAAATTTTTCTGAACTTGATGTCCTTGATCTTGAGGGATGTAAGGGACACAAAAATGTACCACGCTCCCGGTGTAGACACGTGTCCCGTTGAAAATTTGACTAAGTATGAATTTTTGAGAACGAAGTTGAAATGAAGATAACTTGAGCTCCCGATGGAATTTTTTGGTGAAATTTTATATGAATTTGACTGGACTAGGTCTTATTAATCCAATGGTGGTGGTATAGCCTCTTGATTATTAAATAGATTCCCTAAAAAGAAGACTTTTGTTCGCTCCATAGTGAGTCTTGAAAAAACTCATTGAGACTTATTGCGCAAAAAGTGTTGTGAAAAAACTAATTTCACCATCTTTTAGGGATTTGAATTCCCTTTACAATGATATTTTTTATCTCTTAATCCATCCAGAACTCTCATAATCACTTCTCAAAGTTCAGTTGCTTTTTCAGCCCTGTCCACTTCCTAAGCTTGAGAAAAAACTGATTACAAACATATTGCGCCAAAGTGTTGTGAAAAAATAATTTCACCATATATTAGGTCTTGGAATTACCTTTCCAAAGAGTTATTTTTTTCTTCTAACTCTATTTGGAGCTCGTGAATCACCTTCTGAAGCTCAACAACATTTTTCGCTTGTGCATTGCTAGGCATGTGAACCCTGATTTTAGTGAAACTATCCCAACTTCTCTGGATCCTTCTTGAATCTTCCTAAATCAAATCCATGATATTCCTAGGCATTTTTTCACCTCCATGTCTATTTTTATTTTCTCTGTTCCACTCCATGGGGTTGTTCCAGCCCTAGGAAGGCCAATGATATCCCTTCCCACAACTACCCGGCTTACAATTTTCAATGAACTCCTATAATCACCTAGGGGGATGAGATAACATCAATTGCGAGGTCACTTGTCTTGACCGGGCATACCCGTGGTGTCTTGGAGGAGTAAAACTTGAAATTTTTAACACAGGGGTATAATTTTCATGCAAGGAAATTGTTGATTTCCTTGTTGCACATTTAAATGAAAATAATTGGATATATCTTGGGGACATGACATGGATTGCATGTAGCGAGGACATGACATGAAGAATCTAGAATCTCAACTTTAGACAACATATAATCAATTGACCAATGCCTTATCCATTGGGCCCTGCAGAGTCATGTACAACTTGACAAGAGAGAGATAACAAGAAGAACACACACACATAAAAATAATGAAAGGAAACACATAACACGCAATAAGAAGGGAAATGTTATGTCATAAAAGTAACACCCTAGTGTTTTCACATTACAAAACCCTACTCTTGATTAACGTGGATTGTCTCAAGGTGTGGGACCCTTGCGATTGAGACAAACCTCCAGAGAAGGTTGGTTCCTAACCTATTCTAATGTTAACCTACTCCTAAACTACCAATTCCAAGGGACCGAGAGAGAGAAATACATAAAATGTAAATCCTAAACTAAGGGAGGTGATAACACCAAAACAAGACTAGAGAGATTCCTAGTGAGTGAAAGTGGAGGAAAATGGGGAAGAAGAGGGAAGAAAAAGTGCCACAGTCCCAAAACACATTCAAACCTCCAATTTCGTGGAGCACAACAAATTTAAACCCTATAAAGGAACACAATATGCACAATATACCTACAAAATATAATAGAAGGAAAGAAATGCAATATAAATCAAGCTAGGGCAAGAAGAGCCACAAAACACTAATTTTATTGCTTAAAATGATGCAAAATCCATTAAAATATAGGCACAAGGCAAGAAAACTTTGTAAAATGCATAAATTTGAGGCCTCCAACTCACAAAAGTGTCTGAAACAATTTTGGCAGAGCTCCTTTACAATTCAAAATCTCCCTCCTTTCAAATAGAGGGGAAATTACATATATATAGAGAAAAGGAGCTACCAACCAACATCCTTCATTAATTACCTACACGGAGGTATGGGATACCATGTTGGTTCACTTATCAATGGTACTTTTCTTACACAGTGAACAGGGGTGCCATACCTCATTAAACCGTTTATTGAGATACCTTGTATGATGCCATTAATATTTGGTCGTACCTAAAACTCCTTGTTGACATCGATAATAGTAGAAAGAGTCACCACTAATAAGGAAAGGGGTTTTCACACGAAAATAATAAATGGTTAATGAACCATAGGAAGGAATGCTTACACGTGATGAAGTTGTTGTTGACACATGACGAAGTTGTTGATGTATTTCAATAAGGTGTTTGACGTGTGATGAAGTTGTTGTTGATGTGCGTCAAGAAGGTGGTGACACGTGATGGATTTGTTGTTGATGTGCATCAAGAAGGTGGTTGACATGTGATGAAAATGTTGTTGACATGTGTGAAGAAGGCGGTTGACGCGTGATGATTTTTTTGTTGATGCGTGTCAAGAAGGTGAAAATATGTACATTTTTCCAGCTTCACCATAAAAACAAACCGGATCCCAACCTTTTTGTGGTTCGCAAGCTCATCATGAGATACCTTGTAAAATTCTCCCCATTAACTATCAATTCCTAGACTTGTAGGTTAATCCATTTTGAAAGGGGGAAAATGGATAACAATTGGTGACTTATGGGGTGATCTACCCGCTAGATCTGAAAGACCAATGATTTTGCATCCATTGGGCATGGAGTCATCTTGATTGTTGAAACTTGGCTGATGTCTGAAACCTCTTCTTTCTCTAGAACACTGCTGGGACATTACTTCATCATTATACCTTGCCTAAAATTTGAAGGTGCAACTGTAATAAAGCACAACTATGTACAAATAACAAAATCATACATATCCCAAATGGAACATGCAGAGAGTGCACAAGCACTTATTTGAAAGTAAACCTAACTACAAAAGAATAATGTGCTGCAAGCACTTGGAGGAATTACAAACTCTAAGCTAATATGTACAAGAAAGATACTCCCATCAGTAATAATGCTTGAGATAGATGCCATTGACTAGGATCTGTAATTCTTCTCCATCCAACTTTGTCAATTGGAAAGCATTATTTTCTTTGCACCCTGAAATCAAGTAAGGGCCACTCCATATTGCATCAAACTTGGAGTGCCTTCCTAGATTTGGAAATGTCTACATCCCATTTTAGAACCAGGTCTCCTTCTTGAATTTTTTTGTCTTTGTCATTTTTTTGTCAAAGATCATCTTGATTTGAGCTTGGTCCTTCTCCATTGTTTTCATGGCTTGGTTTCTTAGCTCTTCCAGCTCCATGAGCTCTGCATACCTGAATTCCATAGCTGGAAACTCAAACAAATCCATCTTCTTGATAAGCTCTAAGGATGGTAATTCAAGTGATATTGACATTCATGCTTCCCTTTCATAAACCAACTTGAAAGGAGAGTAACCAGTTGGCTTCTTGGGAGTGATTCTATCAACCCACAAGGATTATTTCAATTTGGTATGCCAAGTCCTCTGATTTTCATCGAGGGTTCTTCTTATGATTCTCAACAAGTTCTTGTTCATGGACTCTGCTTTCCCATTACCTTGGGGTAGTAATTAGAAGAAGTGCTCAAATAGATTTCATTTCTAACAACCCAATTAGATATCTTTTCTCTAATGAAAGATAAGGCATTATCTGATATTATAGTGGAAGGAACACCAAACCTTGTTGCAATACTTTCATAGAAATCCAAAATTCTAGCTTCATTTGCTTCCTTAAGTGCAATTGCTTATGTCCACTTAGTGAAGTAGTTTATGGCTGTAAGAATCCATTTGTGACCTAGGATGGAACTTGGATTGATCACCCCAATAAAATCCAGCCCCCATTGCATGAAATGTTGTTTAACTAAGATAGGATGGAGTGGGAGGGCTGTTAGCTTCTCTTTACCTATGAAGAAGGCACACTTCTTGCATTTCTTGATCCATGAGTAGAAATCATTAAAAATATTAGGCCAGTAATAACCAACCCTCATGATTCTAATAGCTATTGCTTTTGGGGAAAAATGACCACCTACCTCTCCATCATGAAACTCATGCAATAACCTCTCTATCTGATCTGTCTTGATGCACCTTAGGAGGACACCATTCACATCCCTCTTAAACAAAATATTATCTACAAGCACATATGGGATGTAATAAAGTCTGAAATACCTCCTTTTGGACTTATTCAATCCTTGAGGAATTTGACCCATTTGAAGAAAATATACAATATCCCAAGTCCAACAAGGAATGGGTATGCCATCTGTAGCCTGTTTTTATTATCTTATAACACCATAACAATTTATGCCTCCTCTCTTTATTCAACATGCTAGTTGGAAGCTAGCTTCTTGCACAACCCTTTCCCCCTAACTAATTTGGTCACATTTATATCAATATCATACTCCATGACCTTGGTTATCTAACCAACTCTCTTTTCATTAAGGTCCTTGTTCAAAAGAAAATATTTTACACCAATATGTGAAACTAATAGATGAATTATGTTGTTTGACACTAGATGCCTAAATTTCTTTAAACTTCTAATCACAACAAGGACATGCTTCTCAATGAATGAATATCTCACCTCATAATCTTGAAGACCTTGGCTGAAGAATGCAATAGGATTCTCTAGTCCTTCTTGATTTGGTTGTACTAGTATGGTAGATATTACATCCATGCCTCCAAAAGTGTATAAAATGAAGTCCTTCGAGAAATCTGGATTAATGAGGGTTGGAGCCTGTGTAATGTCTTACTTTATGGCTTAAAAGATTTATTTTCCTTCAGTGGTCCATTTGAAAACCATGTTTTTTTAGCATCAGTGTGAGTGGCTTGACAATATGGGAAAATTTTGGAATAAATCTCCTAAAAAAATTAATATTCCCAAAAATTTTGTAGAGCCTTTTTATGGCTTGGACATGGCAATGCTCGAATAGCTTCAACTCATTTTGGATTGATTTCCTACCCCTCCTTAGACACAATGTGGGCTAATATATTATCTTCATGAGCTAAAAATATGCACTTTTTTGGATTCAAAGACACTCTAAATCTCTTACATATTTGGAATACTTGTTTGAGGTGAAAGAGGTGACTTGCTGCATTCTTGGAGAATACAATAATGTCATCTAGATACAAAAGAACTATCTTATTTATTAGTCCTTTGAATGCCATATCCATTTCCCTTTAGAAATTGGGCCTGACATTTGATAGTCCAAATGACATCTTCCTATAAGCATATGTGCCCCACTTCATAGTGAAAGTTGTCTTGAATTGGTCTTCCTCTTTCACCATGATTTGATTGTAGCCTGAGTAGCTATCTAAAAGTGAAAACCTTTTTGATCTAGCTACTACTTGCAAGATTTTCTCCATGGAAGGAAGTGGATAATGGTATTTGAGAGAGGCCCTATTTAAGTCTTGGAAATCCACACATAACCTGATTTCCCCATTTTTCTTCCTAACTGGCACCAAATTCACTACCCATGAAGAGTGCTTGATCAGAAGATGATGCTTTCCTCTATGAGCTTATTCAGTTCCTTCTTCATGAGAGGCTCAATGTGAGGGTTTACCGGTCTTTGTTTTTTTCTAATAGGCTTGGATTCTAGATCTAGCTTAATGGTGTGTTGTGCCAATTATGGATTAAACCCTCTCGCACCCTCGTAGGTCCAAGCAAATACTTCCAGGAACTCTTGACAAAGTTGTATGAATTCATATTTTTCTTGATTCATGCTCACCTTGCCAACTTGGAGCATTTTACCCTCTTTAACCAAAATGGATTCTAAATCTTCCCTTTTTACCTGAATGTTGGTATTCTCTCTCCGAAATTGATCATTGGGATTGAATATTGACTCTAGAGTCACTAAACCCTTTGGAAATTTGTTCATCCATGGTTGTACCACTTGATCCTCCTGTCTGCTGCTCCAATTTCTCCTAATTTTTAACCAAGAACTCAACCTCCTCCTGCAAGAAATTAATGATTTGTTGATCATTCTCAAATACTTTCTAGCTCATGTTATTGTCTAGTACAACTGGCCTCACAATTACATGAATATGTGGCTACGCTTTATCTCTTTTAATACTATCCACCACATCAAATGTTACTCCAATTGTTGTAAGCTTGTCTGTGACCTCATTATTCTTCCTCGTATGGCTTGAATATTGAATGCTTCAAAATCATCAATTTGATCCCATACTCGATGCTTGTAGGCTTTGAGTAGATCATTCTTAGCAACATGTTTTCCCCTAACTTGGTTGACAATTAACTCATTATCCCCAAACACTTGCAAGTTTTGTATACCCATCTTTCTTTCCCAATTCAATCCATGCATAAAATCTTCATACTCAGCTATATTGTTTGAATAAGTAAACTAAAAATGGAAATTTGAGTAGTACTTCATACCTTGTGGTGACAAAAGTATTGCTCCTACTCCTTGAGCCATCAAATAATAATTGTCATACTTCATTATCACCCTTATCATCCAGTTTGGTGAGGCTAGGAAGGGGTATTCTTTCCTCGTGCAAACAATAAACTCCCAATTCATCCTCCGCTATTTCCTTGTATGGATCATATTCATGTCTTTTGTTTTCCCATTCATCAAGATTCAAATCTGAGATGCCCCCAACTTTGGTATCTGCTTCCTAAGTGTTTGAGAAATCCTCTTGATCAAAGGTGGACAATTTGCATTGATTGGGATTGTTACAAGAGGCTCAATAAGGAAATTTGCAATAAGTTCAGACCAAATTGTAGTCTTAGCTTCATACCTTGTTCTGAAGAGCATATGTAACCAATCAGCTAATAAGTAGCCTCCAATTTTGGTGGTGAAGTCTCTTGACAAGCACAATGCAAATAGTGGTGGCAAGTCAATCATTGATATATCCCATTAAACTGTGACATTAGGACATACATTTAATGTGAGGTTTAAACCTTTTATGATCCTCAACAAAGACTAATGTTATCCCATCTAACTGTACCACTCCTTTGGAAACTAGGTTGTATTTCAGGCCCAACTGATCTGCAACTGCTTTGAAAGATTACTGAACTCACTAGCCCCTGAGTCAATCATGCAATTGTGTACAAGGTTGTTCCCAATAACAAAGATATATAAAACGGAGGAGGATTTATGTTTTTACCTTGGTGACCTCCAGGAATTCCTTCTTTTGGAGCTGCATTAGTGAGCACCTTCTCTTAATTCTTGGATAACTTGTTTGATGTTGACCAATTTTCCATGCCTCCTTGAAACCGTGTTCAATGAAAAGTTGTAAAAACCATGGAATTGGGATAAGAATCTCTAAAGAAACCCCAAAGGCTTTGAACAAGCTGATCAATGAACCATCTGATAAGAAATGAGCAAGGGTTTCTTCTTTACATACATTAATTTGAAGTAAACAAGCAAACTAAGCAAATGAAACTAACCTCTATTCTTTGAAAGCTTGAAATAATGAACCTAAGAGGATCTAAGCATTCAGTTTGTGTTTTAAGAGAAAGAGATCTCCCCATTAATGGCTTCAAGGCCAATGGTTCTTCCTTTTACTCCATATTTGTGCTATAAAATACAAAAGCAAATACTACTAGCTCAATGGAAGAAAATTAAATACAATCTAAAGCCTAAACAAAATACTATAATTTGTGCTAGGAAGAAGAGAGAATTCTTAGAAAATGAGGGAGGGGGTCTAGCCTTATTTATAGTTTTCCATTTGGGAAAATGGGAGATTTGAGTGCATGTGGGACAAATGCTAAAGTCCAAAAATCACTTTTAGCAGGTCAAAGTGCTATTTGACTATGTTTAGAAGAGATTGACCATGGTTAAGACTAGTTGACCATGTTTACGAGTAATTAATCTTACTTAGAGAGAAATTAGGTTTCTGAAGGGATTACTGAAGACTTAATCAATCCAACGAAGTGGATTGATACTCTAGAGAGCTAATAAAGGTGGTAAAGAAGAGAATATTAGCCAAGAAGAGGTTATTATAACCTATTTAATTAGTTTATAAGAGGAAATACGACCAACAGAGTGTCATAAGAGGGGAGTTAGATCTAACTGACGAAGTGTCGTAAATTTGCAAGGGGAAGAATAGTTAGTGCAATATTAAGAATAATAGTGCATTGATCAAACTATATGTGTCTACATTTTCCCCTCTTTGGGGTGACGTAAGCTATGTCACTTTAAAGAAAGTAGACAAACACAAACGAGTAGAAAAAAATTGGAAGGGGTAGAAGAGAAATTAATAGGATGAAGGTTGATGGATGCCCTTGAGTGTTAATGGGGTGATTTAAGAAACTCGATCGGTGATCGAAAAAGAGAACAATAGAAAGAAACATGCACAAGAAATGTGAGAAACAATAAGAAAGAGGGATATTGAGCTATCCATAAATCAATTGCCATCAATATATAATCATCATAATGCTTAAAATCCTCCTCATCGGTCCTTATTACAATATGAGCATGTGGCGGAAGCATAAAATGACATGAAAGGCCAAGATACAAACAACCGTCTTGTGCTAAAAATGACCAACTCCATGCAACATACACGAATGCAATGCAATACGAGAAATAAACAATGTCTCCTAACATGGAAATAAGTACAATCACACACGCTTAAACCAACAATGTTCAAGATAGTTGCACAAATATTTTGTTATCAAGATGTATTCCCAAATGTTCTGATAAATGACAAGGGTGAAGAATTATGCCCCAAGCAAGGTGTATAATGCAAGGGAAAAGATGGAGGACACTTGGGTCCAGTGAAAAAGTAATGTGCATGATGAAAACAATACCAGGCAACTGATAGTGCCCCAGTACAGATGATGAAGTAAGCAACATAGCTTGTGTAGGTGATTTGAAGATTTAGATGATTCGTGAGTCATTGTTTCAAAAATATTTGAAAACGTCAGTAGGATATGGGATGAGTGCCATGTGATAGACATAGATTTCAGCCATAGATGAATGGTTTACCAAGTTTTAACCTATTTCTGAGGTTTTTCAATGTTTTTGGTTTTTAAATGTTTTACAATTTTTTCTTTTTAGATTTTTGATCGGTCAGAAGAATTTCAAAAGATCAAAGATCTTCTAAAAGTATGTGCAAGAGAGATAGTGGGAAGGCGAGAATACCGAGTAGGATGAGATGCACAAATTGCATTAGAGAGTTCATGTGGGACCCAATGGATGGACCCTATGTGAGTGGCCTATCCCTTCTAGTTAATTACACATTTAATGTACTTTTTAGGGTTTTGCTAGGGTAGGTAGGGTAAAATTTGACATATACACATGGGCATATGTGTTAATTTGATAGGTACATGCATGCATCTGCATCAAAAGGGGACAGTACACATAAACGCATCCGTTGAAAGAAAATATGCACATGCGCACATGTAGGGAGGAAAACTAGTGGATGTGTGCACACACATGTCAAACCAGGGGCGTAGGTGTTGGGGAGCATGTTCATGTTGGGTGAGGGAAAGGTAGGCATGCACACGTACATGCACCAAGTTAGGCACGTATGCGTTACGTGTGGCCTTTGGTGGATGAATAGAAAATTGAGGGGGCACGTGCACCCATTGATAGGGCGCGTATACATTGAAAAGGGCATGCAAGTGCAAAAAGAGGCACCTAGGTGCTAGAAGGAAGGGGGGAAAAACAACCTGCTGGTGTAACATCCCCATTTTATACCTTAGAACAAGTGAATTTTTTTTTTTTTTTTTGATAATTGCATCTTGGTTCTAAATTCATAATTTAGAACTCACAAATCAAATAACCATTCATATAATGACAAACATATGCAGCTGTAATGACTCGGATTACTTCCGATCTATTCATTCCATGACTCGGTAATCTACCGATCTATTCATGAGTAAAAAGAGTTGGTGTTTTTAGATAACACTTTACTCTTGCGGTTCTCTTCCCTACTCTGGGATTCAGAATGCTCTGTCCAAGGAACCTAACTGAATAATCGTTACTATTATTCATCGGCATCTCATCCCTTAGACTAGGTGAATTAGGACAATGCAATCAGCAGCTTGCGATACTTTGGCCAAAGATTTGAAACATACTGTTTATGTCTCGTATTCCTTAACGACATACTCGTCAATCTGGAATACGTCCTTCACCCCATTCTTATGTTATATAGAATGTCTTATACTGACTACTGTCAGTCCTTCCTTTCACAACTGAATCACTCGGAGGCAGATTAACAAGGTGATAATGTGATATGGATGCCCACGAGGATTAGGGATATGGTGACATACTGGTTCAACCTTGCAGTTCAACCAATGTGTCATGATACCCCGAATCTCCTAGGCAGCCTCATAACATGACCACGTTCTTAATCGGACCCTGAGTAACTCATGCGAGATCAAAGTGTAAATCTTAGCGATCAATGCAAAGGGTGTCGCCAAAAATCACCTGCATTGTTGTAACTTCGAGAAGATCCTAATCTTCTCGGAGGTACAACCCTGCAGCTGACTTGTGTCGTCAACCTTTAAATCCACCTCGAAAAGATCTACTTAACAACATGCGTTACGCACTTGAGTTTAAATTACTTTAAAGACTTTTTCTAAGTTTAGCCTTTCCCGATCCCTGGATTCTTCGTCTTAAGACGACCCTCCTCTATAAAGCCCATTACATGGTAGAGGTATTAAGGTCAAACTCTCGTCAAGGAGTCATTAGAATACACCTGATTCTAAAATAACAGAATTGGACAATATCTCATAACCTTTACTTGAGATTGCCATCTGAACTCCATTTGATTTATATCAGTTCTCATAACTGAATTTATATCATACTTATTAGTATAAGGATATAATTGATTAAGAATCCTATTAAGTGATGTCCTGTCATAATCAAGACTAGGGATCAGTAATTTAATTCAACTTGTTTAGCGTTCTGCTTAGGCTCATTTTTAACCTATCTTCAAGAAAGACAATTATTTAAATCCAATATTGCTTTCGCTAGAACAACAAGATCTGCTAAACACTCATATGAATTCAACCACATTTTCTTGTAAGCTTTCATTTTCAATCACAAAAGCATCCAAATTAAACAAAGATAACATTGCCACTCTGGTATATAAACCGAAGAAGGTCAACCATCAGAAATAGAATACAACACATAAGTATCAAGCACTTATTTCCATTCCTTTCAAAATTATACAATTACATTTTATGCAAACAACATACTTGATACAATGCTTAACGGAAAAGAAACATCTTTCCACATACAGTACATTTATATAATCAAGCTGTAATTCATTATGAAACACATTAATAAATCTGATCATCCTGTCAGATCTGCATTGCTTTTACCACTTACGGCAACCATCTGCAAAATAGTCAACATGAGTCAGTTCGATGAACTGAGCATGATAAGCACTAACTTTTAAAACAATTGCAATCCATCAATTGTTTTCATTAAACACCCTGTTTAAATGATATCAATAATCCAAACAAGTAAACATGATTCAGACTATGCCTTTGTAATACAAAATGACTACAAATATGTAACTCTATCATTGTTACAGAATAGTCCTAATCACTTCTCAAATATTCCATCGAATATTAAGAATCAAGGAACGAATGTATACAAACAATCATTGAATCCAAATCACAACATTGGACAGATCGTTTCATTCATCCAAAAAGGAAAATATCATAACAATTCGTGATTCTACCAATATGTTACAAAACAATTCCCACTGTTAGACAGATATCAACAAATATAAATAACTGAAGAGAAAGAAACATATCATTCATACTTCCTTTCACATAAGTTCATTACTGTTCTGTCTACACATATGAAAAACATTCAACCAGTATGTATATGAACAAGTCCGACAAGCCACAGGAAGAATCACTATTTTAAATCAAGAAATAAAACACAGCAAAACTCCTGTACAGCAGCTAACACATCAACAATCCCATATATCAACCTTAAGCCCAATACTAGTTCCTTTTATACACAGTATGGCTTTTCGACACAAGTTGAAATCAAGGAACCTTTAGCATAACGCTGTAAACAACAGACTTCATTGCATTAAGCAATTTGAGGTTTCCCAAAGACTATGCCAAGACGATCACACAGTAATTCCGAAACATGCTCAGTCTAAATCGGACTGAAGTAAACGGAAAGGAACATAGCATATCTATTCTCACCAGGGTGCATTCAAACCTAAGTATGGTATTCACGACTCACTTCAACAGAGCCAGGATACAAGATAATCATTCAAACTCAAGGAACAGTGACAAAACGACAGTGTCCCAAAAATCAGATTCAATAAGGTTCAAGCAATACAAGATACCTTCCAAGAGTTCTAATGATTCCAACAGTGGTAACAAGTCAAACAATTACATACTGATAAGGGTTATTATCCATGACCTATATCATAAAGCCGATATACAAGATGTCAAACTATTCACAAAAATCCATCAAGGCCAAATAAACATCACGAGTTCAATCTCAGGCTTATACGAAGCCAAAAGAAACAAGATACCCTCCACAGGTCAAACAAAGTAGAATAAACCCAACAAGTCCTAATTGAAACAGCTTACACTGTCCATCATCAAGAATTCAACCGAGTCCTAACAACAAGAACCAAAATAATGTAAGATGATAAATCCATCCGTGCCAACAATGGCAACATTATAATCGTGAAAAAACGAACCAGAATACTGAAATTCCAAAACAAGGAATCCAACGAACGTACCCTTACCAACATTTCGCACAAGATGGCACAGGAAAGAAACGTAGAATTTCATCCAAGGAGTTTAAACCACAAATTCTTGCAACACAAAGGTAAAATAACAAAGGTCGTACTACCCATTACTCTTCGAGTACAAAATCGAATTACCAGTATCCAAATAGATATTCAAACGAAGTTCAACAGTGGTCCACAATATGAATCATTCAATGGACTCAACAGAGTCATCCGAATAAAATACATATATCCATACTGTACACTGTCAACGGGTTAGATCCTGTTACCAAAATAACAAGGAAAAACAACTACCACCGAGTCGAAAGGAAAACTGTAACACAATAGTTACCTGTTCCTAAACAATTTTAAAAGGCGTAACGAAACCAAAAGTATCATTATCCACTCGTCATTAAAACCCACGGCAGAGCTTACAATGATTTCATAATACTCGAACAAACTACCAGTTCCATCAATATTTCTTCCGATCAAGTTTCCAAAACAAGAAACAGCGACCAAAGATCGACAACATAACAGTGGTCTATACCCAACACAGGTATATTCTATGGGCTCTCGCCGAATAGGCCGAGCATTCATACCTTTTGTAAATATATATATATCTCACATATTTAAGCCAGAATGAATACACAAAGAATAGAGCCATACTTTGAATTTAATAAACACCCATCAAGGGGAAATTGATAAATCGAACTTAAGAGATATCAAATACAAAAATCAAACAAGACCTCCATAGAAAATCATCTATTTTCTCAAAACATTTAAGCAGAGTTGTTCTAATGAAATCACTTGAAAGACAGCAAGATTTTTAAAGGTTAGGGCCTAACATGCCTGTATTTTTGCTCAAATTTCTGAAGCAGACCACTGGAAGAGCTCGTGCTTCCTTTTCCTTTTCCAAGTTAGAGCGATCAACAAAATTTTGCTATCTCCATGGCATATATATTCTCCTTGCCAGAGAAAAGAGCTAGATAACCTCATGCTCGCCATGCAACACAAAGAAGACTGGTGCGAAGAACCAGTGAACAGGCAGAGAGAGATCCGAAAATCGCGACAAGCCAAACAAACTAACCAACTTCCCGTTTGCATGCCTTCTCGCGAGTTCCGAGCTCGTCTACCGAGAATATTGAATGTAATTAAACCAACTTTCCCGCTCATACTCCACTTCCACCGACCACCGAGGTTGGCATGCATAAAATGAAAACTCAAGTTCATTTCCAATCTTAGCGACCTGCCACGTCGGCTTAGGTTAGCTGTTGCCTATACCTCCGCCATGACCTGTCCTCCATCCTTATCCTTAGCATTTAATGACATAGAAAACGCCGCCCATGGTTCGCACCCCTCCATAGGCCCCTTTACATTCTTCTCATTAGTTAGGTTAGTAACTTAGGTTAGAATTTAGGATAATACCTAATCTAACTTCCATAACATAGATACTAACTTAGGACATTAACACATAGCCTAGGTCTAGGTTAGATTAACACTAATCTAACCCCTAGGTTAGGTTTAGTCTTAGGTTACTAATCATTTAATAATTCCAGTTAGGTCTGCATTCTGTACACTCAGAAAAGACCTATATCATACCTTCTTAAACAGGGTTAGCTCCTGTTCTACTGCAGAATCGTATGTAACCGAATTATTACCTGGTCCACGATCGAGACCTTCCAGATATACTTCGATATCGGGAATCAATTCATTTCACTTGATCAGCCTGAGTCATACTCCTGACTAGCTTATTCAATGCTGCTAGACCTTGCAACCTGTTCAAGGTCTGTGATTTTAATTCATCACGAACAAACTTAAAGCAATACTTGGATCAATTCCACTGATCCAAGACTAGGCATTATAGATGGATAACTCTATAATTTATTCCGAGATCAGATTAAACTCAGATACAAAATGAAATAGATAAAAGAGTCTAATCATATTCTGACTCAGTCAAGATCTGCAATCTGCAAAGAAATTACAGTACATATCAAGCATGATTCCTTAATCTAGGAACACATCCTTTTTACAAAAGAAATCACATATCAACACTTGTATGCATAGGAGAAAGTAACAACAGTTCAGGGTGTTACATGCTTCCCTCCTAAAAAGATTCATCGTCCCGATGAATTACATATTAAATTAACCTTCAGGTCAATCAATTTATTAGTACACAAACAATGTGACTACTTCCATAATTGAATAGTTCCAGAAATCAATGTCACAACATATTTTATTCAACCTGAATAAAGTCTGCCTTCATCTGGCTTTCATAAATACTTAAAAAACAATCAGTTCATAAAAGTATGTTTTATCAACAGATTTCATTCTGTTGAAAAAGAGAAGGAAAAGCAATTTTCATCTCTTCCAGATTTTCCCAAGTTGCACTTTCTTCGCTAAACTGGTCCCACTGGACCTTACATTGCTGTATATCATGATTTCTTAAATGCAATTGGCGAGTTTCTAGCACTCGTGTGGGTTCAACCACGATTATTCCTGGGTCTTGGACCTGCAAGGAATTCCAATTTAAAACATGTGACAGATCTGAAACGTATTTCTTGAGCAAAGAAATATGGAAAACATCATGCATGCGAGATAAAGCAGGTGGCAATGCTAAACGATAAGCTACAGGATTGATTATTTTGACAATTTCGAAAGGTCCCACAAATCGAGGTGACAACTTGGCAGCCTTGCCAAAAGTTATAGAACTCTTTCTAGGTTTAACACGAAGAAAAACCTTATCACCAAGCTCAAACCTTCTATCAACCCGCTTAAGGTCAGCATAGCTCTTCTGTCTATCCGTTGCTTCCTTCAATCGTTCACGAATCAGCTTAACTTGCTGTTCCATTTCTGTGAGAATCTCTGGTCCAATTGCCACTCTATCCTCAACACTGTCCCAACTAACAGGGGTTCTGCACTTTCTTCCGTAAAGTGCTTCAAATGGTGCCATCTTAAGAGATGAGTGATAAGTGTTGTTGTATGCGAACTCAACTAATGGAAGATACTCTTCCCATTTATACTGTTGATCCATGCAATACATTCACAACATGTCCTCCAACACTTGATTTACCCTCTCAGTTTGCCCATCCGTTTCTGGATGATATGCAGAACTGAAGTTTAGTTTCGTTCCTAGGGCTGCGTTAAGCGTTTGCCAAAAACCTTGACGTCATTCTAGGATCCCCGTCGATATATAATCAGTTGCACACCATGTAATCTGAAAATTTCGGTATACGAATCTCTTAGCCAAAGACCGGTGAATCATCCTTTAGATTTCCAGCGATGAAATGAGCTACCTTGGTCAATTTATCTACAACTACCAGGATAACATCATGTTTATTCCTGGACATAGGTAGTCCTTGTACAAAATCCATGGTTATTACTTTCCATTTGTACTGCGGTATGCTATGAGGATATAACAGTCCAGCAGGGTGCATATGTTCTGCCTTCACCCGCTGACATTCCAGACAATGAGTCACCAAATTAATCACATCCTTTTTCATACCTTTCCAAAAGTATTGCTGTTTCAAATCAGCTAGCATTTTTGTGATACCTGGGTGTCTAGAGAAAGGTGAATTATGAAATTCAACTAACAACTTCTTTCTCAATTCATTCAGCATAGGTACATATACCCTGTTTTCATAACGCAAGATTCCTTCATTGTCAAAATGAAAACCTTTATACCTTTTATCTTTAGGTTCTGCAGCAAGCGCTGCTTTTACTTGCTGAAAGTATGCATCTGATTCTGAGGCACTTTTTACCTCGTCTTTAAACTGAGTTCTTAATGTTATAAGAGCAGAAATGTGCCTCCTACGACTTAGAGCATCAGCTACTCTATTTTCCTTCCCTTTGATATAGCTAATATCAAAGTCATACTGTGATAAAAACTCTAACCACCTTCTCTGTCTGGCATTCAGATTGGGCTGAGTAAAAATATATTTCAGTCCTAAGTGATCAGTTTTCAACTCAAAAGGTTTCCCTAGTAAGTAGTGTCTCCAGACTTGAAGTGCATGAACAATAGCAGCAAGTTCCAAATCATGAGGGGCATAATTCAGCTCATGTAACTTAAGTTTTCTACTTTCATATGCTATGACCTGATCATTTTGTAGCAAAACACCTCCAAGGCCTTCCCCAGAAGCATCCGTTACAACAGTAAAATTCCCATTAGGGTCTGGTACAGCTAATATAGGTGCAGAAGTCAACTGGTCTTTCAGACTTTTGAAAGCCGCTTCGCACTTGTCATTCCATATGAATTTCTTATCCTTCTTTTGCAATGAAGTTATTGGTGCAGCTACCTTAGAAAAATCCTTTACAAATTTTCTATAGTAACCAGCAAGACCCATGAAGCTTCTTACTTCATGCACATTCTTTGGTGCAGGCCACTCAGTTATTGCCACTATTTTTGAAGGATCTACAACAATTCCTTCTTTACTTATGACATGACCCAAATAGTGAACTTCTGAATCAAAGAAAGAACATTTGGATAACTTACCATACAACTTTCTCTTTCTCAAAATTCCCAAAACTATCTTCAGATGCTCATTGTGCTCTTCAACACTTTTAGAATAAATGAGAATATCATCCAAGAATACAAGTTCAAACTTGTCCAGGTATTCTTGAAAAATATTGTTCATTAAATTCATAAAGGTTGCGGTGCATTAGTTAACCCAAAGGGTAGAACTGTGAATTCATAATGTCCGTACCTTGTTCGGAAAGCTGTTTTATGAATATCTTCCTCTTTAATCCTTAACTGATGATAACCAGATCGAAGGTCTATCTTAGAATAAACCGCTGCTCCACGCATCTGATCAAACAGATCATCGATCCTAGGAAGTGGATATCGGTTCTTGACTGTTGCTTTGTTCAACATCCGATAATCAATACACAGCCTTAGTGTTCCATCCTTCTTTTTCACAAATATCACAGGTGCTCCCCAAGGTGAAACACTTGGTCTAATCAATCCTTTAGACAAAAGCTCTTGTAACTGTGCCTTAAGCTCGACTAACTCAGTAGTAGTCATCCGATAAGGCGCTTTGGAAATAGGTTCCGTTCCAGGCTTGATTTCAATGGTAAAATCAAATTCTCTCTTGGGTGGTAACCCTGGTAATTCCTCAGGAAAAACATCCCTGAAACCTTGTAGCAGAGGGAATTGTTCCATGAAATCATCATCTTCTTCAGGAGATTCAGATATCTTTACCGCATAAAGGGTACATCCTTTATTTTTAGCCTTTTTAAGCTGCATAGCTGACAGTTTTCTAACTGAAATTTCCCGTTTCACACCTTGAATCTCTGCTGATTCCAGCTGATCATCTAAACATTTTATGTTCTTTTCATAGCAATCTACCTTTGCCTTATGGTCAGCTAACCAATTGACACCAATAATAATGTCATATGATCCTAAAGGTGCAACATAGAGATCAACTTCCGTGGAAAAGTTAGGTAAGTCAAGGACTGCCCCAAAAAGACACATACTCACTGTATGAACAGAATTATTACCATACTGTACAGTCCAAGATTTATCCATTTTTCCAGCTTTTCTTTTAAGTTTAGAAGCTAGTTTATTAGATATAAAACATTCAGTAGCTCCTGTATCAAAAAGAATAGTGACAGGTATGCCGAATAACTTACCCGGAACTTCTATAGGTGTCACTTGCTTTTCAGCTTGCTTGTCCGCTACTGCAGCATGTATCTTATGCTGCTGATTACGATCATCCTTCTTCAAAGGGCATTGATTAGCATAGTGGTCCTTACCACAATTGTAGCAGCCTCCTACAGGTCCCTTTTTAGGCTCAAAGTTGCCTCCAGTTTTATAATTGTCACGCTGTCCTCCATAGGGCTTCTGCCCATTATTATAATTTTTAGCAAAATTATCCTTTACGTTTCCAGCAGGCTTATTTACTGCTGCTTTCTTATTGTTATCTCCTGGAAACTTACTCTTGTTTCCAAACTTTTTCCATGGTCCTTTTCTGGGTGCAAGAGAGGTTGAAGAAGGGTTTGCAGTCTTCTTCCGCACTTCCTCCTTATGAGCAGAAATAGCCTTTAATTTCTGTTCTTGCCTTATGGCCTTTTCAACAACTCCTTCCATAGTGGTTGGACTGTGAACATCGACCTCTCCCCCTATCACAGGATTCAATCCCATGATGAATTTCCGTATCCTGAACTTTTCGTCAGTTTGATACTGCGGTACATACTTGAGGAGTTTTGTAAACCGCTCCCAAATTCGGCCATTCTGCGTTAGCTTTCCTTGAGCTAAATTCTGAAATTCTGTCATTTTCTTATCATAGAAAAGTTGTGGCAGCCAACGTTGCCTAAAATAGCCTTCAAATTGATCCCAAGTAATATTGGTCTCATCAATGTTTAGTTCAGCTTCTGCACTATCCCACCACGAAGATGCTTCATGGGAAAGCCGATAGGCTCCCAAATAGCTTTGGTTTCTCCGAGAAGTTCCTTATTGCAAAGTACTTCTCCATTTCGCTGAGCCAGTTCTCAGCTCCATCTCCTAATGTGGTGCCATCATACTTAGGTGGACTTATCCTTTTTATATCATTAGTGAGTTCCGCTGCCAATCTGGCCTTTTTGTTTTCTGGTTGGACAGGTGCATTCCCAGCATTAATATCAACACCCATGTCGGGGTTGTCCTCAGGAGGTTGCTGATTATTATTATCAGCTTCATCATCCTCCTCATTTCCCATTACCTGCTGTTCAAGTACAGCTAAGCGATCTCTTGTGTCCAACAGGGCAGCAAGGATCTCATCAAGTTTCTGGGTTGTTGCCACTCCTCCTTCAGGTGGAGCATTATTCGCAACGTTCCCCCTTGTTCTAACCATTTTCTGTTACAAGAAAAATTCAGGTTTTTATCAGATTATGGACTCAATAGGTCCAAGAGCTGCAACCTTCAGCTCTGATACCAAGATGTAACATCTCCATTTTATACCTTAGAACAAGTGAATTTTTTTTTTTTTTTTTGATAATTGCATCCTGGTTCTAAATACATAATTTAGAACTCACAAATCAAATAACCATTCATATAACAGACAACCATATGCAGCTGTAATGACTCGGATTACTTCCGATCTATTCATTCCATGACTCGGTAATCTACCGATCTATTCATGAGTAAAAAGAGTTGGTGTTTTTAGATAACACTTTACTCTTGCGGTTCTCTTCCCTACTCGGGATTCGAATGCTCATCAAGGAACCTAATCAATAATCGTTACTATTATTCATCGGCATCTCATCCCTTAGACTAGGTGAATTAGGACAACGCAATCAGCAGCTTGCGATACTTTGGCCAAAGATTTGAAACATACTGTTTATGTCTCGTATTCCTTAACGGCATACTCGTCAATCTGGAATACGCCCTTCACCCCATTCTTATGTTATATAGAATGTCTTATACTGACTACTCGTCACTTCTTCCTTTCACAACCGAATTACTTTCTGAGGCGATTAACAAGGTGATAATGTGATATGGATGCCCACGAGGATTAGGGATATGGTGACATACTGGTTCAACCTTGAAGTTCAACCAATGTGTCATGATACCCCGAATCTCCTAGGCAGCCTCATAACATGACCACATTCTTAATCGGACCCTGAGTAACTCATGCGAGATCAAAGTGTAAATCTTAGCAATCAATGCAAAGGGTGTTGCCAAAAATCACCTGCATTGTTGTAACTTCGAGAAGATCCTAATCTTCTCGGAGGTACAACCCTGCAGCTGACTTGTATCGTCAACCTTTAAATCCGCCTTGAAAAGATCTACTTAACAACATGCGTTACGCACTTGAGTTTAAATTACTTTAAAGACTTTTTCTAAGTTTAGCCTTTCCCGATCCCTGGATTCTTCGTCTTAAGACGACCCTCCTCTATAAAGCCCATTACATGGTAGAGGTATTAAGGTCAAACTCTCGTCAAGGAGTCATTAGAATACACTCCGATTCTAAAATAACGTAATGGACAATATCTCATAACCTTTACTTGAGATTGCCATCTGAACTCCATTTGATTTATATCAGTTCTCATAACTGAATTTATATCATACTTATTAGTATAAGGATATAATTGATTAAGAATCCTATTAAGTGATGTCCTGTCATAATCAAGACTAGGGATCAGTAATTTAATTCAACTTGTTTAGCGTTCTGCTTAGGCTCATTTTTAACCTATCTTCAAGAAAGACAATTATTTAAATCCAATATTGCTTTCGCTAGAACAACAAGATCTGCTAAACACTCATATGAATTCAACCACATTTTCTTGTAAGCTTTCATTGTCAATCACAAAAGCATCCAAATTAAACAAAGATAACATTGCCACTCTGGTATATAAACCGAAGAAGGTCAACCATCAGAAATAGAATACAACACATAAGTATCAAGCACTTATTTCCATTCCTTTCAAAATTATACAATTACATTTTATGCAAACATCATACTTGATACAATGCTTAACGGAAAAGAAACATCTTTCCACATACAAGACATTTATATAATCAAGTCAGTAATTCATTATGAAACACATTAATAAATCGATCATCCCGCAGATCTGCATTGCTTTTACCACTTACGGCAACCATCTCGCAAAATAGTCAACATGAGTCACCGATGAACCGAGCATGATAAGCACTAACTTTTAAAACAATTGCAATCCATCAATTGTTTTCATTAAACACCCTATTTAAATGATATCAATAATCCAAACAAGTAAACATGATTCGACTATGCCGTTGTAATACAAAATGACTACAAATATGTAACTCTATCATTGTTACGAATAGTCCTAATCACTTCTCAAATATTCCATCGAATATTAAGAATCAAGGAACGAATGTATACAAACAATCATTGAATCCAAATCACAACATTGACATGATCGTTTCATTCATCCAAAAGGAAAATATCATAACAATTCGTGATTCTACCAATATGTTACAAAACAATTCCCCATAGATGATATCAACAAATATAAATAACTGAAGAGAAAGAAACATATCATTCATACTTCCTTTCACATAAGTTCATTACTGTTCTGTCTCCACATATGAAAAACATTCAACCAGTATGTATATGAACAAGTCCGACAAGCCACAGGAAGAATCACTATTTTAAATCAATAAATAAAACACAGCAAAACTCCTGTACAGCAGCTAACACATCAACAATCCCATATATCAACCTTAAGCCCAATACTAGTTCCTTTTATACACAGTATGGCTTTTCGACACAAGTTGAAATCAAGGAACCTTTAGCATAACGTAAAAAATGTACTTCACATTGCATTAAGCAATTTGAGGTTTCCCAAAGACTATGCCAAGACGATCACACAGTAATTCCGAAACATGCTCAGTCTAAATCGGACTGAAGTAAACGGAAAGGAACATAGCATATCTATTCTCACCAGGGCGCATTCAAACCTAAGTATGGTATTCATGACTCACTTCAACAGAGCCAGGATACAAGATAATCATTCAAACTCAAGGAACAGTGACAAAACGACAGTGTCCCAAAAATCAGATTCAATAAGGTTCAAGCAATACAAGATACCTTCCAAGAGTTCTAATGATTCCAACAGTGGTAACAAGTCGAACAATTGCATACTGATAAGGGTTATTATCCATGACCTATATCATAAAGCCGATATACAAGATGTCAAACTATTCACAAAAATCCATCAAGGCCAAATAAACATCACGAGTTCAATCTCAGGCTTATACAGAAGCCAAAAGAAACAAGATACCCTCCACAGGGTCAAACAGCAGAATAAACCCAACAGTCCTAATTGAAACAGTTACACTGTCCATCTGTCAAGAATTCAACTGAGTCCTAACAACAGTAACCAAAATAATGTAAGATGATAAATCCATCCGTGCCAACAATGGCAACATTATAATCAGGCAAAAACGAACCAGAATACTGAAATTCCAAAACAAGGAATCCAACGGTACCCTTACCAACATTTCGCACAAGATGGCACAGGAAAGAAACGTAGAATTTCATCCAAGGAGTTTAAACCACAAATTCTTGCAACACAAAGGTAAAATAACAAAGGTCGTGCTACCCGTTACTCTTCGAGTACAAAATCGAATTACCAGTATCCAAATAGATATTCAAACGAAGTTCAACAGTGGTCCACAATATGAATCATTCAATGGACTCAACAGAGTCATCCGAATAAAATACATATATCCATACTGTACACTGTCAACGGGTTAGATCCCGTTACCAAAATAACAAGGAAAAACAACTACCACCGAGTCGAAAGGAAAACTGTAACACAATAGTTACCTGTTCCTAAACAATTTTAAAAGGCAGAACGAAACCAAAAAGTATCATTAGCCACTGTCATTAAAACCCACGACAGAGCTTACAATGATTTCATAATACTGAACAAACAACCAGTTCCATCAATATTTCTTCCGACTGTTTCCAAAACAAGAAACGGCGACCAAAGATCGACAACATAACAGTGGTCTATACCCAACACAGGTATATTCTATGGGCTCTCGCCGAACAGGCCGAGCATTCATACCTTTTGTAAATATATATATATCTCACATATTTAAGCCAGAATGAATACACAAAGAATAGAGCCATACTTCGAATTTAATAAACACCCATCAAGGGGAAATTGATAAATCGAACCAGAAGAGATACAGTACCAAAAATCAAACAAGACCTCCATAGAAAATCATCTATTTTCTCAAAACATTTAAGCAGAGTTGTTCTAATGAAATCACTTGAAAGACAACGCAAGATTTTTAAAGGTTAGGGCCTAACATGCCTGTATTTTTGCTCAAATTTCTGAAGCAGACCACTGGAAGAGCTCGTGCTTCCTTTTCCTTTTCCAAGTTAGAGCGATCAACAAAATTTTGCTATCTCCATGGCATATATATTCTCCTTGCCAGAGAAAAGAGCTAGATAACCTCATGCTCGCCATGCAACACAAAGAAGACTGGTGCGAAGAACCAGTGAACAGGCAGAGAGAGATCCGAAAATCGCGACAAGCCAAACAAACTAACCAACTTCCCGTTTGCATGCCTTCTCGCGAGTTCCGAGCTCGTCTACCGAGAATATTGAATGCAATTAAACCAACTTTCCCGCTCAGACTCCACTTCCACCGACCGCCAGAATTGGCGACAGACAAATGAAAACTCAAGTTCATTTCCAATCTTAGCGACCTGCCACGTCGGCTTAGGTTAGCTGTTGCCTATACCTCCGCCATGACCTATCCTCCATCCTTATCCTTAGCATTTAATGACATAGAAAACGCCGCCCATGGTTCGCACCCCTCCATAGGCCCCTTTACATTCTTCTCATTAGTTAGGTTAGTAACTTAGGTTAGAATTTAGGATAATACCTAATCTAACTTCCATAACATAGATACTAACTTAGGACATTAACACATAGCCTAGGTCTAGGTTAGATTAACACTAATCTAACCCCTAGGTTAGGTTTAGTCTTAGGTTACTAATCATTTAATAATTCCAGTTAGGTCTACATTCTGTACACCGCGAGAATCGTATGTAACCGAATTATTACCTGGTCCACGATCGAGACCTTCCAGATATACTTCGATATCGGGAATCAATTCATTTCACTTGATCAACCTGAGTCATACTCCTGACTAGCTTATTCAATGCTGCGCCAGACCTTGCAACCTGTTCAAGGTCTGTGATTTTAATTCATCACGAACAAACTTAAAGCAATACTTGGATCAATTCCACTGATCCAAGACTAGGCATTATAGATGGATAACTCTATAATTTATTCCGAGATCAGATTAAACTCAGATACAAAATGAAATAGATAAAAGAGTCTAATCATATTCTCGACTCACCAAGATCTGGAATCTGCAAAGAAATTACAAAGACATATCAAGCATGATTCCTTAATCTAGGAACACATCCTTTTTACAAAAGAAATCACATATCAACACTTGTATGCATAGGAGAAAGTAACAACAGTTCAGGGTGTTACAAATGGTAAAATTGCCAAGTATAGAAGAATATAGACCATATTAGTGTAGAAGAAAAAATAATTAGTAAGTTAGATGATTTGAAGAAGCATTTTTCCTTAGAAAATAGATAGAAACAAGTAAGTGCCTAACACTTGTTTTGATTTCGTAGCGTATATTACCCGTTCTCCAGACTCATGAGTGCTATGGTCGGTTAGTAGTGATAGAGGTGTAGCTTGATGACAATGATAGAGTGACCCTGGAGAGCCTCCTATATGTTACGGGATTGACTCATGTGGCTGAGATGCCACATTACATTGGATCATGGCCTCTTGACAAACTATAAGCGAGAGCGATGGCACAAATGAGAGTCAATGTTTTTGGCTCTGATCGGGGATATTACTTATACTCTAGAGGACGTATGGAAAATTATGTGGGTCTTGATTCATGGTTAGCTTATCTAGACTAAGAGCCGCTTGGACAGATATTCGGCGATATATTGTAGATTTGTTCAACATCCTAATGATACCACAAAGATGGGATATCTATCGAGTTATCATGGTGCATTGATGATCCGAGTTAGACCGATTAGTGGTCTAGATGATGGCCTTTGTCGGTGGAGTCTTACACCCCGACAAGATCGGTGCTTCATTTCCACTCGGCCTTCTTGGAGTGATACATGTTTTGTAGAGGAGAGACCTATTGCTAGGGTCGGTGTATTTTGGCACATCTATACTGGGACCCTTTAGTGCAAATCTATAGCACCCCCTAAATGACCTTTAGATATGCAGTCTAGAATTGGGTCATTTAGTGTGATTGCACAACATTGAGTTTTCTCCAAGGTGTGGGACCTTGCAAGGTGAGAAAACTCTCCAGAGAAAGTTGGTTCTTACCCCTTTGTTTAGGTGTATTCATGAATTTTACAGAGGTTCAATGCTAAATCCTACTCTAGATTCCAAGGAGACAGAGTTAAAAGATGTAAAAAGGGGAAACAAAACTAAGCTAAAATGGTGATACACCAAAGGAGTGATGAAATTTTGTTTTGCAAATAAACACAGATCATAAGAATGTAACATAGAACATGCACAGATTGCCAAGATATAATGAAGGATCAAAAGAAAATAATAACACATTAAAGGATTGAAAAAATCATTCATAGAGCATGCATTATCATTCCTAGTTTTTAATACGATGCATTACAATGGAAAGGAGGCAAAAATATGTGTTGCAGCCTATATGAGAGGTCTAAAACTCCATGAATCCACTTGCTAAGGAGAAAAGGGGAGTCTATAAAAGAAAAACATCCAATAACACAAAGGATCGAATCATTTCCATTTATAGCTAAAGAAAAGGAAGAGAATATAGAGGAGGAAGCAAATCAGATCTCTGGGCTCAACCACCCACCATTAATCCTTTCAAGTCACCATGTAAACTCATAATCAAGCTTTGTTTCTACCTTGCATGCTGGAGAAACAAAAATAGTAAATAGAATAAAACATTGTCTTCAAAGAAATATGATCTCACATTTATGGCATGAGAAGACATTTTAGGGTTTTCCCCATCAAATCGAGCTGATTCTCCATCCTTGGCATGTGGAAGAAGGTAACCATGGTGGATCGAGCAGAAAATAACCTGTTTTAAGCAATCTAATACGTATTGAAAGTGTGAAAGACGTTTTTAACATTTTCTCCATTAAAACCTAAAAATGATGCTTTTATTCCTCTAATGCATAGAGGAGATCAAGATCTTTCCAACAAGTCTAATTTTTCCCAAATCTGATCTCTGGATCGAAAGATATGCCCATCTAAAGATTTAGGGAAAAATTAGGGTGTAAATTCAGGCATAAATTTCGAGGCACAATTTAGGTCAAAAATGGCGGAAAATCAGATTTGAAAATGGGTCCACAGGCCCAAATTTTACTTTTCGCACTTTTGGAAAAATTTCCCAAAAATCTCCGCGGCCCACCGCTCCGAGCCACGTGGCGCCTTCCGGTTTGTTGATGGGATCACGAGCCAAAGGCCTATCCTTTTCCTTCATGTTTTCATATTGGGAAAGTTTCCCAAAAACTCCCCATGCCCGTCACTCTGCTTATTGGTGTGGACACGTGTTGACTTCGATTAGTGTGAATGTGTGCTTTGTTTTCCTCCTTCACGGGCCCGCGGCCTCAAACTTCACCTTTTCCCCCTTTTTAGATTTTGTGAAAATTCTCAAACACCTCCATGTCCCCGTGCTCTACATGACATGCGGTGGATTCTAATTCATCCACGAGCTCAACCTTTCCCTTTTTCCCTTTTTGCGAAATTGGGAAAAATTTCCAAAATCCTCTGCGCCCATTGTTGATGACAAGTGGCATCTTCTAGATGATCCGCGGGGGTGTGGCCTAAATTTTTCCCTTTGCACTTTTTGACCAAATTCCAAAAAAATATGAAATCCTCCCGACGCCCGCCACTCCACCATGACACGTGGCATCTTTTCATTGGTTGCGGGGCTGTCTAGGAAAATTTCCCCTCCAAACCCCGCCGAGCCATAACTTGAAAATTATAAGGAGTTAGGAGGAAATTTTTACCTTTCTGGAAAGGTAAGAAAATTATCTATCTAATGGAATCATACCCAAAAATATTTGAGTCCTGAAGTGTGCAAAAAAATCATTTTAAGTAATAGCAAAGGAAAAGGAGGAGGAGTTAGCCAAAAATAAGCATGGGCTTATTTTGGATAACATGACCTTCACTTGATTACCTAATACCGTTAGAAGACGGTAGGACCAGCTCAATTGCTATAGATTTGGGTGTGGGATCACATTGCCATTGGTCACCCCTTAGGTGTTTTCAGATTTCTGGCTCCCAAGGATCCTTCTACAATGGGCCAGGTCTGACAGGGACGATGTGCGGATATACATGGGGGATGCATATCACTATTGACGTGAGATGGTGAGATGCATCAAGCTTCCATGGTTTGGAGGCCCTATAGACATTTCCAGTGGCTTGAGGATGGTTTAGAGCTCAGCACTACCATAGTAGAGCACTTTATCTTAGGCAGCCATAACCATATGTGGGAGTTATACGGTGTGGACCGATGCCGAGGCGCTTTGGCATTACCCGGGATGTTCTTCACTAGAAAGATGGTATGCTTGTAGGGCCCAAGAGCATTTTGATATGGGTCCATAGATCACTCGTGATAGAGCACTGGCTAGTTTCGATAGGTGGTACCTACTATGTGGGTGCCACTGAGACAAATTAGAGATCTGGGCACTACACCCGAGTATGGGCCATGGTATCATGGTGTGCTTCCATGCCATTTGACTATTTCCAGGGTAGTGTATAACGCCGGTGTGAGAGCCCCTCCAGTGGGGCCTCCTAGTGGTGGTGAGGGTGGAGTCATTAGTGGTGATGATAGTGACGATGATGATGATGATGATGGTGGGACCAATGCATATAGGTATGTCGGGGGTAGGGAAAGGGTCCATTGTCACAACAACCTCGGGACAGGGCCCTAGGCCTAGGCCGAGATAGGTTTTTAGGGTAGTTGATGCAGAGTTTCCCCGAGTGGGAATTCTAGTGGGGATATACACCCCTCTCCAACAGGTATTTCCAGAGCAGGCCCGCCACCTCATGCTCAGAGGGTGGCGGTGATGGTGGATAGGCGGCTTCCTTTCATGGCGGTTACAGCATGTAGCGGTGGCTATCTAGTTACAGGTGGCTAGAGAGAGAGATGCATCCAGGGCATAAGTACATGGCCTTATAGCAAAGTGAGATCAAGCATAGGCTCAGGTGTAAATTTTGACCATGGAGAGAGATTAGGCTAGAGCATAAGCCACTCTGGGCAGCAATAACACTCTATGGCAAAGTCAGAATCGTGAGATGGCCACATAGGGGGCTCAGATATTGAGCCTTTTACATCATTATCGACTCAGGTGTAGCTAGTAGTTTCTTAGAGGGACCACGCCTAGGCACAATCACAGGGCTACATTATACAGAGAGATTAGGCATGAGCCCAAGTGCAAAGGGCCATTATCTGCAGATAGAGATCAAGAGGTTGTTGCCTCTAGATAGGCTCAAGATGATATTGGCAGGGTGATAGGTGAGTGCGATGCTGCCCTACATGAAGCCATCACTTACGGAGATGCCGATTTGATACTAGATTCTATGAGATCCAGTGGAAAGGCCTTATACTATAGGACTGCCTACTTTAGGGTAGTCTTTGCATAGCAGTGAGTCCCCTTTGATCGATAGACACAAGCACGACAAGCTCTAGGTCACAGCGATTAGGTCATTTAGTTAGATCAGTTCGGCAGCCCATTGTAGCATAGCCGGCTGGATAATAGCCAACCAGACAAAGTAGGGTGGTACCCCTAGTGCAAGTCCATCACAACCACCTCTCTTTCGTGCACTAGGTCATGGACCCGGGAGCCTTGGTGAGGGCGAGAGCTGTGGTTGAGCTCTTTACTTTTCCTTTTGTACATATGTATTTGTATGTATGCCTCTTATGAAGTATGCCTCTTATGAAGTCCAATTATTTTGTATAGTTGTATGTACCATTGTTTTGATCACGCCTCTTGATGAAGGCTCAATTATTTTTTATGCATTCCCTTTTTAGATGGCATATTGTATCGATGATGTACATTTTGAGCACTGACTTGGACAATTATACATGTATTATATGGACATTTTGATATACCATACTTGTGATTGATTTATGATGTATGATTTCCCTTTCTTCTATGTATGTGACATATCTTAGATTTAGAAATGTGTATGTTCCATGTTTTCATATTGATGATGTATATGTAGATAGCACCACATGGTTTTTATATTTATGAGATGTTTCTGAGTTTTTATTCTAGCACTTGGGATGATACTAGATGATATTGGTGTGGGGGATATATTTGTGATTATGCACAACCCCTCTTGCCCCCATTGATGATACGATATGTGATGATTAGCTTAGCATACATGCATGATGTAATACTTAGCATTTTTGTATATATGATGTAGTGAATGATGTTAGAAATGTGATGAAATGATAGATGATAGATGTGATAACAAACAACTGTGCAAAACACACAAGCAAAAGTTAACAAAACTAAACAAATATACACATACAAACAACACAACAAAATACAACTAAATGAACACACGTAAATGCTAGCAAGAGACTAAAGTAGTACCCAATCTAAGCAAGTAAAATGAATTCTAAAAGATGCACATACCAAGCAAAGAAACCTACACTAATATTTTACAAGTATGAGAGTTCCTAAATGAATGCAATGCCATACACAATCAAATCAAACAAGATTCAATATAAGGTAAGCAAATGAACTTATTCAAAGAACAAACAATTCAACAGACTAAGTACATCAAGACTATACAAACCAACAACTAAAATAAATCTAAATATTACTTTGTTTTTGTGGGACAACATTGATATATTTTCTAATGTTTTTGGGTTATCTCGAAAGATAAAATTTTCAAGGCTACATTTTTATTGTTGTCTAGGTTTCCCTAGGATAACATTGTGAAACGAATGTAGCTTTATCCTGAAAAGGGAAATTTTCCAGATGTTTAGGTTTTTTTGTATCCTTTTCCAAATGTTTTTGTATTTTCCAAGGTCATGTTAAAAGCAATGTATAAGAACAAAGAAGCATGGATGCCCCTAGTGTGATGTGGGAATATACAAAGGGAAGAATGCCACACGTTGTATATATGAGAAGGTGATAATGTCCATGTGCACTCAGCATCAGATGGGAGTATACATAGGTAATGTCCTTCATGCAGATATAAGAGAAAATAAACCAGATCACGGTATGGCAAAGGTGGCTCTAGTAGGATCCCTAGACCTAGCAAAGGAAGTCATATCTAGAAAGTGGGGAGGGTTACCCATCCTACTGTAAAATTAACTTGCATTTGGTGAATCTTCCTTAAGCACCAAAAACTAGTTTTCACTCAAAGACCTACCCACTGCGCCACAATTGTGTGGTTTTCACATGTGGACGACCTACTTTTTCTTTCTGTTTTCTCAATTTTTCCATTTTTTTGTTTTTCTATTTTTTAGTTCTTATCTAATATTCTCATCATGCTTAAGCATAGAACCGCTTGAGGTGCATGGCATTCATAGGTTTTGGAAGCTCTTCACTATGTATAAATATGCAAGTTTGTAGGCTCCTGATCCATATTTTGTAATCACTACATAAGGACCTAGCTAGTTAGCCTCAAAATTTCCTTTCTTCTCTATGTCTTTGACAGTGTTCTTTTGATTTTCTTTGAGAAGTATATCTCCTACATAAAATTCCCTATGAATGATGCATTTTTTATATCCCCTAGACACTTTCTTCTGATAGAATTTTAGGTGATTGAGTGCTCTAATATGATTTTCATCTAATAGTTCTAACTCTGTTAGGCGAGCAACTCTGTAGTCCTTGTCTTTATCAAGATAGTCTCTAAGAGATATTCTTAGGGAGGGAAGCTCCACTTCCAAAGGTATGATGGCTTCAGTGCCATAAACAAGTGAATATGGGGTCACACCCATAGGAGTGTGGATGGAAGTATGATAAGCCCAGAGGGTGGGATGTATCTGTAGATGCCAATTATGGCTGATTTTATTGACCATTTTCTCCATAATCCATACAAGGGTTTTATTAGTAGCTTCTACCTGTCCATTACCTTGGGGGTAATAGGGGTTGACCACTTGACTGGATATGGAAGTGTTGACACAAGGCTTTAACCATCTTGTTTTTGAAGGATTTACCATTATCAGTGACAATGGCTGAAGGGATCCCGTAACGACATATGAGATGGTTCATGATGAATTTTGAGATTTGCACACCGGTAACATAGGTAAGAGGGATAACCTCTACCCATTTGGTAAAATATTCGGTGGCAGTGATGATGTGTGTATGACCATCCAAAGAAGAAGGATGGAGCTTCCCTATGAGATCCAGGCCCCATTTAGAGAAAGGCCAAGGCATTGCAATAGGTTATAAGGCTGTGCCAATGCATGTATCAAGTTTCCATATTTCTAGCATAGTTCACACTTCCTTACAAATTTGTAGCAATCTGATTCCATGGTAGGCCAATAATATCCTACTCTTAATATCTTCTTAGCTAAGACTATGCCACTGGTGTGCGCTCCACAAATACCACCATGTACTTCCTTAATGGCATGGATAGAATCAGCAACATCCAAACAACGAAGTAGATTCCCATCGTAGCCACAACGATAAAGGGTGCCTCCTAGGAGGGTATAACGGGCTATGCGGTGGATAAGGGATTTCTTTTCAGAATGAGTGATGTCTGGTGGAAAAGTGCCATCTTGTAGGTATTGAAATATTGGATCATACCAAGGGGATAAGGGACCAACAACTTCACATGCTAAACACGACTCTAACATATCATATGCTGGCATCTATAGATGCTCTACGAAGAAAGGCATCTTACTTTCTTGAGGGGGAATGCATAACAAAGACCTAATAGTAGCCATAGCATCCGCGGATCTATTGTGCGACCTTGGCTTTTGCTCAAATATGACCTATGTGAAGTATTCCTTCAAGGTTTCAACCATCTTTTTATATGGAATAAGCTTCTCATCTTTAACTTTGTACTCATCATTAACTTGTTTAATGATAAGTTGAGAATCTCCAATGACTCTTAGTTGTTAGATATTCCAAGTAATTGCTAGTTTGAGACCAGCAATGAGTGCCTCGTACTCTATAATATTATTTGTGCATGGGAATCCCAGCCGGAATGCTCTTGGTATGACATCACCTATTGGAGTGATGAGGACCACACCTGCTCCAGATCCATGGAAGGTAAAAGATCCATCAAAATGGACCTACCATTCTACGAATTCTTCAATATACATCATAGATGCATCTAGAAGATCTAGGCATAAAGGTTCCATCCTTAGGAGAGGTGCTTCTAACTCGATCAGCCAAGACTGTCCTTTTACGACTTATAATTCACAAATTCGATATCAAATTCACTCAGAGAATGATAAAATTAGCCATTTGGCTTGTGAGGGCATGTTTGGATACAAGGTACTTGAGAGGGTCAACTTTGGATATGAGTTTGGTTTTATTGTTCAGGAGATAATGGCAAAGATTTTGGAATGTGAAGACAACCACTAAGCAGGCCTTTTCTATTTGGGGATAATTCAACTTGTACACAATCAAGGTGTGGCTGAGATAGTAAACCACTCTCTCTTTATGGTCTAAGTTGTATTGGGCAAGCAATGCACTAATAGAAAATTGGGTAGTGGAAATGTATAAGAGGAGAGGTTCACCTGGGGTAGGTGGCATGAGTATAGGTGGGCTGGCCAAGTACTGTTTGAGTAGCACAAAGGCCTTCTAACAGTTAGGTCCCCAATTGAATGTGGAATCTTTCTTGAGCAAATGGGTAAAGGGGTGGCACTTATCCGCAAGTTGTGAAATAAAGCGGTGGATTTCCTGGATTTTCCCTTGTAGACTCCTTATTTGCTTGATAGTGGTAGGGGTGGCATTTTTGTGATAGCCGTAACCTTTGCAGGTCCACTTCAATCCCTCTTTGTGAAACAATGAACCCTAGGAGCTTTCCTGATAAAACACCGAAGACACATTTCTTAGGGTTCAAGTGAACCTTATAGTCTTGTAGATGTTGAAAAATACGCCTCAGTACTTCAGGGTGTTCTTTTCTACTCTTGGATTTTGCTAGAATGTCATCAACATAGTCTTCCATGATGTCACTTATCATATCATGGAAGATAACAGTCATGGCGTGCTGATAAGTAGCCCTAGCATTCTTGAGCCCGAAAGGCATGACTTTGTAACAAAATGTTCCCCAAGGGGTGATGAATGTTGTTTTATGTTGATCTTCTTCTACAATCCATATCTGGTTATAGCCTGAGAATCCATCCATTAAGGACAACATTTCATAACCAGTAGTAGAATCAACTATCATGTCAATGTTAGGTAGGGGAAAGTCATCTTTAGGACATGCTTTGTTAATGTCCTAGAAATTAGTGTAGATTCTGATGCCAACAGGATTTTCTATACCAAGACTATGTTAGATATCCATTCTGAATAGTCAATAGGTTTAATAAAATCATAGCTAACAACTTTTCTAATTCTTCTTTGACCAAGAGTGTCACCTTAGGATGTATCTTTCTCAACTTTTTCTTGATTGGTTTGGCATCTGGGTGCACAATGAGGTTTTGCACGACTAGCTCTGGGTCCAAACTAGGCATATCTACATATGTCCATGCAAATATGTCCACATATTCTTTTAAGATCCCTACAAAGATCTTTTGTTCCTGAGTTGAGAGTGAAGCTCCCAATTTTATTACTCTAGGCTGCTCTTCTGAGCCAATGTTGACATTGATTGTTTCCTCAACAAGAATTTTAGAAGCATCTTCCATCCGTGTGTAGGATCAAGGGGAAGAGTAAGATCGACCTCATGTGGTAGCTCATTATCATCTTTAAATGGATAAATCACTTCATCTTTAGACTCTTCATTCTATTTATCTATGAGTTTTTCAAAGAGTTTGTCACTATGAGATTTTCATTTATCCTTTTTCCATGTTTCTCAACAGTGGTTATACTTTTACTTACGACCTTCTTATTCAAACATCCACACATCTCTACTTCTTCCCTGAAGTATGCATAGGTGTCTAGTTGAATTGAAAATCCTTTTCCATGTTTCTCAAATGGTTATACTTTTACTTATGGCCTTCTTATTCAAACGTCCACACATCTCTGCTTCTTCCTGAAGTACACATAGGTGTCTAGTTGAATTGAAAATCCTTTCTTGTGGTCTCCAAAATAGAATCCCTGAGTCCCATGAACTCTATAAATGCCTCATCATTTTCAAAGAAATATAGGGGCACGTGAAGTTGTTGATCCCAATCTATAAGTTTAGGATATACAAGGGCTACTTGAAATTTGTCTAAGGGGATGGATTCGGATAAGGTAAGGACCATTGAATCTGGGAATAGGTTCGTGGAAGCAAGATCCTCATAAAGGCTACATTGGGAATCTATGTCACTATTAGAATGAGATGAAATGTCCTCACGTTCAGAAGAGGTGGCATCATTCTCAGAGGGTAGAGTATTATGAGGCCTTATCCCAAGGCCATGTTTATCAAATTTAAAACGAGGGATGGGAATAGGCTCTAACCATCCTTGTGCATTAATGCCACATCCAAACCCGTTATAGCCCATGACAAACATCATGCGGTGACCTTTGATGTACTAAGGTGCTTGATGGCATGAAGCCATGGTGCCTTCTGGCACCCTGCTGGTAGAATCCTCTAACATTTTCTCCTCGGATAAAGCGAGCCAATATGGACAATTTTTTCCAATGGTTTAGGACATTGCTCATAAGTGCTCTTGAACTGAAAATAAGGCTTACCCCTTGTCTAGGGGATATTGATAAGTCTGATATTAACAAAGCTTGTTCAAGAGTGAATGGATTACTTGGGCCATATTTTGCTAACGTTTCCTCCCATGAAGAGAATGGGTTGACCAATGAAGGAAAGTCTTGATTGTAAGGCATGAGGGACTCTAAATCTATCCATTTTTTCATAGCTTCTATTTGTAAGGGGACAACTACATCCGCAAAAGGACACTCATAAGTTACATGAGAAAAATTGTGTAATTCCCTATAATGTGTGAATGGTTCCATGTCACCTAATGGTAACCACCTGACCTTCATGACATAATTTGATGCACTAATGGAAATTTGATGGAATAACTTGCATGGCATGGATCCATGGGCACCCTAGGAGCATGTTGTATGGAAGGTCCAAGTCAAGGACATGGAATGTTGTGTCATGACACGTTGGGCCTACTTCCATGGGAACCACTATAGTACCCATTGATTCTCTTTCTTCATTGTCATAAGCCATGATTGTGATAGTCTTAGCTCCCATATATGTTTCTGAATGGCCTAGCTACTTAACCAGCTTTAAGGTGCAAATATTTAGACCAGATCCACCATCTACAAGTACTCTCTTGATTTTGTGACGGGTAACCACCACTTCAAGATACAAGGGTAATTTATGTTCTGGGTTATTATGGAGAATTACAGTATGATCAAAAGTGATATGATCATTGGAGTCTAGGCACACAATCATGGCTTGAAGGTTTGTGGGATCTACATCTATTGAAACCCCGAATTTTGTAATGTTTTGTATAGTATATTCTTATGGGTGTTAGAGATTTTGAGGAGATCGAGAATAGATATCCTAGCAGGTGTTTTCTCTAACTGCTCTATTAAATTATACTAACCTTCCTGAGGGATAGGTACAGGATTTGGTATAACTAAGCGAGGCACGTCTTGTCCCTCTACCTTGTGACTCTTTTATAAAATCTGAATGGTGTTGATATGTTCATTAGATGAGCTAATACATCCAATGAGGGAATCATAAGGACTATCATTTGTAGGGTAAACATAGGCAAAAGTTCTATAGTCATTGGAGGTTTTCCCATGATTTGGTTTTCGTTTATTTTTATCTCGGATGGTTAGGAAAAGGTTTCTTTTAAATACCCATTTTTTCATTGGAACTTTTACTAGACTCAAGGGGGAATATACAATGATCTTTCCTTCCTCGATGAGATCTTTATGTAATGGTGCAATCTCAAACACCTATCCATTTTGTGTCCTTTAACATGGTGGAAGTCGCAATATTCATGATCTTTGAACCAACCTGGTTTTGGAGCATCCTCTGGGTATGGTACCGTTGTAGTTGGATATTCCACCATTTTGGCATCATCTAATTATTTTAGGATGGTAGAAAAGGACTCCGTTAAGGGTGTAAATGTACATTTTGTAGGTGCTTTGGGATGAGGTCCTTGTGAAACCTTTAGAAGCGGGCATGTCTGTATGGCTTGGACTCTTTTAGAGTATGTAATGCCATCACTAACAACATGCTTATTCTTATTAAAGAATTTAGGTTTGTCTATGGATTTGGTTTCGTGTTTGTTTTTAACTACAGACTTAAGCGTTCCTTTATAATGAGGGATTTCTTAATTTAGTTGCCTTTCTCTATGAATTCTTTGAAGCTAGAGCCACAATGCATTTATACGTGAAAGGCTATTTCGGGGTTTAAGTTAGGAACAAATATGCTCACTAACTATTTTTCTAGTAATGCACAAGGAAAATGACTAGCTAACCCATGCCATCATTGTAAAAAGCTTGTAAATCTTTCATTGGATTTTTTTTTTTTGTATTGCATAAATCATTCATTGTGATGTCGCTTTCCATATTATAGGAGTAATGTCATACAAATATTTCCGCTAATGCGGGCCATGTTGGAATGGAGCCCTTAGATATGCTATATAACCATTCCAATCCCATGGCTCCTAGGCTGTGAGGAAAAATTTTTATTAGGAAATTATTGCTATATGCGACCTCTTGGCAAGCCATGTAAAATTATTTTATATGATCACAACGATCGCTTTTGCACTTATACTTATCAAAATTGCGAATGGTAAAGTGTTTTGGGAAAGGCTATTGTAACATGCTCTTATCAAAGGGGTAAGGGCATAGTTATTCATATGAATATTTTCTATTCTGGCCTACATTTCCCTCTTGTAATGTAGTGAGCATATTTTTCATTGATTGTAACTCTTTCTGAATGAGTTGCTCCTTAGTAGGAACATCGGTCTTTGTACCTGAGTCGCTTTAAAGGTATAGTCTGTGTGTGGATCAGATTGAAACTCGCTAAGTTTATTTTTGTCTGTCTTTGTATATGTTTCTTCTTGAAGAGCCTAAGTTTGCTAGTTTCTGGCTCAACTTCAAGATTTGTTTTTGGAGGATCTCCTCCTCAACTAGGGGTTCTCTTCTTCATCAAATTTTGGAGGAGGAAGCTTTACGGTCAATTTTCACTTTACGCGAAGCTTTGTAGCGAGGTTTTCATGATGGATCCCCTTTGACAGCAGCCTTATGTTGCCCAGAAGTGGAAGCGTATCCCACATCAAAAGGGTTATCTGTGTCTAAGATGAATCTTCGTTCTCCTAGGTTAGGGTTAATGACCTTTGTTTCTTCTTCACGCTCTTGTAGAAGTTTAGCTCCTAATGCTAAGACTCTTGTGAGTACTTGATCTTTATTATAATATAGGAGTTCATCAAATCTATTTAGGTCTAACCTCTATTGTTCTCTGGAAGAGTCTGACTCTTCTCCACTATGATCAATTAATAGCTTTGTATCTTTGACTTGTGAAAAGAGAGGGGCCAAATTGTTTCCACTAAATGGGAAGGTTTCAAAGGGTTTTCTCCTATGTCATGCTCGTTTGATTTGGTTTCCATTTTTGTGATTTTAGACATTACAAGTAGATGTTTGTATGCAGCTAGTGTGACCCCTAAGTGTATGGTTTTTGCAAGCCACTCAAGGTGATGCTTGAACTAAACTACAATGTATCCTAGATGTAGTGTTATGTAGTTGTTTTTATCAAGGAACACTCATATGCACACCTAAATGTAATGATCACCCAATATTTTTGTTACCAAGCCTATGCCTTAAAAATAGATAACGAAAATACTATATCAATATGCAAGTCAAGTTAGAATTCTAACAAGGCCTAAGTACTGACGTGATGTTGATACAGTCCCTCGACAAGGTATATTTAAAACTAGTTTGAATGCCGATGAAAGCCAAACCTTTTGAAAAATGGAATTCATGACTAGATATAGCGTAACAATGTCACTCGTGATACATTAACCAAGCAAGCAAGGTGTTAGTACCATGACAACCTTATCACAATATATATAAGGTGTTATCGACACTTTTCAAGAAGACTTAGATGACGTCAAAACCAAAACCAAGTGATAAGTATAACAAGGAGTTTTTAATTATGTGAGTAGCATAACCACACAATAAAGGGACTTATACCATTTTCTCATAAAAATGAGAACACAATGTAAGTACCAAGATTGTGCGCCTAGGATGCAAACAAAACTATCAACTCAAGAAGAGACGAAAGATGAACCGAACTCACAGCGGTGAATATGATCTTGAAATCAAGATGGAAGGACCTTTATCAAAGATACAAAAGTGTACCTATGAACTTTAGAAATTTAACAACCCAACCGCAAACATGGATGGGCGTAAATAGACAAAAAGTGGTGAGCACTATCTCTAATAAAAATACATGAGGTATGCACCTTTCTCACCCCAAAAAATGAGTGATGAGAATGCAAGGGTATAGATCAAAGAGATGAAAACAAACCAAGTTCCACTTGGGTAGAGTTTTTCCTCATCTAAATACAAGAATAAAACTAAGCGAAAGTGGGATGTAGTTTAGTTTCGTGATGAAAGACACTTAGATCAAACTCACAAGGGTTCTTTTCCTTGTTTGACAAACAAGGTTTAGACTCTAGATGAGTTGTCACTTCGTGATGGCTTGACGCAACAATGGACTAGTAAAGTGGGCTCCAAGATAGAATGGCCTCCTTAATAAGTTCTCTCAACTAGGTGTTATAAAGTTGTCTTAAGCGAACACATTTTACCGAAATAGTCCCTTTCCTATCTTGGGAGTATCTTGGCTTTACTTTACCCCCTTTGAGCACAAAGGGAAACTAGTGCATCCATGTGTGCTCTCCCTAGGGTCGCCATACGGACAACCAGTAACTCTATCTCACAAGGCATACTAGTCAAGTGGGTAAGTGAAGCGCTTCTTGTTTCATCCATGAGGTTACTCAGTAGGTGGATTACTTTAGGGTTCTTGGAACCACCCCTATTGTTGTAGCTTAAGGCATTATGCCAAAGGGGTTATGTTCTAGTTGAGCAGATAGGGACGTACCCTTTTCTGAAACCTACAATACAATGTTTTGAATATGGTGTGTTTTTGTTATCTTTTTAACTTAATAAGTAGCACACCATTTGGAAACTGTAAGAACACGTGTATTAGAAGTTTTTTGTTTTTGGCGTCTTTCTTCTACGAGCGTTGGGTTCTATAGAAAACAAGTTTTAGTAATTTTCTAGTTCACAGATTGATGTCAAGAAAGAGAACTTTACACTTTGCTTTTGATTCCTAAGATCGCCAATAGGTGCGAAGGAAGAGCATACACAATGTGAAAAAGCCTACTAAATCACATAAAAGTTTACTTTATCTTTTATAAAAAGTGTTTTAAACATTTGATACAAGTTTTGTATAAGTGTTTCTGATCTCCAAGATCACTTTTGAAGGCGCGAGGAGAGAGCATACACACTTTTACAAACTTAGTTTTAAGCTAAGAACCAAAACACTTAACTATGCAAACCGAAAGACCAAAGAAAAACTCTGTTTTTAACTTGTTAGTCCGAGAAATCTGCAACAAAGATCAGAAAAAAAAGATTTTACAAATTATAGAAAAAATTAATCTTTACACGTATACCTGTGCTCCCAAACCGACACCAACTCCCAACCGACGGGTACACGCCCACTCAATGGATATACCTGCGAGAAAAAAAATTAGTGAAATCCAAGTATATTAAAACACATACGCTTGAAACTAGACAGGGACACTTGCAGATTAATGTGGATGCTTAGGTTTCAATGTGTATGCACCCAAGCATAAAATAGATAGTTTCAAATTTTACACAATCAAGCTATTTACGCATATGTGGCCAGAGAGGTGGATACGCGGCCTAGCTGATGGAGATGTGTACGTGTCCTCAGTAGAGACAAAATTTACCAATGATGAGGACTTCCAGATAGGTATGCTCTATTCCGATGGGGACGCTGGGGTTTCAATGTGTACACACCCCTCCTAAACACCTACACGCACCCTGTGAAAAACCTACAAAACTCATGGATTTTCAAATTTTTAAAAGCAAACAGGTTAGTTGTTAGTCAAAGTGTCCTATTTCTATATCAAACCCACAAAATTCCTACAAATGAAGGTCATTTATCTAGTGTTAGAAACAAAATGAGGAAATAACAAGTGATTTGACCCAAAAACTTGAAAATGAACTTGAGAACTCAAAAGACCTCCATTAATGGAGGATGGACATAAGTGTCCCACCGGGCGTGCCAAATGTGTTCAATGAAAAGTTGTAAAAGCCATGGAATTGGGATAAGAATCTCTAAAGAAACCCCAAAGGATTTGAACAAGCTAATCAATGGACCATCTGATAAGAAATGAGCAAGGGTTTCTTCTTTGCATACATTAATTTGAAGTAAACAAGAAAACTAAACAAATGAAACTAACCTCTATTCTTTGAAAGCTTGAAATAATGAACCTAAGAGGATCTAAGCATTCAGTTTGTGTTTTAAGAGAAAGATATCTCCCCATTAATGGCTTCAAGGCCAATGGTTCTTCCCTTTTACTCCATATTTGTGCTATAAAATACAAAAGCAAATACTACTAGCTCAATGGAAGAAAATGAAATACAATCTAAAGCCTAAACAAAATACTATAATTTGTGCTAGGAAGAAGAGAGAATTCTTAGAAAATGAGGGAGGGGGTCTAGCCCTATTTATAGTTTTCCATTTGGGAAAATGGGAGATTTGGGTGCATGTGGGACAAATGCTAAAGTCCAAAAAGCACTTTTAGCAAGTCAAAGTGTGATTTGACTATGTTTAGAAGAGATTGACCATGGTTAAGACTAGTGACCATGTTTAGAGGGTAATTAATCTTACTTAGAGAGAAATTAGGTTTCTGAAGGGCTTCTAAAAGACTTAATCAATCCAATGAAGTGGATTGATACTCTAGAGAGCTAATAAAGGTGGTAAAGAAGAGAATATTAGCCAAGAAGAGGTTATTATAACCTATTTAATTAGTTTATAAGAGGAAATATGACCAACAAAGTGTCGTAAGAGGGGAGTTAGATAGATCTAACTGACGAAGTGTCGTAAATTTGCAAGGGGAAGAATAGTTAGTGCAATATTAAGAATAATAGTGCATTGATCAAACTACAGTGTCTACAAGAACAAATCTTGTTGGCCCATAATTTTCAATGATTCCACAGAGAAATTCTTACATTGGTCTTCTTCATTTAATCACTAATGTTAAAACGAGATAGATTTTCCTTCTACTACACCTTAATCAGCATGACTTTATCTTGCACATGGGCTACTGCAACCAGATACCTGAGTTGGCTTAGAAGGTAGTTTGGGCTGATTTTGAATGTTTGGGGCTACACTTGGATTGCTAATACCCGAAGTGTGATAGAATACTTGAGAATTACTTAGATTAGATGACTTCCCTTCCTCTATATTCCTCTTCTTAGACCTCGTATTGGCTACCACACTTTGAGAAGGGGACTAATTTATTCCACGAAATCTTCAACTTTCCAATTCACAAGTGTTGTCTCATTTGGAGGTGTTTCCTGATTAGTTACCTATTTTTGACTTTCTTCTTGGTTTGGTTCTTAAGGAACACCCATTGTAGTCACCATCAATGCTTGATTTAAAGCACCATTGAAGCATGTTGCCTAATTATGTGGTTGGCTGCATGGGAAACACCATTCATATTCTTGTGTTATGTTGTTTTGAGTTGGAACCAAGGCCCTAGATGTTGAAACTGCATTAGGGTTATATGCTTGGAATGGCCTAGCAACTTGGGTTGTCCTTGGTTCTGAGTTAGTAACTTGAACATGTGGTCTATTTGGCTGATATGGAGGTTTATTGGGTTGGAACTGAGGCTGATAAGGTCTAGAATTTTGAGCTTGCTACCTCTTAAGAGTTACCAACTCATTTCCTAAGTTTTGCAATTGTTTCATAACCTCTTAGAGTTCATTTGAAGGGCTAGAATAAGAATTGGATGATTCATTTGAACTCTGATTTCTTGGAGTAAGGATGGGGGCTATTGTAGGTGTTTGATTAGGATTAGGATTCCCCATATCTAGATAGAGAGGCATAGGTGGCCTAGGTGCAAGTTTACTAGCTTGAATTAGGAAATTCTCATATCTAATGGCTAACATAGGCGTATGGTAGGGTTATTCCTCACATATATTGTATCATAACAAATATATCAAAATTTAGAGATTTAAGAAAATAGAGAAATTCACCTTCAGCTATTGGTATGATTGTAATTAGGATCCTCTCCCATGTTCTTTGGAATCTGGAATTGAATTCTATCATTTTCCCGAGAGTTTCCCTTTTGATTGTAGTGATCTGCTCCAAAATGGGGTAAGTTATCATCCCTTTCCCCAAACTAGCCACAGAGAGATGTGCACAATTGATCCTAATTCTGAATTGATCCTTCTCCCAAGCCTCTGAACCACTGCAATGTTTTTCTTTGAAAGAGGAAGCTAAAAACTTGACCGCAACATCCATCTTAGCAATCTTATGTAAGACATGGACATTTTCAATGTATCTAATGTGGTTGATGGGAGTTGTGTGATTTTCTCTAGTGAAGTATGGGATATTCTTTAATGCTACTATCGGGACCGGATTTTGTGCATTAAGGGAAAGTGGACTGTATTGTCCATGAAATTTTCATAGGGGTTTGGAGGTGGCTGATTTGGTGGTTGTTAATGAGCCATCCTGAGTGGCCTGAGAACCCTAGTTGATTGAAGAAAGGGTCTACCAGGTGGACGTGTGGATAATGTTCTATTTGGTGGAGATGGATACCTTTGTAATCTTCTTCCTCTCCTTCTTATGCCTGGAGATAATTACAAGTATCCAAAAATACCTTCTTCTCTCATTCTAGACCGAGTTTGCACTCTTCTCATGAACTTGATAAACTTGGGCTATTGAAACCACTAGATTTTAATGATGGAGTTTCCGATGCGGTCTTTCTACAAAGCCTCCAAAGGTTGTAAATTCACCAAGAAACACACCTAATCTTGATAAAAATGAAAATATTGACTTCTATCCCACTGGGCATGCCAAAATTGTTATGTCAAAAAAGTAGCACCCTAGGATTTGCACATTACAAAACCCTACTCTTGACTAACATGAGATTATCTCGAGGTATGGGAACCTTGAAATTGAGACAAACCTCCGAGAGAAGGTTGTTTTCGACCTATTTTGATGTTATCCTACTCCTAAACTACGAATTCCAAGGGACCGAGAGAGAAATACATAAAATGTAAATCCTAAACTAAGGGAGGTGATAACACCAAAACAAGACTAGAGATATTCCTAGTGAGTGAAAGTGGAGGAAAATGGGGAAGAAGAGGGAAGAAAAAGTGCCACAGTCTGAAACACATTCAAACCTCCAATTTTGTGGAGCATAATGAATTTAAACCCTATAAAGGAACACAATATGCACAATATACCTGAAAAATATAATAGAAGGAAAGAAATGTAATATAAATCAAGCTAGGGCAAGAGGATCCACAAAACACTAATTTTATTGCTTAAAATGATGTAAAATCCATTACAATATATGCATAAGGAAAGAATCCTTCACAAAATGCATAAATTTGAGGCCTACAACTCACAAAATTGCTGCAAACGTTTTGGCAAAGTTCCTTTACAATTCAGAATCTCCTCCTTTTAAATGGAGGGGAAATTACATATATATAAATAAAAGGAGCTACCAACCAACATCCTTCATTAATTACCTACACGGAGATATGGGTGAACATATTGGTTTACTTTCCAATGGTACTTTTATTACACGACAAACAAGGGTTCCATACCTCATTAAACCAGTTGTTGAGCTACCTTGTACAATGCCATTAATATCTAGCCGTACACTCGAAACTCCTTCATCGAAGCTTGACAGAGAAGAAGGATTCGCCACCAATAAGGAAAGGGGGTTGTCATATGAGAAGAAGAATTGGTTGACACATGAGAGGAAGGAATGCTGATGTGCGACAAAGTTATTGTTGACAAGCATAAAAAAGGTGGTTGACGTGAAACGAATTTGTTATTGACACACATCAAGAAGGCAATTGACGTGTAAAAAAGTTGTTGACATGCGTCAAGAAGGTAGTTGACATGCATCAAGATGGAAGTTGACACACGATGATGTTGTTGTTGATGCACATCAAGAAGGTGGTTAACGTGTGGGAAATTTGATGTTGCTGCGCATCAAGGAGTTTTATTCACGACAAAGTTGTTGTTGATGCATGTCAAGAAGGTGAAAATCCGTACATTTTGCTAGCTTGACCATTAAAACAAACCTAGCTCCAAACCTTTTTCATAGTTTATAAGCTCTCTGTGAGATACCTTGTAAATTGCTCCCCATTAACTATCAATGCCTAGACCTGTAGGTTAATCCATTTTGAAATGGGGGAAAATGATTAATAGGAAATGCACAATGAAAGGAAAACCATCCTAATAATCACCTATGGTAAAAGGTAGGGGACAACCCACTTTAACTGAAATACTTTTTATTCCTCAAAAGTTATCCCTTAGAGGGAAACATTGAGTGATGTTGTTCTCAAGCCATTGACCGTTCCGTAAAGTAGCCTCCTTTCCTTAACTATTTATGAAAGCTAGGTGATTCCATGATTATCTGTGTACTTGGTAGGAGTGAGTCCATATGATCTTCTTGATGCTTGGGCCTTCACTTGGAAATTCCACTTCCTTTATTCTCTTTGAAATTGGTTTCATAGTTCCAGTTGCATTCCACATTTATCCACATAGTTTATTCATTAGTGAGCATCATATCGCTGCCCCAAGGCTGTTTTTGTTTAAATTACTTGAACATTTTGGATTCTTTTATTTCCCAAGTCTATGTTGGTTGACCTCTTTTCCATGAGAAACCTCAAACTTATCATTTTTCTCTACTCCACTATGAGGTGCATGAGTACTTGATGGAAGGATTGGAAGTGACTTAAAACTTGTCTTGTATGGCCATGGCACGAGTTAAGAGATCCAAATTCAGCTCGGGTCTTCCGTAACTTCTAATGCATCCAATAGTTCTTACACAAATATCTCCCTATAACTCATATTTGTAGGCCTTTGAAGGATATTTATTTTATAGCTCGAGGAAACTATTCGAGGGATTACTTCATTATCTTGGGGATCACTACATTTTATCACTCCTTTGTCTAGATGAGCTTCCGTTTCAAAGGCCTCAAAACTAGTTGCTTCAATTTCTTCATCATGGAAAGAGTATTCCTCTTCAAATGGGAAAGAAAATACTTCAATTTCATCGTTGCATCCATCAACCATTGGCTCGAGAGGGACATCATATTTCTCATCTAGATTTATTTCAACATAGCCCATATTCACACTAGTTGAGGCTTCCAAGTCAACTTCATGCTTGTCTTGAAGAATCATGGCTTGTATCAGGAGTTCGAGACTTAGCTCAGGGTCTTATGTTCCTTCTACGACTCTAAGTAGTTATTTTACGAGATAGTTCTTTCAAAACTTGTATGGGCTCATCACAAGCTGGTATTGTCCCTCCATGAATGGCATGGTTGATATCATCTTCATCTCCAAATGGGAACAAAAACATCTCCTCCTCTTGGGTGAGCATGTAAATGGGTTTCTCCATTTTAGATTCACCAAGAACCATTTCCTCTTCTTCATGGTTTGTGTCATCTAGTAATTTGGGGCTTCCCTCTTATAACTTGAATCTTCTTAGTGCTTCTTCAAGGTCCATACCTCTTCAAGAAGGAATTTTTGGCCCTATCAAGATCGGAATATCATCTTCCTCCTTGGTTATCACAAAGTGATTCATCTGTAAGCTATTTTGATAAAAGATGTTAGTTTTTGGGCTTTTGTACTTTCACACCATATACCTTATCTTCTTCTCGTGGAAGAAATTTCTCCATGTCCCCCTTCACTAGTATGTTTACAAATAACCAATTCATCTAAATTTTCCCTCCCAAGTCTCGATAGAAGCTTCAACCTAACAACATTCCAAAGGTTGTCGATATATCTGCTACCAAAATAGTCATTGATATCCTTTTATCTAGAAATTTGGAAAGAGCCACATGTGCCTCTTTAATCTTCCCCACAAGTGGGACTTCCTTTGATTCCATAGAGTAATAAGAGCCACCGATTGGAGTCATGGTGAGTTTGAGAGATTTGAAAACCTTCATGGGAATGACATTATCTCGAGGCACCTGAATCTATTATGTAGTTGTTCAATACATAATCTCCCAAAAGAAGAGAGACATAGAAAGGTTCAACCTTATCAGTCTTAGATGTACTCAATGAAAGCATGTTTTGTGATGGAGGTGTAGGTGGGTTTGGTAGTGGTCCAATAGAAATAGGAGCTATAACATTGGGTGTTAAACTACCACTCTGATGTATTGAACAAATATCTCAAATTGTTTGGGGTGAGTCTATAGATATTCGGTTTGATAATCTACACCTTGGCTTTGTTCACATACTATACGAAGTAAAAGGTAGAAGATGTGGACAAGGGAATTAAGAGAATGATTTTTGTGTCGGGATAGGTTTGGGAGCAGGGTTTAATGCTTTGGGGAATGGAGGGTATTTTGAAAAGAACACTAGGAAATTTCAAAGTACTATATTTTATAGGAGTAGATTTATAATTATAATTAGAAGAGGCATTGAAAGATTTACTTTGAATTGCGGAATCCTTCTTACTCACTACAGGATCAAGTTTTCAAATGCGAACTCCATGCAAGGTGGAAGTGGAGATCCTCAACTAATTTTTTTGTGGAGTCACCATAGGAGGATAATCAACCTTCTTTTTCTTTGTTGCAATGGAGGGAGGCACTCCTTTCTTAGACTGAGAATGAGTGAATACCACACATGGGAAATTAGGTGCATCTTCTTCGTCATCTTCATCACCTCTAGAATACTCACAAAATATTATTTTTTTGTCATTCTCTAGTTCTTTGACTTCTATGAAACTATTACCTTCATTTTCTTATTCAAGATCTTCTTCATCCTCTTACATCCTAAAATTCTATTGACATGTGGGGCCTCCAAGGCAAGCCTTCGGGGTGCTCCTGTAATCTGATTTTCATTGCTTCTTTGAGAATAAACTCATTCAAATGTTTTTCTCCTCAAAGATGCCATTTCATTTTCCATTTTCTATAAAAAAATGATTAGTTCTTTCATTTCCATGACATTGAGCTTTACCCTTTGAGGGATTCTTGATTTTTCCAAATATGATGAGATCACCATCCAGTTCAATGGCTAATCTTTGTGCTTCTACAATATCCCTTGGTTGAAATCTTCGTAGGAAAAATCACACCTTCAGTGATTGAGCATTGATGAATAATCTCTTGATGTTGTTTTCATATGGTGAATCTTCTTTTGGTATCCTAAAAAGTAACCATTCAAAATGAGCTATGAAGTTTCTCATAGTTTCACTTTCTTTTTTCTTCATTTGAGCCAACTACACCAAGAGGTCCTGACAGTCCTCAGTAAATTTGAATCTTCCTTCAAACTTTCTTTTGATGTCATTCCAACAAGTGATGGATCAGGTAGGTAGGAGGTAGAACCATTCCACTACTTTTTCTTGGAGGGAATCCATGAAAAGTCTCATGGAAAAATCTTTGTGTTCAACACCAAGGATTTTACATGACATCGTGAAACCAACAATGTGTTCTTCAGGAATCTATGTGTCATCTCCTTTGAACTTTGGAAAGTTCTTGTAGGAATCTCTTGGTAGATCATGAAGATGGGGTTCAAGAGAAAACCAACCTATATTTCTTCCCTATGGGACAATGGGTTGAGGTCTTTCTGCTTCATCTTCTATTTTCATTTATGCTTCGCTTGAGCTCTTGCTTCTACAAATTCTTCTTCTTCTGGGAACACAATGCTCAATAGTGGTTGAAAAGTGGGATAATTTGAAGGGGGGCTATCAACAAGAGTTTGGATAGGATTTCCTGGTGAACTTCTTGAAGAGCCAAATGGAGAGAAGGCTTGAGAGAAGAATTATGGATTATCTCTAATTCATTCTTTCTGCTTTTTTCAAAGCCTCAAAATTGGAATCAACAACACTTCTCGACCTACTCAACCTAGTGTATCTTCCTTTAGCCAGCTTTTAGGAATTCTTGTAGTGGGAATATAAAAAAGACACCATGGAATATTAAAGGTCACGTGTAGGAATTGACAATGTATCTTTCAATAATGGCTTTTCATGAACTCTTTTATTTTCAATATTTCATTTTTAAAAAAATGGACCTTGAATCATATTTAGGTGCGAGATGTTGCTAAATCTACCCCATGGTGGGCGCGAAAACCATTGGCGAGAAAAAAATTTAGGTGACAAATTCATGGGTTTCTTGCCAATGATCTAGGAGTCTAACTCCCTCTACTTAATCGGTGCAAATGTGGTAAATGCATGCGCAAGTAAAAGTTGGATTTTTCCTAGTGGCCTTGTGGTCGGGGATCTAACAGGGGGCACTCCAATGACCCTACGAAAAGCTAGAAATTACTTTATAGAGAGGAATTTTTTTGGAAGTGGGAAAGGTAGTTAGAATATGAGGTAGGAGAACTAATGTTGTAGGTATAAAATCGAATCCTACACACACTAGTTAGAAACTTCATCACATGCACTAAATTAAGAGGAAACAACTTTGTAAATAGCAATAAGACCGAATAGAATTTTATGAGCACAAAGTATCAAGAAATACCATATTAAAAGAGAGATAGAAACTCCTTCTTGTATTAATTTCTTAAACTAAAGTTATACATAGTGGGGAAATGGAGGAAATTTGAGAATGAGGGGAATGGAAGAATTAGGCTATCTCCTTTGTTCTCTCAATGCACTCTTGAGTTTACAAAATCAATCACCAACCATTTGAAATAGGAATAGCTTTATAATTTATAGAATGAGATGTGAATCATTATATACCCCCTAATGCCTTTTCATATGCCCTCACACAACTTGAAACTTTTCAACTTCCTAGAAACTTTTAAGTCCCTTTATATAAAATAAAGGTGACTTATTACAATAGGAACATTAATAAATATCAAAAGTGTAACCCTAAAGTGAATTTAGAATATTGGAAAGTGAGAGAAAGTTGGGGGAAGAGGAGAAAGAGAGAGAGAAGAACAATAAGAGGAGATGTCATTCCCGATGAATTATGTTTATCCTTGTTGATGGACATCTCCAAATGTAGTGAAACTTTGAATCTTTGAACTCCTTCTACCCCGAGGAAATCCTTCAAATTATCTCACGAATGCTTGCCAAGTTGAATGAAATGTTCCACCGATGACAACAACTTCCAACCTACGTATGATATACCTCGACCCGAACCATATATTGAGTGTCAAAAAACACTATTAAGTTACACAAGATGGATCTCAAATGCCTTGTGAGAAATGCCTATGATGATCTTGAATGATGATGTTGACCTGAATGATCATCCCTCTATGTCCTATTGTGCCAAAACTACCCTTTGAGTGTGACTTACTATTAATAGCAAGTTCCCAAATGGGAGACTTACTATTTTTAGTAAGAGGTGATTTTTTCCTCTTCTTAACCATCCTGATGCGATGAACTCCCTCATTCTCGTCCTATACACACTACCTCACCTCTCCGCTTCTTGGAGTGACTTGCTATTTTTAGTAAGCACCCATATAGGGGAGCTTACTTTTTAGTAAGTGGTAATTTTCACTTTTTATGCTTTGAACACTCATTTTAACTTCCTGGTGACCTTCGGTGCACATTTCCTTTGCCACATTTCTTTGCAGTCACTTTTGACAAAGACTTACTGAAGATAGCAAGCCTATGTAGGAAATCTTATTATGTTTGGAAATTCACTTTCTAGTTCTCAATTTGTGATGGAACATATTTTTTTGAATTGTCTCATTTTGATGATCACATCCTCCTAATTTCACATGATTTTTCTCACTAGAATGCTTGGAAATAAAAATTAAAATTTTCACCACAAAGCTTCGATCACGGAGCTGTCATGGTGGCCATTAATGGATCTTGAAATTTACAGGTCTGGTTTTTGTTTCTGATCATGAATAAATAAACTCCATTGTGATAGATTTTTCATTTGGATTCTATGTGAAAGTTTTTAGCTTGATCCAATTGTCAAATTGTTGAGAAATCCAACAAATGTGAGCTAGGGCATGAAATGGGGATTTTTTTAGAACAAATGTTTCAGGTAACCATTTGACCTTCCATTTGTTGCATCTTGATTGTATTGAAACATTTAGAATTATGAAAAAGACAACACCTCAATCTAATATGTATTTTGAAAGATATGAAGACTTTTTGATTAGGTGACTTCGTGGTTATCTCGCGAAAAATATTCATTTTTCTTCATTTCTCTCTTTTTTTTTCATTTTTTCAATCCTTCCATCCTCTAAAAACTATGTATGTTCATGGATTGGAGGATTTTTGGCCATGACAGAGCTGTTTCAAATCAGCAATGGTGAATTGGGTGTCTAGACAAGCATGAACAAAGCTATGGCAGGTGTGAAGCTCCGTGAAGTAGAAATGGGGGAAATAATGGCTAAGTGTAAGATTTAAATCATTCAAAAAAATGAACAGCAAGGGTGGGGTGAATTATTGTGTCTTTTATGTCCCCCAGATCAAAGGGACATGAGGGACATCAAATTACACATGGTGCCTCATGATGACATGTGACACTTGATTTGACGGTAGGGGATGAAGGCTCCACTAGCTCTCGAGGCTAAAACATTAGTCTTAAAGAGGTCACATGGGTGACCAAGAGTCTCCTTAGGGGTTGGGAACATTTTATTTACTCTTATTTCCCCCACCTCAAAGGTACATGAGGGAAATCAGTTTTGCATGGCATGCCAGGTGATGACATGTGGCAGCGATCCAACGGTGAAGGCTTTGACCTCCCGTAAGCACATGGGGGCTAAATTGGCAATCTTGGAGCTCGTATGTGGCTCCAGAGGGCTTTTAGAGGTTAGGAAAAATTTCTTGACCCTCATTTCCCTGAGCTTGAGGGATGTAAGGGACACAAAATAGTGTCAGCCTCCTAGTGCTGACATGTGTCTTGTTCCAAATTAGACTGTGGTCTTGAGAGAGAACTTGAAACGATGATAACTTGAGCTCCCAATGGAATTTTTGGTGACATGTTATATGAATTTGACTGTAATTGGTATTTTGAATCCAATTTTGGGGGTATAAGCTCTTGATTATTCCATCTATGCCTTGAAAAAGTTGAGTTTTGTTTTGGTTCCATAGTTGAGCCTTGAAAAACCTGATTGTAGACCTATTGCACCAAAGTGTTGTGAAAAAATAATTTCACCATCTTGTAGGGATTTTAATTACCTTTCCAATTATATTTTTTTAGCTCTTAACTCCATCCGAACTCCCATAATCACTTCCCGAAGTTCAGTTTTTTTGGCCTTATGCACTGCTAAGGCTTGAGAAACAATTGATTATAGACATATTACACCAAAGTGTTCTAAAAATAATAATTTACCCATCTTTTAGGTCTTATAATTACCTTTATGATGATGTATTTTTTTGCTTCTAACTCCATTCGGAGCTCCGGAATCATCTTTCGAAACTCAACAGCCTTTTTTGGCCTATGTATTGCCTAGGCATGTGAACCTTGATTTTAGTGAAACTATCCCAACTTCTCTAGATCCTTCCCGAATCTTCTGAATTTGATTCCATGATGTTCCTAGGCCTTGGTTTCACCTCCATTTCTGGTTTTTATTTTTGTTCCACTCCATGGGGTTGTTCCACCCTAGGAAGGCCAGTGATATCCCTTCTCAAAACCGCTCAAGCTTGCAATTTTCAATGAACTCCTATAATCACCTAGGGGGAATGAATGTAATTTCCTAAATCACCTAGGCAGATCAGATAACATCAATAGGGATGTCACTTGGACTGACTGGGTAGACCCGTGGTGTCTTGGAGGAGTAAAACTCGTAAAATTTAACACAGGGGTATAATTATCAAGAAAGGAAATTGTCAATTTCCTTGTTGCACATTGCATGATAACACACCAAAAACCATTTCATCTCTATCTCGCACTGATATTACACTCTTTAACAATAAATAGTAGAAAAATAAGGTAAATCCATACCTGAGATGAGGGTGCAACACAATGGGTGGTTACTCAAAGAACCAAGATCCCAGTGAAATAACATCACCACAAACAACCGCAAGATCAATTGATCAATATGAAACCAACTAACCCTAGTTGTCAAAACAAAATCCAAACAAAAATATCTATTTAAAGGGATATAAAAACCAAATGACTCAACCTTAATGCTTAAGTAGTCAATCAACAATACATTTCAATACCACCAAATGCACAAAACACCAAAATAAACAACATATTATCACCAAATATACCTCCGAATTAGTAATGATACAAAATGGGAAGAATATATAGACTTATAATTTAAAATAAAAATAAAAATGCCTTATGATTATCCCTAGCTAGAGATGAACTTATAATAGGTAGAATTAGTTAGGATTAACTCAAAAACCCTAACTCCGCCATTTGAGTTAGTTCTTAGATGAAAGCTAAGACTAAACCAAACATCTACAATATGAATAAAAACAAACAATGTCCTCAAAAAAATATAACTTTATAAAATTCCCAAATAAAATCCAATTTCCAAGATGATCATTCACCTCATAGCATCGACACAATGTTAGGTGAAGAATTTGAAAAACCTAATGACCTCGAGTTCAAATATTTTGAGCTGAAAGTTTACATGCACGAAGCCGGGTTTGAAACCCATGCATGTATACAAATGAAAACCATGACTATAGAATGAGATACAATAAACTAAATAAATTTAAAGAAAACCTAGGGCATTCAAATTTTTGTAAATGTTACTCAAACAATCTACCACTCTTATTATTTTTTCATCTCTTTCCTACCCCATATATTACATTATTTAACTAGAAAGAGTAACAAAAATAAGGTATATCCATACTAAGACGAGGGAATAACACAATGGGTGATTGCTTAAAGAACAAAGATCCCAATTGAAATAACATCACCACAAAAACTCCAATCTCAAATGATCAATATAAAGCTAACTAACCCTAGCCATCAAAACCATCACCAAATAAAAACACCTATTGAAAGGGATAGACTAAACAAAATTATTCAATATTAGTGCTTGAGGAGTCAATCAATAATATATGTCAAGATTTACTAAATGTGTAAACCACCAAAATAAATAATATGCTATCACCAAATATACCTCAAAAGTAGTAATGATTTCAAAATGGGAAGAATAGATAAATTGATAACTCGTAATAAAAAAATTAATATAAAATCCCTTATGATTATCCCTACATAGAAATGAATTTATAATATCCAAAATTAGTTAGGATTAACGCATAAACTATACCATACCATCTCGAGTCAATTCTTAAATGAAAGGTAACATTAAACCAAACACCTATAACATGACTATGAAATAAATAATGTCCTCATAACAACACAACATTTCAAAATTCCCAAACAAAATCGAATTACTACGATGATTATTCACCTCACAACATCAAATATTGCAATAATGTTGAGTTAGATGGTACCAAAACAATAAAAACCTTAATATTGTGTTAAAAAAGTGCAACCATACTCAATAAAATGTGCCCCCCACCATGAGATGGTTTTGGATCGAAAATATGAGATATTTAGTCATAAAACAATGTAGTAACATGATACTAAAAATTGGTGATAAAATTTACCAATAATAAAACATAGTTGTTCCTTAGACACCATCATATGACATGTATATGTGGAGAATTTCATAGAACTCGAAGAGCTATAAAAATTGATGAGTAAAGAAAAGGAAAATGAATGGGACCAAAATAGGTTGAATATTTGAGATTGGATTGTGTAAGATGAATTCAAGAGTTATTTGACATCACAAGACGATGTGCATGAGTTTGAATATGTCATGAATATATTATGCTTGGAAGGTTACTAAGTCTAGTTAATGGTTTAATTATTAAGAAAGGGAGAGTAAAATATAAATGGGTGTTGAGAAATACTAGGATGACTAGGTCAAATCGCTTAAGAATCACTTTTTGTTAGGTAAAGAAGGAAAATACCTCAATCATGTAGAATCCATGTGTCATCAAAGTTGTAATTGTACAATTTTTAAAATATTTTTATCTCCAAAAGAGTCTATTCAAGTGAAGAGGAAGTTAGATTTCATCACCTTGGATATGTTGTGATATAGAAGCATCATGGAAGAATCAAGTAATCGTATGCATTTTAAGGATTTTGGCTAAGTAAGGTGATATGCATGAAAATTGATGAAGATCAGGCCAGAGGCTAGGGTGTGGAGATTAGAGCATGATAATGCATGAAATTTTATGAAAAAGGAAGAAATACATGGAAGCTTAGACAAGATACAAGTGGTAGGTATATGCTGGATGCTAGCTCAACAAAGGACATGGATTTACTCGTTAGCCTCATTTGATTACTAGGAAGAAAGTAGTTGGCTGTCATTAATAAACATGATTTCAAATTCTGTTTGGGTGGATTATGATATAATTCTAAAAGGGATTTCAAACTCATTACGATAAGGTAAAACATATATAAATACCTACCTTGCACCATGTTTTGGGAAATTTTTGTAACCCATCACTCATGTAATATATTAATGTTGGTAACTATACCATTGAGGGTCAAATATTGTACATTTCATAAGGCCTTTGAGAATAGAATTTAAGTTATGTTATGAATTTCTATTGTGTTTACTCTGCAAACATTCCAGGATCATGTTGATCCAATCTGTAACACCCTGAACTGTTGTTACTTTCTCCTTAGCATTCAAGTGTTGATATGTGATTTCTTGTAAAAGGATGTGTTCCTCGATTCAGAAATCATGCTTGATATGTACTGAATTTCTTGCAGATTGCAGATCTTGACTGAGTCAAAATATGAATAGACTCTTTTATTTATTTCATTTTGTGTCTGAATATTAATCTGATCACGGAATGAATTATAGAGATATTCTTCTATGATATCTAGACTTGGATCAGTGGAATTGATCCAAGTAATGCTTTAAATCTGTATGTGATAAATTATATCACAGACCTTGAACAGATTGCAAGGTATGGAAGTATTTATTAAGCTAGTCAGGATTTCGACTCAGGCTGATCTTGAGAAATGAAACGGTTCCCGATATCAAAGTATATCTGGAAGGTCTCGATTGTAGACCAGGTAATAATTCGTTGACATACAATTCTGCATGAGAACGGAAGCTAACTCTGTTCTAGAAGGCATGTTACAGGTCTTTCCGAGTTTCAGGACAAGGACCAAACTGAATTATTAAGGGTTAGTAACCTAAAACTAAAACCTAACCTAGGGGTTAGATTATTGTTAGTCTAACCTAGACCTAGGCTATTTGTTAATATTCTAAGTTAGTATCTTTGTGTAAATTTGTTAGTATGGGTATTACCCTAAACTCTAACCTAAGATACTAACCTAACTTTGGAAGAGATTAGGAAGGGGCCGATGAAGGGTGGCGAACCATGGCGGTGTTTTCTATGGCAATAAATGTAAGGGATAAGGATGAGGGACAGGTCATGGCGGAGGTTTAGGCGACGGCTAAATTGTGCAGACTTGGCAATTGCTAAGTTTGGAAATGGACTTAAATTTGTAGTTGGACTGTCGCCAATTCTGGCGGTCGGTGGGAATAGAGTTTAAGCGGGAAAATTGGTTATTGGCATTCAATACTCTCGGAAGTCGAGCTTGGAACTCGCGAGAAGGCATGCAAGCGGAAATTTGGGGGTTTGTTTGGCTTGTCGCGATTTTCGGTTTTTGCTCTGCTGGTTTACTGGTTCTTCACACCAGTTCTCTTCGAGTTGCATGGCAAGTATGAACTGCCATAGCTCTTTCTCTGTCGTGGAAGATATATTTGCGATGAAGACAGCGAAATTTTGTTGGTCGCTTCATCGTGGGAAAAGAAAAGGAAGTTTGAGCTCTTCCTGTGGTCTGCTTCGGAAATTTGATCAACAAACAGGCATGCTAGGCCCTAACCTTTAAATATCTTGCTGTTTTTCAAGTGCTTTCATTAAAACAACTCTGTTCAAATGTTCTGTGAAGATTGGATGAATTTTCTATGAGATCTAGTTTGATTTTTGCACTGTATCTCGTCTGGTTCGCTTTTTCAATTTCTTCTTGCTGGGTGTTTGTTGAAATCAAACTTCGACCCTATTTGTTTGTGTATCCTTCCTGGCTTATGCATATGAGGTATTTATTGTAAGGTTCGAGTGTTCGGCCTGTTTGGCGTGAGCCCTTAGAATATACCTGTGGGCAGTATAGACCACTGTACGTCTTTGTTTCGTGGTCGCTGTTCCTGTTATTGAAACTGTATGAATGAATTGGGATGAATGCAGTAAGATTGTTTAATAAATATCGCTTCCTTGGAAACTCAGTCGTGAGCTTTGTTGACTGTGTTTAATGATGCCTCTTGGGTTTTCATTGTGTTCAATTTTTGGCTTGGAACAGGTAACTGTAGTGTTACCGTAGTCCTTTCGACCTATCGGAAGTTGTTTTCCTTGTTGTTAGGTTAGCAGGATTACTTGTGGACAGTGTATAATATAGATACACCTGTACTTCGTTGTATCGACTCAGTGGAGTCGATGATTGAATCGTATTGCTATCTTTTGCTGGAAATGTAGATTTATCCATAAGTTTTGTGCTTGGATTTTTGTAAAAGCCTGATAAGATGAAACAGGGCTTTTGGCTACTGTTATTTGAAGTAATTAAAGGATAAAGACTTCCTGTATATGCATTTTCCCTTTCTATGTGCAAGCTGTTCGAAAGTTCGAAGCGGCTCAGTTGCTTTCCTTGCTAGAAATGGATATTCGATTTGCTTCGCTTGTTTCATTCTGAATGTTAGCCATGAATAGCATATATGGATTTATCAATCAATGTCATTGTACGTTGCTGTAGGGTTCAGTGGTTATGCGTGCAAACCTTTAACAGTCACTGTGTGAATATATAGATTATGCTATTACGACTTGGACGACTCTGAGGAGTCGATTGAATGATTCATTTTATTCATGAGCCGATTAAAGTTAAGTTGTTGGTATTTTAAGTGCCGGCGACTCAATGGAATAACATGTACTTCGATCTTGTTATTGAGATTGGAATTCCTTCGTGTTTTGGGATTCTGAGGTTCAGATTCTTAGGTGGACATGTATGTCTTTGACCTGAGCAAATTAGTGTAAAATAATTGGCGGAGAGTAATTTGCTGTCTGATTATTGATATGCTTTGTTGATGAATGTCAGTATGAATTCTTAAGTTTTTGCTTAAATTGATACCTCCGTTTGAATCCTTGGAATTCTGGAAAGGCAACTTATACTTCTGTCTCTTTCTGAGCTTGACCTTGGACACTGTCTTGTCACTTTTTGAGGTCCTTGTGTATGGATGACCGTTTCGTGTTCTGACCTTGTTTGGGTAAGTCGCGAACATCACTCCAAGACTTGCATGCGGCAAGGTAAGGATCGTTGGCTGAATTCCTCTCTTTTACTACAGTCCGATTTTTGACTGAGCAAGAATATGTATGCTATGTTCTATTCCAAATAAACTGCCCGATTTGACTGTGCGTGATTTGGAAATATCTTGTGGGCAACATAGCATAGTCCATTGGAAACCTTCGATTGCTTGATGCAATAAGGTTGTTGTTTTTAGCGATACGCTTCTAGTTCTTGTTTTCAACTTGTGTCAAGCCTTATTGTATAAAAGGAATTAGCATTGGGCTTAGGATTGCTTCATGATTTGTGGATGTGTTGGTTGCTGTACAAGAGTTTGCTGTGTTTCTGTTTCTTGATTAAACAGTGATCTTGCTTGCGGCTTGTCTAACTTGTTCATTTATATACTGGTTGAATGTTTTCATATGTGAAGGCAGTGCAGTGATGAACTTATGTGAAAGGAAGCATGAATGGTTTGGTTCTTTCTCTTCCTTAATTTAATATTATTGATAATTGACTATCAGTGGGAAATTGTTTGTAACATATTGGTGGAATCCCGAATTGTTATGTTATTTCCTTTTTGGAGAATGAAACAATCTGACCAATGTTGTGATTTTGGATTTAATGATTGTTTTGTGCTTTCGTTCCTTGTTTCTTAATATTTGATGAAATATTAGAAAGTGATTAAGACTATTACTAACAATGATAGAGTTACATATTTGTAATCATTTTGTGTTACAAGAGCATAGTCTGATTATGTTTACTTATGTGAATATCAGATCTCATTTAAACAGGGTGTTTAATGAAAACAATTGATGGATTGCAATTGTTTTAAATGTTAGTGCTTATCATGCTCAGTTCATTGAACTGACTCATGTTGACTACTTTTGCAGATGGTTGCCGTAAGAGGTAAAAACAATGCAGACCTGGCAGGCTGATCTGATAGTTTATTTGACTTATAAAGAATTACAGCTTGATTTTATAGATGTACTATATGTGAAAAGATGTTTCTTTTCCGTAGCATTATATCAAGCATGCTGCTGCGTAAAATGTAATTGTACGAGTTTCGAAAGGAATGAAAATAAGTGTTTGATACTTATGTGTTGTATTCTATTCTGAAAGATGAACTTCTTCGGTTTATGTAACGAAGAGGCATAGTTATCTTTGTATAATATGGATGCTTTTGTGATTGACAATGAAAGCTTGTAAGTAATTAGATTAATTTCTTATGAGTATTTAGTAGTTCTATTTGATCTAGCAAAAGCAACATTGTAATTTAATTATTGTCTCTCTAGAGGATAGGTTAAAATTGAGCCTAAAAGATAACGCTAAATAAGTTGGATTGAATTACTAATCCCTAGTCCTAAGTATAACAGGACAATAGTAAATTGGATTCTAAATCATTTATATCTTTAAACTAAAAGTATGATATAAATTCAGTTAAGAGAACTGATAGGCAATCAATGGAGATCAGATGGCATTCTCAAGCTTTGGTTATGAGATATTGTCCCGTTCTGTTGCTTTGGAATCAGGTGTATTCTAATGACTCCTTGATGAGAGAGTGACCGTAATACCTCTACCAGTAATGAGTCTTTTAGAGGAGGGTCGTCTTAAGACAAAGAATCCAGGGATTTGGAAAGGCTAACCTTAGGGAAAAGTCTTTAAAAGTAATTTAATCTCTAGTGCGTAACGCTTGTTTTTGGGTAGATCTTCTCGAGGCGGATTTAAAGGATGACGACATAAGGTCGACTGCAGGGCTGTACCTCCGAGAAGATTAGGATCTTCTCGAAGTTACAACAATGCAGGTGACTTATGGCGACACCCTTTGCATTGATCGCTAAGATTTACACTTGATTTCGCACGAGTTACCTTGGGACCGATTAAGAACGTGGCCATGTTATAAGACTGCCTCGGAGATTTGGGGTATCATGACACACTGGTTGAATTGCAAGGTTGAACCAGTATGTCCTCATATCCCTAATCCTCGTGGGCATCCATATAACATTATCACCTTGTTAATCTGCCTCCGAGTGATTCAGCTGTGAAAGGAAGGACTGACAGTAGTCAGTATAAGACATTCTATATAACATATGAATGGGGTGAAGGACGTATTCCGTTGACGAGTATGCCGTTAAGGAATACGAGACATGAACAACAAGATGTTTCAAATCTTTGGCCAAAGTATCGCAAGTCTGCTGATTGCGTTGTCCTAATTCACCTAGTCTAAGGGATGAGATGCCGATGAATAATGGTAACGATTATTCGATTAGATTCCTTAGACAGAGAACATTACAATCCCAGTTAGGAAGAGAACCGCCGAGTGTTGTGTTAAATAAGAACACTAACTCTTTTTACTCATGAATAGATCGGTAGTTTACCGAGTCATGGAATGAATAGATCGGAGGTATTCCGAGTCATTACAGCTGCATATGGTTGTCTGTTATATAAATGGTTATTTGAATTGTGAGTTCTAAATTATGTATTTAGAACCAGTATGCAATTATCAAAAAAAAAAAAATTGACTTGTTCTATTGTCTAAAATGAGGATGTTACACAATCGGTTCATCATCAAGTGGTATCGAGCCAGGTTGCATACCTTGGAGTTAGTTTGTGAGGTGAAGTACTAGTAGAATACCAATGGTGAGGTAACAAGTCAAAAGAGAGAAAATGCCACCAAGAAGAGATGTCAATGTGGGCACAATTAATGCAACTAATATAACTATCATGGTAGCACTAGAGCAAGTAATGATAGAGCTACAGGGTGTGAGAACAAGGCTTAACATCATTGAGGAAGATACATAAGGGGATTTGTGCCCCATATGCATAAAGTGATGAGGTAGGCGAAGTAGTAAGAAGAAATTTATGCAACACAAAAGTTTCTAAGGATGTACTGAAGAAGCTAAGACCATAGGTGCAAATGAATCACAATTGTTACAAGTAATTTCCAAAATGGGTTGTGGGCCAAGAATGGATGTGCCATCATTTTATGGAAGATTGGATCTATAAATAAATTGTATATTGGTTGAAAATTATGGAGGAATAATTTGAGTTTAAGGAAATTATCGACCCACAATGTGTTAGAGTAGTGCAAAAAAAGCTTAGGGATCATGTAGTGTTGTGGTGGAAAGATGTGTAAAATGAGTGACAAAGAAGAGGTAAGGATAAAATAGTGCATTGTGTTCGCATGGTCATATAAATGAGGAGTGAATTTTTTCCATATGATTACCAAACGATATTTTTAAAGAAGTTGCAGAACTTGAGACGAAAGGAGATGTTGGTTAAAGACTACATGGAGGAGCTCTACTTGAATCACGATAAGATATGGACATGCGTAACCTAACCATGAGAAGCTCACATGATATATAAATGGCTTGAGGTTTAGAATTCAGGAAGAAATCAGCCTCTTGCATATTTAAATAGTGTAATAATCTTACCAATTAGCCTTAAAGGTGAAGGAGAAATTGGTTCACAAAGGTTAGAATGTACCTAGAAGAGGAACCCACAATGTAGGAGGTAGAGGAGGAAGTCATTGAGGATTTAGTAGACCACAAGAAAATGAGTCTAGTAGTGCCCAAACACCATCCTAGAATATTTCATGAGATAATGAAACAACATGATCTTTAAGGGGACATGGGAAATTTAGTCTAGGAAGGGGAATAGGATTCTTCATAACATGTTATAAGTTTGGAATCATAGGACATCATGTATTTGAATGTCAAAGAGAAAAAAGTGAAGACATGAGTAGGTGCATGTAGAAGCTGGACTGCATTTGACATATAGAGATGTAGAATCAATGGGATATATAGAACATTCCAATATACCAGGTGCGGGAATCCTTAATGATAAGGAAAGTATTGTTAAATATATTTAAGAAAGAAGATGAACCTACACGAGAGAAGAACTAGTTTAGAACCATCTGCAAGTCAACAAGAAAATGTTGTAAAGTGATTGCTTTGATAAGGGAAGCATGGATAATCTAGTTTCTGTGTAATATGGTGGAACATTTAGGGATGAATAATATTGTGCATCCCAACCCCTAAAAAGTGTCATGGTTGCAGAAGGGACTCCAGGTTATGGTAAATGAGAAAAATCTTGTGAAATTCTAGATTGGGAATTATTGCGACGAAGTATTGTGTGATATGATGTTGATGGATGTTTGTCATCTACTGTTGGGAAGGCCTTGGAAATATGATATGAAGGCTATTCATGATGGGCGTGTGACTATCATTCACATCAAGAAGGATGGGTGCAAGTTTAACTTGTCACCATTAAAGGATGAGGAGAAAGGAGAAGTACGCAATGGAGTTTGTGCAAGATTTTTACAAGTATCCGTAAAGGAATTATTGCGAGATGTGGATAAAGGATAGAAGTATTGCACATTGGTCCTATTGTTTGTTCAAACGTGAAACCGTGTCTCCAGATTTGGAAGAGTTGAGCTATATGAGACAACAATGGAATCATCCCCAAGTTGTGGGACCTTGTGCACTTAGGAAAGATCTCTGGAGAAGGCCGGTTCCTCTACCTACCTCTAATGCTACTGCTACTCCTAATGCTGAAATAAGATCCTATAATAAACGTGCCAAGGGACTAGGAGTAGAAGAATGTGCAAAAGGGGAAATCCTAAGCTAGGGAAGACAATAACACAAGGGAAAGGGTTAATCTCTCCACGAGTGGTGAAGGAAACAAAGAGGGTACGAGAGAAGAGGGCGGATGGAACACACCATAGATCAAAGCATGCGGACTTGGCCTTCTATCACATGTAACACATGAATGCATGGATCAGTAACCACGGGAGTACACATAGCATGCAAAAAAATGCAAACAAAGAGGCGATATGTAATGAAAATGAGAAAGGAAGAAAAGAGTTCCACAAAATAGGATTTTATTGCTTGAGGGACACACAGTCATTTACATTCGGGCGGAGGTGAGAATACATTGCAGAGACCACACCAAGGTCTGAGACCCATGGGAAGTCGACACCATTTTGGCATGGTGCCATTATAACAGAGAGGGATCCATTTTACAAAGCAGAGCTCTATTATTTATAGAAGAAGGAGATAAGAGGAGCATAAAGAGAGGGAAACTCATATTCAAATCTATAACTACCTATAACAAGTCATAAATGCATGTAAATCCACTTACAAGGTTGTCAAATGTGTTTCCCATGTCTCGTTTAGCGTGTAAAAGAAGGAAGAAGGAAAGATCCGATTAAAATCTTGTGGTTGATGTCGATTAGATGTGTGCATTAATGATCATAAAGAAGTTGCCCTATTTTATGCCTACCAAATCCTACCTATATTTGAATTTGAATAGTCCAACATGTAGCTTCTTTCAAAAGATCTCGATAAGCCTAGATGCATGCCGATTAGAGACCTATAGCAGAAGAAGATACAGTTGTCGGATGATGTCGATCCATCTAGGAACGTAAGACACGTGGCACATGCAGATTGACTAAAGGATTCAACTAACTATTTATTTCTTTTGTCTTTTTCCCATGTGTCATGTATCGATTGGTTGTCTAGATTAGGTGCCCTTTTGGCACACCCTAATAGATTTTCGCATCACACTCAAGTTTGATAGTTAACTCTGCACAATGATCTGGTGCAAAGAAGGCAAAAGACATGAAAGTAAAAGGTAGGAATGCAAAGGTGCACGTGTAGGAGGAATAGGAGAATTCTTACGGGGGAAAGTATGGGGAAATGGTGCAAGCATTCAACTTAGGGAGGGTGTGTGATAAAAATAAAAGTGGTGCGTGAGAGGAATCTTAGTGTGTGTAATAATGTAAGAGGAGCGTCAGGGACTTATCCATTTTGGAAGGCAAGTCTACAGAGGTGCACGCAAGGAGTGCATGACAGGATAGGAAAGAAAGCATGTACGCAAGAGAAGGAACAAGAAAAATGGAAAGGAGATAGCAAAATGGAGAAGAAGGAAGGCTCGCAAGGGCATGTAGAGGAATTACAACTATGCCAAGGTGTTAAAAGAACAATCTTGAGTGCACACAACCTGAAATTTGAAACATCAAAGTCAGAATGAAAATATAAGTTATCCAAATAACTAGGAGAGTTATTTGGATAACAGTCCCTAGAGAATTACAAAAAGATTGTATAGAGGAATAAGTTCTTGTAGAATTACGCAAGGTATTGGAAGAATTCCTAAAAATTGTGACAAAATAATTACTGCAATGATTACTATTAGTGCTTAGTATCGATCGCGATAGACTTGATACCATGAGCTATTTTTCCAAAAAATAGCCTCGTATAAAACCCCGAGAAGAAAATTAAAAAGTCCGTAGAAAAGTGCAAGGATTTATTTATGAGGGCTACTCCACAATATTTTAAGTCAATGTGTAGTACTAGTAGTGATAACACCAAAGAAAGGAGGAGAATGACACATGTGTATCCACTCCAAATCCATCAAGAAGATTACCATTAAGTATAATTTTCCATTATGTAGGATGGATGACGTGATGGATTTCCGAGTGGCATGCGGTAATTTTCAAAGATTTATCTCGAAGATTGGTTATCACCGATCCACATCAGGGAAGAATATGAGTGGAAGACCACATTTAAAATGAAGGAGGGATTATATAAGTGGTTAGTCATGCCCTTTTGGTTAACCAATGCCCCAAGTAATTTCATGAGATTAATGAAGTGTTGAAGTCATTCTTGGGAAAATTGGTGATTTTATATCTAGATGATATAATTGGTATTTAGCAAGATAAGACAACAAAGACATTGAACACCGGTCAAGGTAATGAAGAACTTGCACGTAGAAATGTTGTTGGTAAACATAAATAAGTGTAGCTTCATGTACAAGGAGTTAATATATTTGGGTTTTGTAATATTCCAAGAGGGTTTATGAATGGATCCATAAGAGGTACGTGTAATTGTAGAGTGGCCCTCACCCGAAGTGTGATTGAGGCATGAATCTTTCATGTTTTAGCAAGCTTTTATAGGTGTAGACACCCCAAAATAACCACTACACATTATAAATGTTCAAAATATTATTAAACTCATTGTCCCTCTCTAGAATTAATTTAATTAATTATATTTCACCCTATCATCCCTAGTTAATTTTATTAGCTGATTTCATATCAAATTAATTAAATAAATCCTCACACATCCACTTTCATATTTAAATAAATCAAATATCCTCACATCCTATCCACCTCCTCATCTCGAGCTGATTAAAGGCCATGATTAAAGCTAAAAATCTATATTAAATTTAAGAAGATATGTTTAAATTAACTCAAATCATGCATTTGAGTTAACTAAATATATCTCCCAAGTCATGAAAATCCAAAATTAATTCACATCCTTCCAAAATCAAATCATTCACAACACTTTTTGGGTGAATAAAATAAAGGATATGGAATTAATAGTCAAAAACATGTGCAACCCTTTCCAACTCAACAATGACTCATCCATGCAAATCTAGAACAACAATTTAACTCTTCAATCAATCTGGAAACTCAACTAAACAACTTAGTCATGTTTAGTTATCTCCAAATAAACTCAATATAATCTTAGCTTGAGGATTTTCCTTCCTCAACTATAAATCAATGGTCTTTCCTTCACAAATCATCCACCAACAAGCTTGAGAGTTCATATTGTTATTCTATTTAATTACTTGGTGAATCAATCATTCATACCATTATTTTGCCCATATTATATCAAATCAATCATCTTCATGCTCATATCTTGATCTATCTTCCATTCGAATACTTCTTGGAGCATCTACAAAACTACAAAATCTTTCAAATCAATCAGATCCAACAAGAGCATTACTCAACCTTGTTCTTATGGTTAGATCCAATATGAGGTGGCTTTGGATCTTATCAAAGGAAGGTTTGTTGTATTTGTTTTAACTTTCTCTCTTTTGTAATTTCTATGGTCTACATTCTAGCATGCCCAATGGGAAGCCCATAATTGTTTTATCATTTTTATCTTATTTACTAATCTAACTCTATCTTTGTGTTGTTTGTTTGGTTTAAGACATTATAAAAATTTCAAGGTTTTTGGTGCAACAAACATTGAGAAAATCCAAAAACGATAATAATTTTTCCATGTTTCTTCATTTTTGTCTGTCTACGGATATATACGCTAGCATTACATGTGATTTGCATTAGTGTATCACTACACACTATCATTTAAATTCATGCACTTTGGTGTAACACTATTTTTTTCTCTGTCATTATGCATGCACTAGCATAACACTAATGCATTGGTATAACACTATTTTTTTCTATGTTTTTTTAACACACTAGTGTAACACTTCATGCATTGGTGTAACATTTTTTTCCTTTTTCATGTGCATGTGTTGGCATAACACTTATTTTGTTCTCTTCTCTGTGCACACATCAACGTAAAACTTCATGCGCCAAGATATCACCACACACACTATCGTCTACGTGCTAACTCCCCTTTCATATTTTTCAATTGTTTAGCTATTTTATAATTATTTTACTTGTTGTTTTCTATGTTTTTATTTCTAATTTGTTGGTTAATCAATTACAAAAATTCTAACACTATAATATTTTAGTATATCTAGTTGTTTTTATCTCAAACCAACCTTATATGCCCTTTTCTCACGCCCTCTTGGGTGATCTTAAAAATAAAAATGGAAACATTTGTTTTTATTATTTTGTAATCATGTTTTTGATGTAAGAAAACTACTAATTTAGTGTATGCATGACCGCATCATACAAATACTACCTTGAAAACTCAATCAAACTTGTAACGTTGTATGCATGTTTCCCTCATTAAAGACTCGCAAACAAAAACACACTTTATATTAATAACATTTATAAAAACTAGTATTGTAGATTCAAATAAGGGTTTATTCCCATTTTCTTTAACTATGGGAAGTGCTTGGACGTGGTCCTAAAAATCATTATGAGGAGTATCACCGGAACCCCAAAGTAGTTGTCAACTTGAGAGAACCGGCCAATAAAATGGGTACCCCCACCCACTTGATTAGTGACACCCATGTGAGGAAACCGTAAGTATCCTATGTTGACGGCCCCATTATTAATTGATTTTGGGGTATAGTTTGTAGCTATAAAATCACTTTCCTAGCATGAATACTCATTCGAGCACTTTTGTGAGTGAAAGTTCTCCTAACCCATAGGAAGCTTGAAAACTCGAACCCAACAACGTTATTTTCATCCAAGTTCTTGAGTCATATTAGTTTCAAGGTTCATTTTAAGAGACCTCTTGGAAATCAGAGGTGGAAAATACCTGGTGAATATCCCCAAAACCGGTTTCATGGGAAGGTGAATTTTTTGGGGGTTGTATGCAAATTTTTCACCTAATTTTCAAGTGGTGTGATAGAATGCTGCAGATGCCCGACAGGAGATTTATTGTCATGCAACAACAAACTTGTTGTCACGTGACAACAAACCTCCTGTCGCGCATCAACAAGGCTGATGTCGCGCGACAGCAAACTTGTTGTCATAGGTCAATAACCTTGTTGACACGCATCAGCGAGGATGCTGTGCAAATCTTCTGTCGCACATCTGCAGCCTCTCTTCCCTTTGTTCACACGTCAAAAAACTCCATGTTGCACATCAGCAAACTCTATATCATGCGTTTGCTTCCTCCCAACTCCTGTCATGCATCAATAAACACTCCTGTCACACGTCAACAAACTCTCACTATCACGCGTCAAAAAAATCTCCTTATCACGCGTCAACAAACTCTCCCTGTCGTATGTCAACAGCCTCTGCCCTCTTGTTGTGCACTTACAAGACTTGATAATACATACTCCCCCAAGTGGTATGAGTGAGCTAGTAGTTTTCTACCTGGTGAATAATCTATGATTATATATGGGATAGTTTCAAGGGTAGGCGGCGAAGCCGACCCTAAAAAATTAAACTTTAATTTTTAAGCGAACAGTCATTGACCCACACCCAAAAATTTTCCATTTCAAAATTTTCAAAAATGGAATATTCGCCACTAAAATTATCCCCGATTAGTTTGTGTTCCAAATTCTTCTCTCAAATCACATCATATTCTATTCCCATCAAAATCAAATTATTTTCCAAATCAAAATCTTTCCTTTTGGATACCCATTCCAAATTGAATTAAATCAAGTCTAAGCCTTACTCTTTGGATTCACTTTCCAATTTTAAGCACATTGTCATATTCTAATCATATCCAAGTCTTACACTTTTATATTCACTTTATAAAGTTTAAGCAAAATCACAATTCAATCAAAATTCTCTATTTTGGGTATTCACTTTACCCAAGCTAAGAAAATCCGCAAGTCAAGTCAAAGTCTTAAATTTTGGGTACCTATATATGAATTTAAGCAATCAATACCAATATAAGTCTTATACTTTGATATTCAATTTATCATGTATAAGCACAATCAATCTCAACGTATAAGTCTTACACTTTGATATTCACTTTATCAAGTTTAAGAAAACCAATTCCAATCAATCTCAACGTCTAAGTCTTATACTTTGATATTCCCTTTATCAAGTTTAAGAAAAACTAATTGTAATCAATCTCAACATCTAAGTCTTATACTTTGATATTCACTTTATCTTAGTTTAATCGGATCAATTAAATATGATTTCATATCACAATAATTTTTTTGAATCAGATTCATCAATATCACAAACCACCTTTTTACTTTAGGTCTTTACCTTTAGTACATGGTAGGCTCATGCAAAACATCAAATGAATCATTATTAGAAAAAAATCATGATATGTCAAAACAAATCTCTCATATGGCTTCCCAAGTCAGTGATAAATCAACCAAACAACCAATCATACTCCCTAGTAAAGAAACTACTCCACGTAAAGTCAAACAACAATTTACACCTCTCGGAGAAAGTCTCTCTAGTGTATTCCATCAATTAGCAAGTGCTAATATGATAATATATCCAATCACGATACCCTTTGCAAAAGGGAAACCAAAACCTATGTGGTATAAAGAATCAAAATATTGTGAATACCACCGCATCAAAGGCCACTCTATGGATCATTGTTCAAATCTCTACCACTATGTCTAAGACTTAATTGACAATGAAGCCATTGAAATAAAAACACATCAACTACCACAACTTCCAATGAAGAGTTGAATGTTTTCCAAGACTCTTTACATAATGAAACTCAATGAGATCAAGAAGATAAAGTTAAATTATCCATACGAAAAAAGTAATCAATTTCTCCTCTGGATACTCTTCTGTTGGTTCATTAAGAAATTAATAGTGTTCCATACACTTTAAATCCTATCATGTTAAATGAGACATTGAAAGTCATTCAAGATCCCTTTCCAACTCATGGTAAAAATAAAGAACCTAAAAACAAGGGTCAGTCGTCAAACAATTTGGAGTTTGATTCCATCACTTCATTACTCAAAATTATTCCTAACATCCCTAGTCTTGTTGTAGAGACACTACAAAAATAGGTTTGGACATCATCTATGACATCCCAAATGTTTAATCCTAAATCTATGGACTTTTCACAACTATCATCCAATACAAATTCTTCTTTTGGTTCACATGACATTATCAAATAGTCAAATAAGGAATTTACACAAATCCCTTCCATGGATTTGACTAAGATATTGAATATCTATTTGAATACATTATTTCCCATGCACTCCACGATGTGTGTGTTCCTAGGGGTGTCAACACACCTCCATTTCAAGATTTAATTACAAATCTATCGTCAAACAAAGATATTCATATCATTTGGTCCACATGACCTTGTGAATATTAACATCCCAAACACTAAATTCTTACACATTAAATTATTTATCACTAATACAAAATTCCAATGAATGGTTATAGAAAAAGGAACAACATTGAATATTTTGTTTATAAAGTTTAAAATATGCCTTGGATGCCCATCTATAGACCAATACTTCACTCCTCCCATAATTTCATTCATGGATGAAAACTACATTGACACAAAGAACCTTTTAAAAATCAACCATCTAATACATTGGAAATCATTGACGAAGGTATTGGAGAATATGAATTTCAACATATTCTCCACATCGAAAAATTACCTCTATCCTCACATAGGTTTTTCAATCTCATAAAAAACTTATCCAATCACATACCCATTAAATTGACCTCATCCGCCCAAGTATCGTAAATTAGGACTCATCAAATCATATATATTTTTAAAATATTTCTATTTACTTCATTGACTTAGACCTCATCCGCCCAAAGTCTGTAAATCGGGACTCATCAAAGCATAATTTTATTGAAAATATTTGGATCCACTCCGTTGATTTCAACCTCATTCGTCTAAGTCTCATAAATAAGGACCATTCAACTTTCATAAGCATGGACCTCTTCCACAATAATTAGTCAATTACAAACCTTAATCTCTGAAAAATCAATAAAATCAAAAAGAGAAAAAGAGAAAAAATATCCATCACAAAGCTATATGAAAATAAAAAGTGCAAAAGTAAAAAATTATTTTTCACATGTACTCTCTGCACTAGGGGAGGCTGCTTATACAAAACAAAATTAATTATTTCATTCATTGGCAAATACCTCTCTCATTTCATTATTCTATCTTCACACTCTTCACCTATAGAAGCAATTTAATCTTGATCCTATAGGGTATTTCATATCTCATCAAAATGGATTCTTCCATTCCATGTGTTTTTTACGTATAGTCCTATGTAGAATATTACTGATGGAAAAATATCCATATCAAATCCCTCATCACAAAGCTATTTGAAAATCAAAATCCCAAAAGTAAAACTTTCTTTTTCACATTTACTCTCCGCACTGGGGGAGGCCACTTCTACAAACAATTTTAATTATTTCATCCATTGCAGATACCTCTCTCATTTATTTATTATATCTTCACACCCTTCACCTATAGAAAGAGTTAATCTTGATCTTATGGGGTATTGTGATATCTCATCCATGTTTTGGATTATTCCATTCCATATGTTTTTACCTACAGTCTTATCTAGAAGCTTACTGATGGAAAATCCTCCTTTCAAATAATATCTCTTTAGTAGAAGGAGGTAAAATTCTTTACCTTGATCTTTTGTCCCATCTCATTCTAAGGCAATGAGCCCTAGGATCCACCTAGTCGCATGAGGCTGAGATTTGGGGGAAAATTTTCTTTCCCAAGTAAGCACAATACACAAACAAGACAAAATCAATCAAAAATACAAAAAAATCAAAATTGTTACACCTTTCATCCTTCACAGTCTTTGGTGTTGAGCCCATGCTTCTTACTAGTAGCGTGAGACTAGGAAAAGAGAAAGGTACCCTTACTCGCCTACGTCTTGTCTTTGGTGTTGAACCCTTACCTCTTACTTGGTGGTATGGGGAAAATGTAGGGGGTCATTTCAAAAATAAAACAAAATAAAAATCCTCAAGAAAATGAATCAAAAGTGCTTAATCATACGAAATCCAAAGAATTAATTTATTTTCTCATGTTAAGAGAGAACCATTCCTTACACCAGATCTTGCCAATAGTAGGCCACATGCGGGTCTAAGTCTAGTCACGACCTATAAAGTGAAATCATATTGGAATCGGTCAATAATCTTGACTAGAGATGAGTCACATTTTCCCATATGGACCATTGGTAAACATTATGTCCTTACATCCATCATCTTCATTTGCTATACATCACTATCTCATATGTTTTACATCCTTCTTGCTCTCGGTGTTGAGAACTCATATCTTCCTAGTTGCATAGAGTCAAGAATGGAGTTGGATATCTCAATATATTATCATCTACAACTCATTCTGCCAATAGAATGACATATTTATAATTATTTGAACATGAGATAGACATGCACTCTTTACCGAGTTAAAAATTAAAAACTCAAAAAATAAAAACATTCAAAACTAAAAACAAAAACAACCTTTAAAATCCAAAAAAATCTAATGTCAAAAAAAATTAAAAATTTAAAATCTAAAAAAATTAAAAATGAAATTGTTCCAAAAACTCTTAAGAAGTATCAACACAACCCGACGATATTGATCTTTAAACTACTATCCTAGTGATCATTTCAATTATCCTACATTATCAAAAATCATATTACCCTCACGTGTATTATTGCTTGGGGAAATCTTGGCTCTCATGTTCTTCCTCACATGTATCCTTTCTTGGAAAATGACCCATTCAATCTCAGATCATTCTTCAATGTGGATCCAACAAGAGTGTCATTAGGAGTTATTTAACTCGCTCTTTAGTCTAATCTAATCCCCTTGCATGTATCCTTTCTTGGGGCATTTAAATATGCTTAATCCTCATTGTAGAACACATTAGGTGCATAATTAGATGTATTTATTTCAAGCTATGTTACATTGTTTTTATTATTAACCAATTGTAAGTATTTTCTTATCATCTTGCTTTATTTATAACCTTGGAATATTCATCTTAGTGTGTATATTGGGCTTTGTTTTGTATTTTCATCTTCGTTTTGGACTAATTACAAATATTTTTTTACAATCTTAGATTATTTGTAGCTATGGTGCATATTTATTAATGTGTGCATTGGGTTTACTTTTTTTTTTTTTTTTTCTTTTGGACCAATTATAAGTATTTTGTTACCATCTTGGCTTATTCATAACTATGGTGCATATCATCTTACTGATGTATATTGGGTTTGTTTTACATGTTTGTCTTATATCTTTAACCAATTATGAGTATTTTGTTAGCATCTTGGTTTATTAATATCCATGGTTTATATCATCTTACTTGTGTATATTGGGTTTGTTTTAATTTTGTCTTTGTGTGTGTGTGTGTTTGTGTGTTTTGTACATGCATATGGGTTTCTCATCATGGTGCTAACTCTATTGTGAAATAATAATAAAAAATAGGTTCTCTAAAATATACAATCTGAATGGAAGCTAAGCTATGAGCATGTCATCACTTTCATATATCCACATCAAATCACAATACAAAATCATCATCTACACTATGTATACCATCATGTCAATAATGCAGGAAAAAAAAAAAAAAAAAAACCATCTCATCATCATATATACAATGTCAACATGTAAACATGTCATCTACACATATATACATCAAAGTTCCATCAAGGGCATCATGTATATAAAAATGTGTGCCTTCATCACGAGGCATATACCCAAAAAAAAATCAAAATTTCCATCCATCATACATTGAGTCATGGATGATTATATCCTACACTAAGACTTCTTGGTGCATCTCATCTCCTCTCCATGGTGGCAGCATATGAAAAATATAATCAATCTCAAAGGCCTATGAGATATTCCTAGCCTCACAAATCTATTTCATGTCCTCTCGACTATAACCTAGGACCATCTCGACCCTCATGAGTATGCTACCTCATATAAGGTTCTATAATATCCTACCTCATGTGATACAACAATCAAATACTTTATAACTTATCCCATACTACCCCCTACTCTCTCTTACCATGTAACGAGTGACATCCCTCTCCATCCATGGTAAACTATTATATATGTGATGCAAGCTAATCTCTCTCAATAGTCACTTGTTATCCATGTTGTAGATATTTATGAGACATGATCAATATGTCATCTCTCCCACATAACCATGTCTCTCTATGTCTGTAATGAAATATCTACAACTAAATGCCCTGAGGTGGTACCAATGGAAATTACCTATAAACATCCTCCTCTCCCTCATCTCCCCAACCATCATCACCATCACATCTCCATCTCCAACCCCATCTCCATCTATGTATTCTCTTATAGGACCCAGTGGTGAATCTAGAACCTGAAACTACTACTAGCTTGAACCTAACCTATACTGTAGTCCCCGAACCTTGTACCAACTTGTCCTATGACCCCTTATGTCCCTATGCCTAAACTTGTATTAGTCCCTACACCCTATATCTATTCCTATGATTTTACTCAGTCAATTGGCCACCTGATCCCACCTCTCCCACCTCTCTCCTCTAGTATCCTAGTGCACTTGTTATGCTTGTTGTTATATTATATACTATGGAATAGTGATACACAGGGAATAATAATACCTACATACCATGTTGCATACTTTTCATCATCCCTGATCCTCAATATATCTTGTAAATCCCAAACCTTGGTATAACTCCTCCAAAACTAGCCCTCACAACCCTCTCTTTGATACATGCCCCAAAATAAATTGTATCTCTCATGTGTCACTCATGCATACCACTCTTCTCTCTCCTAATATATCTTAGATCAACTCCTAACTACCACATGATCCTATCTAGTTTATATCTCTCCATAATGTGTGCATGGATCCCAATCATGAAGTGGTCCACCTCTACTATAACTAACTCTGTGTCATTTGTCATCCATCTATACCACCTATATGGTCTCCATGTATCATCATGTAAACTATAGATCATCTATGGTACATGTGTATAACTTTATATCACCCCGATGACCTTTGTGACCAAACCACTATCTCCCATCCAAATTTCAATGGATCATTTAGTTTTCTATCTCTCTAAATATGCCCCAAATGGATGACTCACAACAATATGATCCCATGAGCAAATTTGTAGTAAGGTAGCTGACCAAATATCATCTCTACTCTTTGTATACTATCAAATGAAAATATCTCTATATAAGTGAGCAGATGTAGGCCCCATGAAAATATTGTTCCTCTCATCAAATATATCATGATACTAATAAGTCCTAGCTAAAAGTGACTACCAGTCTTATCAGGCAGTAGGTAGCCGCTGATAAGATCCATCAAGTAAATAGATATTATTGCCATAGTATCATCCTCCATACACTCATAAAGATGAATGACCATGCTCTCTCTATAGATTTCCTCCAATCCAAATAATGACCATATGTGTGCCCTTATCCATTCACTACACACTACCATCCCAATGTACTATTTTATCTACCATATCGACACTCACAAATCCAATATACATCCTCCAATGTGACTATCATCTCATCCCATGGATAATCTGAAATGTCTATGACTCTTACTGTGTCATCACTCAGCCAGTGAAGTAAGTGAGAAGTGATCCATCCTGATACCTAGAAGCTAACCCACATATGATAGGATTATTTCCTCTAACAATACACATAACCATCTCCTCTCTCTGATTCATGCATCTCTCGAATGACCTGCAATAGCATTGTCCACCACACATCTAAGGTGTATAGTCTCTACTGAAAAAAACAAAAAAAAACATTGTTAGACTCTTTATTCCTTTTTAATTATAATTCATCCTCTAAATCTCTTTTTATATATTCTTCTTCTATACTAGCACACCTATGTTATGCTAGCATGTACACACTATATGCTAGCACATGTCATGTTAGAATGTGTACCTATTAATTCTCATGCACTACCTATACATGCTCACTAGTGTGTGCAACACGCTAACATGTTTCCCCCTTCATGTTTATATGCCTACATCTACACTAGCATGTACGATGCCACGCTAGCGCATATTGTGGGTCACACTAGTGTAGCTAATTGTGTGTGCTAGCTTAAAATTTCAAATTTCTTCTATAGCCAAAAATGCAATAAATACATTCAAAAGATAAGTTTTTTAGATACATACCACATCATTGTCATTAGGAGATCATCCAAACTCTTAAACACGATCTGATCACACGATACAAGTGCTCGGATGATGAGCCATATTTATCACAATTCATAGCACAAATCTCACTTAAAGGGGAAAATACGCTATAGTAGCAAAAATAGCCAATGATTTTTACAAACCTCCCACCCTTCTACTTATACCCTTCTCCTAACCCTAATTTCTCCATTTTGGCCTTTGCACTGCACCTCGTACCTAATTTCTATGTTTTTTCATATTCTCCTTGACCATGACTTCTTCTTCTCTCTTTCTCATATCAATATGGGTTCCATTGCTTGTCACCTTTCCCACCCACTCAAGGGGACATTCCTCGGTAATAATTTGACTTGTTGGGGCATCTAAATGCTTCATCGAGGAAAATCAAACAGTCCAAACCACTTTATTATCATTTTTCCACCATTTTACAGTGTCTACTATCTTTAAAGTGTTATTACTCCATAATAACACTTTAAAGAGGGGAAAATGTAAACACCCCAAAATAACCACTACGCATTATAAATGTTCAAAATATTATTAAACCCATTGTCCTCTCTCTAGAATTAATTTAATTAATTCTATTTCACCCTATCACCCCCTTAGCTAATTTTATTAGCTAATTTAATATCAAATTAATTAAATAAATCCTCACATATCCACTTTCATATTTAAATAAATTAAATATCCTCACATCCTATCCACCTCCTCAACTCAAGTTGACTAAAATCATGACTAAAGCTAAAAATCATTATTAAATTCAAGAAGATATGTTTAAATTAACTCAAATCATGCATTTGAGTTAACTAAAGATATCTCCCAAGTCATGGCAATCCAAAATTAATTCACATCCTTCCAAAAGCAAATCATTTAGATAACATTTTGGGTGAATATAATAGAGGAAACATGTACAACCCTTGCCAACTCAAAAATGAGTCATCGATGCAAATATAGAACAATAGTTCAACTCTTCAATCAATTTGGAAACTCAACTAAACAACTCAGTCATGTTTAGTTATCTCCAAATCAACTCAATCTAATATTAGCTTGAGAATTCTCCTTAGCTATAAATTAATGGTCTTTCCTTCAAAAATCATAGGTCCTCCCAATATGTTGAACAAGATTTTTCAAATTTTTGAAATGATGTAACAAGGTCATTATTTTCATTCGATAAAAAGTGCTTCAAGGCTAGTCCTTTAGTAGGCTTAGGAAGGGAAATTTTGGCCATTTCATGGAAGATGTGCATCCTCTAGAAAGGATATAAAATCCCATAATCATTTGGAGGTGGTATTGGAGATCCATGAAGGTGTTAGAAGTGATTTGGAAATACATAGGGAATATTTGGAGGTTTAGGGACAAAGTTGTGCAAAAGTGAGTTTTTAGGTGTAAGGAGTAAGTAGTCAAAATTTGAACATGAACTTCTCCTAAGGATTTCCAGAAATCCATAAGGAGCTGGAAGGAAATAAAATAGGCATTGGAAATATGGAGGAATTATCTACATGGTGGAATCATCACATTTTTCACAAGACTTAATTGTTTCTTGAGGAAGCTCAATATTTGTGGGCACACCCTGTTGTCCCGAAGAAAAAGGAGATAAATTTTGGAGATGAAATCATAATTGAAGTTTTAATAATATTTTATTGATCTTGAAATGGTCTTGGGAGTCAAAATAATATAAAATTTCATATAAAAATACCATCTGGAGCTTTGAATATTATATCTTCAAGTCCTCTCTAGTGCAAGGTGTGCTTCTCATACTTAGCCAAATTTTGAAGTGACACATGTCAGCTTCTGGATCCATGACACACTTTCATGGCCCTCTTTTCCTTTTCCAAGATCACTATTCTTATTTAGTTCCCCATACGACCCTCCTCAACCTGATGGAGTTCTTGACTGTTAAGCCCATTTCCTCAAGCCTACCCTAGATTTGCCAAGTGGCACAATCTTACTCAAAGCACATTTTTGTGTCCCTCTTGTCTAGGGGCTTAAAATTTATCCTATCACATCCCTTCCCAAGGCCTCAAACCCATCAGAAAAGGGTGGGTAAAATTTTACATGTCAAAAAAATTTAAAATGTAAAAATCATTTGACAATAGAGAAGTGCAAGTTACTTTTAAAATTGTCAAAAGAAGGGCTATGGTGAAAAATGCTTGTCAACAATTTGTGTGAAATTTTTAAATCTTAATAAAAAAATTTTATGAATTCTACAAAAAAAAATCACCTCCAACTTTCTAGGATCTATGTGTGACTCACAGATACGTTAGACAAGACATATTAAGCAATTATCAAATAAAATAAAATAATAAATATACTACTACTATAATATTATTAAGGTCAAATCCCAAGTTTCTAGCAAGTTGGTGATGCCATCTCAATGAATACTTGAGCACAAATACCTAAAAACCAAATATTTAATATTACCATTTAGGGTTCTGGCCTTTGCTTGGGATTCATTCAGACATTTTATCTTTTGCCTTGTATTTGTCTCCGCTTCTTTTTTTAAGAGCCACCTTGGGAAGTAGAGAACAGAGACAAGATTGAAATGCACACAAATATCCACCCACTTGAGAGCATGAAAACATAATTTGGAGTAGATCAGATCAAGCGTGCATAGTGGCCATGAGATCGATATGAGTTAATATGATTATTTGAAGTCGGGAAGAGCTTGCATAAAAGTGTTGAGCTAATCTCAAAGGGTGACTTCAATTTGTGATTCGCAATACAGATGTCGAGTAGGATCTATGGGATCCACATTGGTGTCGAAGGATGGGATGGGCTCATAATGGTCTTGATCTAGATCACCCATATCAATTCAAACTAGGTGTGTAGACAAGCTAGGGGTCAAGATGATTGGATTGCCTCAATTTGTATACAACATGAAAGGAGCTAGTTGTGGCTTACTTTCAGGAAAAAAAGGTCAAGAAACTTGAGGAGATCTTACATTATGACCCTTTCAAAGAAAATTTGAGCTAAGTTTCGAGTTTCTCCCTAACGCAAAGGTTGATTATACCTATCCGAGATGGAAGAATGCAGGGTAGAGGAGATGAGATCTTTGTATAAGGGGTGAACATGTAGAGATAAGCTTCTTTTTCCATTGAAATAACCCCTCCAAGTCATAATTTATATCTTCTCTCTAACCATTTTTCATTAGTAGTAATGTGGAGGCTAACAAGAATTTTTTTGCTCAAGACAATGTGGCTCAACTATATTCATAAGGAGTTGAGGAAGATGGTTGTGGAGAAGTTTAGGGAGAATTACGAAGGGTGAGTGTGAATAATGGAGTAGTCTAATTTGGTAATACATCATTTATGTGTAGTAGATTTGAATGCATATTGTGCATGAGGTGAATCTCTTGGCTCTTAAATTTGATTAAAAAATATCTCGAGGTATCTCTCGGGTGACATAGTTAGTGTGGGTGTTTCAATGTATAGATGCACATTTTCTTTAATTTAATTGGAAAAAATCTAATTTAATGCATTTTACTAGTTAAAATTTACATGGGTTTTAATTTTAGTGGTTAAAATCTGAATGAATTTTTTTATTGAAGTGATAAGAATCCAAATGGGTTTTAATTTTAGCACTAAAATCCAAGTAAAAGCTAAAGTTATTTATTTTATTATTTACAATTTTTTCATAATGATTTTGATAAGAGATTCCAGTGTCCCACATACAATTTGACATTTTTATGTGTTTATTAATGTGCGTGTCTTTTTGTATAATTTCAATTGTTTGTTTATGTATTTATTTATTAAATTTATTTAATGCTTATTTTAGTTATGATGATTTTTAGAAAATTATAATATTGCAAATTTGGGCTTTCATTACATCATAATTTAATTATTTTACCAGTTTAAATGCATCTTAATTTTACACCATTCTGATCGAGGGTTCGTTTTGTTTGGATTCTTGAAATTTTCCCTTTATTTAAGGTGTCAATAAACTCGTACACGATTTTATAAAAAAACAATTTTTTATTTAAAAATGTATTATTAATTTTTGTGACGTGGATACTTGATTTATTCTTGTCATATGAAGTGTAAAATATTCATACTACTTTTCATCATCGAAGGGTTGGTCCAATATTTTCCCTTCACAATAAAATTTAGACCAGCCCTTCAAATTTGATCCTCTGCTCTTGTCCCTTTTGCAGGGGATAGAGGGGAAACAAATATGTGCCCAATCTTATCCCCTCCCGAGGTTACTCACATGACCAATTTTTAGCCCCTGTGCCCAAACATGCTTTTTTATCTCCCTCACCTTACACCTCATGATGACAAGTAGCACATGTTATGAAATATCCTATTTAGTGTGTATATTATATTATATTAATGTGTTTGAGTGATTATATTTTTAGGAATTCAGGGTTTTTAGTGCTCCATATATATATAATTGTAACGAAGTTCTTTTGTTGTTCAAACAACTTGCTAGAATAAAAGAGTAGTTTCCTACTTTAAAAGAAAACTCGCCTCCTATATATTTATTTCGAATGAATTAAAATATAGTCATATTATTAATCAAATCTGAACCAAACTTTAGATTTGGTATCAAAGTAGCTATGAGATCCCGATAATTGAGTAGGGTGGCATTATTTTTGGTCTAGTTGTCCGAGTATGCTAATCATTAAGATGAGAAAGAGTCCAGTTTATTTTAGTGAATATTTAAATCAAAGATGTATATTTCTCAAAATTTTGTCTCAATAAAATACTCGTAACTTTATCATTTCTCAATGAAATTGATAATTTCAAAGTGTTCCAAAATCTCGTGACATGAAGAATAAAACCTAGAAATCATTTTATAAAATGTGTTTTGATAAGTGAGTACTTTTTTGCGAAATGTGACGGGTTTTGGGCTGCGTTTGACCTTTACGGGAGACGTGTTCCATATTTGGGCATCAAATTACATGGATATTAGAATTATCTTATTGCAATGGACCAAATAAATATTTATGTAGGTATTCTGGGCCACTTTTGTTTTTTTGACATCTTTTTTTGTATCAATTCTTAGAAAAATGGAGAAGTTAAGTCTTGTTGAGAAGTTTGATTGAGAAGGATTTGTGGGATGTCGTTAAACCTAATACTACAATACCAAAAATGCAATGGATCTCGCAAAGTGGACTATCAAGGATCAAAAGGCCTTGGGAACCATTGGTCTCAGTCTATCTAAAGCTTACCTACACCATGTGGACTTCACAAAGTCTGCAAAGGAGATTTGGGAGACTTTAAACAAGCTTTTCAGATCTAAAGCAGATAGTGCTGAGATGACTATAAAACAGAGATTATAAGGATTAAATATGGGCGAAGGTGCAAAAATGGAAAATCATATAAGCAAATTTTTCTCTCTACTTAATCAACTCGTAGGAATTAATGAAAAGGTAAACGATGATGATGCCAAAGTAATTATTTTGAATAGTTTTCCTAAAAAAATGTCTCATATGGTTTTTACTCTGAGCAAGCTTAACATTGGTTTGTAAAACAATGATTTATACTCTTCTTGATCATAATGAACCTTCTGAGCCAGAAGAGGAGGTTTTATATGTGCACAATAAAGCTAGTACATCATCAAAAAGGGAAAGTATACTTCAAAGCATGCTCCTTCATGAGGAAAGGTTAAATGTTTTTATTGCAAAGAATTAGGACATGTAATTTTGAATTGTTAAAAAAGGGCACAAGATCTTCTTGAGGATAAACTAGATCTAAAGGCCTACTTAGCTGAAGAAACTAACTAGGATGAATATTCCAATGATGAAGAACTCTCTTGCCCCAGTGATGAAGAATTCTTATGGTAAATCAATACTAGAGGACAAAGGGAATGGAGGATGGAGGGCAATCAGCACCTCTCATCACCACCAACGACGGGTTGCATATAGCACTAGTGGCACATTTTTTATAATATTTTCAGTTATTTGCTTTGAATGGTGTGTGCAGAAATAAAACATGTTATACATTCCCTACCAAAGATCAAAATGAGGAGGATGTAATTTTTGGAATCTAAGAATACTTGTATAGGAGGCCAAATTGAATCGGATTGATTCTCTGACGACAGAGATTCTTTGACTATTGTACTTCTAATATCAATTGGCCGATGAAAGAGCGTTGACTGGAAGTGAAAGCAAGAACTATTGAGTTCACATATATAGGTGAATCGGTAGAAGTGTGATCATCCAAGATGGGAATCAATGTGGTGAAGCAGATTGGTCATGTGCAAAGTAAGATCCAAGCTAGCAAAGATGTGGAGGTATACAATTTTGTTTCCATTTTTTCAGATGTACTTTTTCTATGTTCGCACTAAGGGGTGAATGTTAGGAAATATCCTATTTAGTAAGTACATTATATTATATTAATGTGTTTGAGTGACTATATTGTTAGGAATTCAGGGTTGTTAGTGCTCCATATTTATATAATTGTAATGGAGTTGTTTTTTTGTTCAAACAACTCGCTAGAATATAAGAGTAGTTTCCTACTTTATAGGAAACTCTCTTCCTATATATTTATCTCGAATGAATTAAAATATAGTCACATTATTAATCAAATATGAACCAAATTTTAGAGCACAATCTTGCTCAAAGAAAATTTTCATTTCCCTCTTGTCCCTTTTTTCAAGGGGACAAAGGGGACACAAAAATGCGCTTTGGTTCAAACCATAAAACCCTAATTTTTAATCGTAATTTGCTTTCACAACCATGGTTAGAACTGCAGCTTGCCATGATGACTCAAAAATAAAATAGACTTTCTTGAAACCTCATTTATTTACATGGTTTGACCTGATCTCCATTTCTGAAGTTGTAACACCTCTAAATACATGATAAAACATTGGACATGTTGCCAAAAATTTTCTAGGGCAGCCACGACCATGAAAACAATGATTTCTTCATAACTTTCAAGCTTGAAACTAGATTTTAATGAGATTTTCAAAGAAGATCACCATCCCAGTGCCTTTGAGAAGACCATTACTAAAAACCTAATGATGACCTAGATTTTAAATAGCATCAAACTGGAAACCCATTCCCTATAAGTTGATTTTTCAGTTTGCAAGAGATCTAGCGGAATGATCACTGTGAAAATTGGAGCATAGGATCCCAGGAAGAGTCAAATCTGATGAGGGTATTTTCATTGCAAATGGAAAATAGTAAGTGTAAATTGTAAAAATAGAAATTTTTTAGTGCATCCACTTATTAAAAATAGAAACCCTCTTAAAATAGTAAGCTCTCATTACTCAACATTCAAAAATAGTGAAAACAACAAACTAGGAAAAACAAACAATTTTCTCGAAAAGGTATTTTCCAACAAAGTAGCTAAAAATAGAAACTTTCTAAAAATAGTTTTAAAACATCAATGAAAAGGTACTCTAAGTATTTTAGGATCTTTATAAGACTAAATTTGAGCATAAAGGTAAATTTTCCCAAAATTGTAGCTCTTAAACCTTACCTACCAAAAATAGAAAGTTTCATATTCTAGTGTAGAAAGTTGCAGTTGGTTTCATTTTCACTCATTTTGCTGATTTTTTGAGTCATTAAGTTATAAGTATCTAGTCTAGCTCCTATTTCAACCCTAGTCTCATAATATCTAGGTGTGGGTGATAGTGATGTTTCTCACATGGACCTAGAAGACCTAAAGAGTCGGATGCTCGAAGGCCCAAGAGAACAAATTAAATATAAGATTTTGACAAGAAAATTTGATGTTGTAGGAGGTCACCTTATATCTATTTAGAGTACCGAGTTGGTAGTAGCATGTGCTCAACACTATGATCCAAAATCAAGAATCATAAAAGAAAATGATAATTTCGTACTTGTAGAGCTCACCTCGAAGGGCATCTCACAATGTATGCAAATCCCAATAGGTAACATGGTCTTAGTTTCAAATGAGTTTGCATTTGGTAATGATCAAAGACTAAATTATATATCCATAGTTTTTGCACTTTGGGATAATGGTTGAAACAAGGGAGGAATCCTTCTTGTGTACCAAAGCTTTTCTAAAGGTGAGTTTCATGAAGGCTATTTGGATGCAATCATTTTGTTGAGCAGGGTAATGGGATTGAAAATCCCACAAGTGAATTTCAATATTGGATGGCACAATTCATCCTCATTTTCATCAAAGGAAATCAAATGATTGATTAGGGATAAATCATAAGTGATAACATCCACCATTAATTACTCTAGTTGCAGTCACCAAAAGGTTTGCAATGACATCATATATGGTATATTCACTCGTGAGTACAAGACCATTCAAAAGCTTGAATATTTATCAAAAAAATCTCGAGGGCCCCTACCTTGAAAGGTACCCACAACTCACTCTCAAAGAAATAAATCATCATTTTTATAGGGTGAATGATTCATTCACCATGTTTGTCATTTGGTTACTTGAAGGTAGTCCAAAGTTGAGATTATCTTCTCAAGTTGTATAATTGATTGAGAAATATGGGTCATATTTCACTCAATTTTCAACCTTGTCTTATATCATAGTTTCAGGTTTGACCTCACTCCTTAAAAGCTTCCAAGATACCTCAATGATAAGATTTTGATGTTCAAATATGTAGATAGACTTTCCCATGTCAATGAAAAACTCAAGAACCATAAGAAGAAAGGTGTGTCATTTCTTATCTCTCTTGGAATCTTTTCATGTAAGAATGTCACTAATGACCTCAAGTCTTGAAGCTTCATTTTCCCCCTTAAACCTCTATTCATATACACACGGGGTATATTTTAACATCCGAATAAACCCCAAGATCTTCATCTCCTCAATTTGCACCATGTTCCTCAAATTAAAGATTACTAGGTCAACTGCTTAGATGATTTTGAGGTAAGAAAGTGAGATCACATGAGGATGACCATTGACCAAATGAGAAAATTCATATTTGATTGGTTTTGGATGTTGTATAAGATGATGGGACCAAGTTGTATGATCTTGAATACTAAGCAGTGAATGTCTCACCTCTCCCACAAGTCTTGTGGAGTGTTCATGAGTAAGGGGATATCAATGAAAGAACCGAAATAGTAATCCAAATATATAAGGAATGGTTTAATAAAAAATGTCTGCATACATCAAATTAGGTGGTCTTCAACTCTCATAAGGTATGATATCATCTCTCATCTATGAAGACAATCAAGAGTACTATGATCTCTACTCACTCAAGAGATCCCACAAAAGAAATCAATGGATGATGAAATTTTCCCACTACAAGAGGTTGTACAAGAAATAAAAGGCCATTCAAGACCCTGTATAAGATATAGAACAAGGAGAGATTGATCCTTCTCATCCACCAATTCCACATTAGTCTTTAAACATCTCCTCCTATGTGGCTAAGCCAACTCAACAAATGCAAGATGTACCCTCTCGCACTGAGCCTGAAACTACAATCATGCCTAGTGCTGAACTTGAAACAATGAAGGTATTCCCATGGGTACAAGAAATGAATGAAGGAGAGACTCACACATTACAACATGAAGTGGTGCTATATTTTCAAGCTATTTCAATGATGGTGAAAACTAAGTGAGGTAAGAAATCCCAAATAACTTCCTGCTTCTTCAATGGTGCCTCAGAAACCAATATGTGGAAGTATCTTGGCCAAAGGTAGTAAATTCCATTGGTGAGATGAACCCATCTGACTATGAAATGACCACAATTCCTTTGGGGCTAACAACACATGAAGGAGATGCTCATCTATTCAAAGAATCTTCCACTCACCTTCTTGCAAGAAATGAAGAATACAAGGAGAAGATTGAATAATTGGAAGAACATGTGAGAACTCTCACTTCATATGTTTAATCCTTCATGGATCCTAATTTCATCCCACCTCTTCCATCCAAGTAATTCACTCCAATAAGTAGCTTTGATCTAGAATCAATCAAGAAAGTGAAGGGATACAAAATGCAAGTGAAGCCAATAATAAGTGGGTGAAAAAATCCTTTGAAAGGTAAGACATTATTTCTAGATATTATTTCATTGTTTGAATTCATTCTTTATCATTTTTGTGAAAGTAAATATGATTGGGGATGATATTGAAAAGGAAAAAGAACATTGGGATTAGGTATTTCCACTAGTGACTAAGATGGGAAACATCAATTCTTTTGTATTGGTAGGCAGAAATGTGTTCAAATCTATATCTGAAAACATGTCTCCAATTTGGTCTCGAACACTAGTTTCTCAAAGATGATATGAGATGTTGAATCATTATCTTGATGAGTTGGATTATTGTGATGGGATCACTTCACGTGATGTAGGAAAATGTAAGCAAGGAAATGTATAAGCTTGGAGCACCTACAATAAATGAAATTACTTTAGTGAATGATCTCCTAAAACCATTCAAGGAACTGGTTAGAAAAGAAGTAAGAGACCCATTCTCTTTCAATGAAGACACCTTGAAATCCCTTGCAGAGATCAGATGTAGTATGTCTAACACTGCAAAGGAGCATAAATCCTAGTTCATGAAATGTAAAAGAATCAATAATACCTCCAAGAATTGGCTTAAGGCTTTAAGCTTTGTGCACATTCCATAAGCGAAAAAGGTTACTCTTGCAAAAACTCATTTCAACAAAGAATTAAAGGAAATTGATATTTCTCAAAGAGCACTCTCCCAAGCTCCTTCAATAAGAGGATATTCATTAGTAAATACATCATCTTCTTCAGAATATTTATCTCCCTCTTCTCTCTTTCCCACCCCTTTCTTATCTTTTCTCATGTTTTATTTATTTATTAAGGGGTTTACTTTTCACTTTTCATATTATTCATTTAAATGTGACCTATAGTCAAACATTGTAATGAGTTTCCTCCAATTAATAAAAAGGAACTCACTTTCTTTCCTAGGGATATGAAAGGTCACAAGTTGTAAAGGTAAGTGAAAATTTGTGTGGGGGTAGGTAAAGATTCATTTCATAAATCTATATATTGTATGACTCCCTCATTCCAAAGGGTTGTCAATTTTGAGTCTCTAAGTAGATAGCTAGTGCACTACAAAGAAACAAGCAAAATATGACATTCTTCTATTTATTTTCTATATGTTTCCTCCATCTCTCTTTTCAGCTTTGTGCATATGACAATCTTGTATAACCAAGAAAGGTGTTAGAGCATTTGATGAATGGATTAATGAAATTTTGTGTTCATGATTCATTGTGTCTTGCCATTGTTAACAAATTTGTTTTCTTCTAATTGTGTGTGGATAAATTTTGGTTAAAAATTGTAAAAATATTCTAGTTCCTATTTACAATATTAACCCCTCTCTCTCAAATTTCTCACTCCCACTATCTCACCTCTCAAGAAAATTCTTCCCTTGCACTAGGTGTAAGCATTTGTCATAGGTTTAGTGGAGTGTCCTTGTGTGATCCCTTTCCTATTGGGCACCTATGATATTTTTTTATTTTCGTTCAATAAAAGGATTCTCCCCTTTTACAAGCAAGAGGGACATAGTCCCAAAGCATTGGTCAAAATCAGCCATTTTTTCCTCAGTAACAAATTATTTTTCCAACAGTTTTTGGCACCCACCATGGGGTAGATTTTATTGTCTCTACACCACCTCATAAACTAAAAAAATCCATAAAAATTAAATAAAAATCCAAAATTATTTAAAACTATAAGAGTCTTCATATATGCTCTACATTTTTCTCTCCATGGTTATCCCTGGAAATCCTCCTATGTTGCAACCTAATCTCCTTTTCTTCTAGGATACCCAAGAAGACCTCTCACTGATTTAAGGAACCACATTTGGCATAAAAATAGAACTTTATCCACTATCACATAACCTTAAGAGTTTTTGACCTTAAAGAAGAACGTCCTGAAGTTCTACAATGTCCAAGACACACTCTATATCAAAGCAAAGAAGAGATTTGTAGAAATATGTTTTGAGTTGTGCATTCATCCGACAAGTTGGAAGAAATAAGGTATAAGAGGGCCTCTAGAGCTAGTGGTGTTACTGACCTGACATTTCAAGAGAAATTTCAATCCTATTTTAGACTTCCTATCACTCATATTGTAAGGAGAATAGATCAAGAGTATTTTTCTGAGTTTGATCCTAGCTTGCCTCTTGAACACTCCATTGACGGATCAATAGTTGTGATGCAAAAGCATCAGGGAAAGAGAATCATTAAGGTTTCAATTTTAATTCTAGTCATGAATTTGAGCTATTGGAAAGATTTAGAGGTCTTAATAGGATAAAACAATCCATTTTCAAGTAGTTGAGAAGGCTTAAAATTGAATATCTTCATCTTCTAATTTGCCCTCCAAAATGGGATTTGAATTTGAAAAGGCTAAAGAAGGAGAATTTGGATTAGAAAGTGGATTGATGGAGGTTTTAATGAATGTAAAGTTGTGTATTAGGTGTATTTACATGGGGGTCATAGGTCCTAGGATGAGTGAAAAATAACAAATGCATAAAACTTTATAAAATGCCTCATTATGTGAGTGTTAGCATATGAAGGGTCATATGACAAGTCATTGGAAATCAGTTAGGGTTGAGTATAGTGTGAGAAAATATATAAATTCGAAGGATATTTATTTATCAAGGATTTCTCAAGGATTAGAGTGGGGAAGACAATGAAATCATGAAGTTTTGTATGAATAATCTAATCTAATGTGATAAAGCTCAAACTTTGTTTGTGTATGAATAATAAGATTGTGATTTTGCATGATCTCATAGAAGTATTTGAGTTGTGATCCTAGTATTTAATATTTAATATTAATGATCTTGTGGTGAGTAGAGGTTTGGTGTGTTCATTCAACCATTGATGAGATACTTTGTTTCCTTGAGTTGAATTCTAAAAAGAACTGACCTTGACTATGTGACTGTGTATCTTCTTCTAAAGGATTTTAAATATATCTATTTAAAACCATCAGGAGGAGCATTTTACTATTAAAATTTGTGTGATATAAATATTTTGGGGGTTGATATAGGTTTGGAAGAAGGATTTATGTGATTCTTTCATAGTGTATGCATGAAAACTCGAGGAACTAGACTACCACTATGTTTTCTCTCGGTTTAATGAAATCTTAGTCTCCAAGTAATTAGGATGATTGCAAAGAGTTATGAAATCACCAGGTGGGTTGTGTTTGAGATAATGTTATTAGAAAAATACAAGTTTAATCAATAAGGAATTATACTCTTCAAAATTAGGAAAAGAGGGTTTCAAATACTTTGTTCCCACATATAGGAAAACAATATTTTTGTTTAATTGATAAAAATGTATTCTTTATTTTATTTACTTGTTGGCACATGATTATGGGATAGGTTGAGATATACGTTCAGGAAAAAAATTAAGCCTTGAAAATGACATTACTTCATTATATAAGCAAAAACATCTTCTCGAGCTACACATAGCCATACAGCTAGGGTTTGGAAGAAACTAGATTTTGATGCCTCTAAACCTCGAATATTGAGTTGAAACATAGTAGATAGAATTTTGAAAACCTATTTAATAGTATTATGAAATAATTTTAAGAAACCATTGGTTAAAATGTGTTTTATCCATGACATTCTAGGTGAGGGTTGCATGCATAGTTAAAAGGGTTAATTGAGAAGGTCGACTTCTTAAGGAGGTAGGCTTAGATTGTGAATCAAATAAAGAAACTTTGAATGAAGGTTAAATAGGAAAATGAGTTTCCAAAAAGGTGAAGGAATTATTTTGAAAACTCCAAGGTGAGAAGATAAAGCTAATAAACCAGAGGTGTAGGGATAGTAGAGGTTATATCACTCAGCAAAGAGAAAGTGAGAATGAGAGGAAAGTATTGAGAGTTGAATCAATAAATTTAACCCTCACCTTCATTAAAAAAAAGGATAGTTGATAATATGATTAGGTTATAATGGGTACCTCTAGGTGTTTCTAAATATGACACTACTAGAAGTTTACTTCTTAAGCACATATGGAGGACAATTTGGAGAACTAAAAGTGAGACTGAGATTTTGTTCATTTGTAATCATAATAACATTGGTATTTATTATGTTGAATCTTATAAAAATGTGGTACATGGATAATTAAGTTAGTTAAGGTATATTGTGTCAAAAATGCATGATATTACTTAGGTAAGGAGAAGAGTTAAAAGTCAAACTTGACATAAGCTAAAGGAATCAAGATATTACTTAGCAAAGTACAAATTGTCAAGTGGATAAGGAATTTGGAAAAGGTATAGGACATGGTATATAGGTGAGGAAGGTGATTCTATTCCTTTATAATCAATAATTTTTCTTTTTGAACCATATTTGAGACTAAGAAGAGGATGTTTAAAACAAGGTATGAAATGTAAAATGTTGTTCTTGTTTTGATAAGTCATTGAATGAGAATGAATTTAGATTATTCCTTTGCATCAATTTTAACCATCAAATTACAATTCTCCAGAAGAATAAATTTTAGAAGAATATATAAAAAGATTTGTAGAATAAGTAGCCAAGGAAGAAGAACTAGAGATAGCCCAACAAGAACCATTTCCTTGGGGACAAAACATGGGCTTATTGGCTCTAACTCCCCCTTTGCATGAATTACCCAAAGGATCTAGAAATAAATTTCCTAAATTCTATGGATATGGGAAGAATCACCTTGATGATCACATTACATATTTCATAACAGCGTGTGGGGTGTTAGGTGTGGGATATGAAGATGTATCAGTTCATTTATTCATAAAATCCTTACAAGATGTTTTGCAGACTAGTTCTATCATTTACCAAGGAGATCTATTACCAACTAGGATGATATGAAATCCAAATTTGAATCTAGGTTCAAACCAAATGAGGATTCTCACGCTCTTCTTTCCCAATGGTCTCAGTTGAAGAAAGAGCCTTATGAGCCCATGAGGGAGTTTTCATGAGAGTTGGATAAATTCAATAGAATTCTCTACAAGATCCTTGAATCTTCCCAACCCACGAAGGATAATAAATTAAGATTCTTCACTAATGTGTAGCTTCTTGAAGTCAATTTCATGATGAGAAAAAATCAACCAAAAGGAGGCAAAAACTTTCTTTCAAGGTAGAAGATGACTTGATTATGTCTGGAAAGATCAAAAAGGGTCCAAACGAAGAGAAGGATCGAGCTAAAATTTTGGAACCATAGACTCATTAGTACAAAAATTGGTTAATGATGTTCTCTCTCTTAAGAAGAAATTTTCCCAAGCCTCTACGTATAGGGATGATTCTAGAAAGAATTTTTCAAATAAGTAGAGGATTGGTCCACCACCTCAAATAATTTCTCTAGAAGCACCTCCTATAAGTGTATCTTGTGACACCGAGGAGGAGGAAGAAGAACTAGTAGAACCAGAAAAGAAAATTAGGATAACAATGTCCTAGAGATTGAATAAGTTGAAGATGATGCACAATTTGATTTCCTCAAGTATTCCTCAAATGGAGAAGATGATGATGAATATGTACCTAGCTTCTCATGTTCGATTCACCCACTCCCAATCACAAAAGTAAATTTCATCCACTACTATGAAAAAGAAGAAGACTGAAGATCCTCCTATGACGACTCTACAAAATATAATGATCAATAGAGGATGTCCCCTTCTACCTTCCATAGAGTCAGAAGGATAAGTCAAATCTCGTGACAAGCAAGAAGCTATCTGTTGTCCCAATTAATTCTCCCAATACTCCTCCTAATTCTAGTTTTGTTTATGAAAAGATGGTCCTTTAAAAGCTTTTGATGTTCCTACAAAATCAGCCACTACTCCCCAAACATCTACTCCCATTGATAAATTTATTCCAACTCCAAAGGTAGTACCTACCTCATACCTCAAAGAACCCATTGTCCTGGGGGTACACACCTCATCTCCATCTATCTCTATTGACATTATAGAACATGTAAACAGATACATAGGTTAGATTTCTGAATCAATTCTTACAAACTCATTCGGGAAATTCAATAGGCTTTTCTCATTATATCAAAGGTAATAGTTCAAATCCTAATAAAATAATTCATAGTTCCAAAGGACTACTACCAACTCCACCTACTTCTCCATCTCATAATATGCTTACTTTGAGTGCATCCAAGACCAATAAAGTTGAGCCATTCTATCTCTCCCTTCTTATTAAAGGTCATCAGTTGAATAATTGCATAATAGATTCAGGAGCTTCTAATAATGTGATTCCCATAAAAGTTGTTAATTATCTCATAATTACCATGAAATGGGATCATGGATATTTTTAATCCATGGATTCCAAGGAAGTCCCACTTGTGGTGAAAATCAAGGATGCACAGTTGCTCTCACTGATTTTCTGGACAAGAAAGTATTGTTGACTATTTTGGTAGCAGATATCCCGACATCTTTTGGAATGTTGCTAAGTAGAAGTTTCTCGAGGCCTAGGATGTGAAATATATATGGATTGGTATTTTGAAACCATTTTTGTAAAGGGAAAAATAAATAAAAAATTTCCTATGAGAAAGATGAAATACATTGTTCAAAAATCGGATGCTCCACGAGCTGATGTATTGTTTTAGGACAATGGACATGGTAATTATTTCTTGACTTTAGGAAGAGATGAAAATCTGTAGTTTCATACGTAATATGATGAGGATCATCTATGGACTATGGAATTTGATGGAATTAATTCTAGTACCATTTCAAATTGTTGTTATTCTAACCTCCCCTTTGGGTGAATTTCCCCTTTTCCTACAAGTTACAATTTGAGAATACAAATAATACCGCTAAATATGAAGCTCACCTTTTAGGAATGCAAACAAATAAGTCCATGGGTATTAAAAAGTTGAAATGTCTAGGTGATGCTGAAGTAATTTTCAAGCAAGTCATAAATCAATACCAAGTCAAGAATCCAAGGCTTAAACACTACAAGAATATAGTATGGGATTGTATTCATTATTTTAATGCTTTCTCTATTCGCATTTCCTCATGAAAAAATGATAAGGCTAATTCTCTCATAATCTCAAATTCTCTAATGAATTTGTACCCTTCTTTCAATAAGGACACAATTCTTGTTGAGATGATACTTAGGCCAAGTGTTTCGAGATAATTTTAATCATTAGAAAGTGTTCAAAGTGATGATAATCATCTTCTCGTTTTCCTGGAGCAAAGGGATAATTTCAATAATATCTTCTATGAAGGAAGAAATGCTCTACACCGTGAGTCCGTTTCAAATGAGGACAAGGGTGAGATTGATGGAATTGATTCAGAGGGGGTCATCAAATTAAAAGGTAATAAAATTCCAAAAGGCATAGTTTCTCTTGAATATTTTTTGATAAACATGATAGGTTTATCAAAGAAAAATAAAAATAATCTTCTCATTGCACTACTGATTTTAAAAAGGAAAACATTGGCACTTCGGAGCAGCCAAGAATGGTCAATGAGAAAAAAATTTGTTCACCAAGATGAAAGGATTTTTGTTTAATTATTAAAAATATACTTTGATGTTCTATCATATTCATATGGTGAGTTGAAATCCTTCAATCTAAAGGAAATGCACCATTCCATCCCTCTCAAGCCTGTGTTATGTTTGTGGATCTTGTTTTCATGTTAGAGTGTGGTACACCTTCTATGTTTTACACTCGGGTATTTTTACAAAGTGGTCCCACTCGCGGTGAGTAGGTCAAGGGGTTCGGGGTGAAGCCCCCGAAGAAAATTTTCATGGGTGGTTTATTAACCCATGGGTAATGGGTAACCGTTATGGGCTATTTTTGGGCCCATGGTTTTTCGGTACCCATTGTTTTGATACCCACGGTTTTTTGCCCATGGTTTTGATACCCACGGTTTTGTATCAAACTACTTAAGCAATTGTCTATTTATATGGTCTTATGCATATGATACATATACAAGCAAATGTATTGCAGATGTGCTTTGAATTCGGGTGTGAATTCTATAGAGTTTGTTGAGCATAGCTCCAAATGGATCTGGGTATTGTATTGAGAAAGTGGAGGCTTGTAATAAAATTTGAGCAAGTGATTCTTGGTGGACGCAGCCCATATTGGGTGAACCATGTTAAATATTGTCTCTCTGTGTTGTGTTATTTATTCTGCACTTTTATTTGAGATCTATAATATTTTCTGCATATTAGTTTCTACTATTGCAATTCTATAAGGGATTATTCCGCATATTTTATCTCTTATTTCCTAACAATTGGTATCAGAGCCTAGCTTGGTTTGTTGAAGTGTTGAATCACAGGAAATTTTTTATCTTGAGTGGGAGCTATGGTAGATGATGGAAGATCTAGGGTTGATAAATTCAACGGGAAAAATTTCAGTCTTTGGAAGATGCAGATGGAAGATTACCTTTATCAGAAGGATCTTTATACTCTGTTCTGAGAAGGTGAACAAACCCTTGAGTATGATGGATGCGGAATGGGATTTGTTGGATCGAAGGCACTTGGAATGATTTGTTCTGTGTCTTTCATCTTCGATATTATTTAATGTTTCAAAGGAAAAGATGACAAAAGATCTAATAGATGCATTAGGAAGTTGTATGAAAAACCTCTACCTCTAACAAGATATTTTTAATGAAAAATTTGTTTAATATGAAGATGTCTAAGAATAGTTTAGTAGCAGATCATTTAAATGATTTCAATACGGTTGTGAATATGCTAGCTTCAGTTACAATAGAATTTGATGAAGAAGTTAGGGCTTTATTAATTCTCGTGCTCTTTACCAAAGTTAGAATAGCCTCGTAATGGCGGTAAGCAACTCAGATTCGGCTAACTCAAAGTTGAAGTTTGAGGATGTTGTAGGGGTGATTCTAAGCAAGGAAATGCAAAGAAAAATCTTCGGGAATCTTCTACTTCAGGGAATGCTTTGACAATGGAAACTAGAGGGAGACAAAAGAATAGAGGAAACCGTGGAAAATCGAAAGATTGGGCAAGGTCAAAATCCAAGAGAAAGATTGTATGTTGGAACTGTGGAAAGTCTGGGCATGCAAAGAAGGATTATTGGGAGCTTCAAGACAAGAAGAAACAACAGAAGAAAACAAGGAGGAAAATGTGGCATCGAATAATGTATGTCGGATGCTTTGATTCTTTCTTTGCATAATATTATTGAATCTTGGGTTTTAGATTCAGGGGCTTCTTTCCATGCTACTCCACATAGGCATTATTTTGTTGATTATGTTCAAGGGGATTTTGGGCATGTTTTTCTTGGTGATGATGAGCCTTACAAGTATAGTTGGAAAAGGTTCATGCTCGTGTTAATATGCAGAATGGGAATACATGGCTATTGAAGGATGTCAGACATGTGCCTACATTAAGGAGAAATTTGATATCAGTGGGGCAATTGGGAAGTGATGGTTATACTGTGATATTTACAACTGACTCTTGGAAGGTTACCAAGGGTGCTCTTGTGGTTACAAGAGGTAAGAAGATTGGAACCTTATATTTATCCACCGATAGTACTAATGATTGTAATATTGTGGCTTCAGATGCAAGTACAACATTATGGCACTATAGGCTCGGTCATATGAGCCATAAGGGCATGGACATCATAAAGAAGAATTTTCCTAGATATACCTAAACAAGCAGTTTGGATTTATTTGAGAATTACATATATGGGAAATGTAAAGTAAGGTTTCTCAAGGTTGGACCTATGAAGAAAGAGAGTAAGTTAGAGCTGGTACATTCTCGATGTGTGGGGGACACTTTCGGGTATCATCTCTTGGGGTTCAATTATTATGTTACTTTTATTGATGATGCAACAAGGAAAGTTTGGGTTTATTGTATTAGAAACAAATCATTGTATTTGATACTTTTGTTAAATGGAAAGCCTTGTTAGAGAATGAAACAAGTCTTAAGTTAAAATGTCTAAGGTCAGATAATGGAGGGGAGTATTGCAGTAATGAATTTGATGATTATTGTTCTAAGAATGGAATCCGTAGGCAAAAGACAGCTCCAGGAACTCCGAAACAGAATGGGGTATCAGAAAGGATGAACAGGACAATAATGGAATGTGCTAGGAGCATGAGGATACATGTAGGACTACCTCTTTCTTTTTGGGTAGAAGCGGTGAGCATAGCTGTGTACTTGATAAACAGAGGACCCTTAAGTGCCTTGGATGGAGGCATACCTGAGGAGGCTTGGTATGGTAAGAAATTTGATTATTCATTTCTTAGAGTCTTTGGATGTGAGGTGTTTGTTCATATAGAAAAGGATGATAGGACCAAGCTAGAGGCTAAATCAGAAAAATGTACTTTCATTGGTTATGGTGGTGATGACTTTGGATATAAATGTTGGAGTATTAAGGACAAGAAAATCATTCGATCTAGGGATGTGGTCTTTAATGAGAAAGTCATGTATAAGCAGCAATTGCAGGAAAATAGGGAAGAATCCAAGAAAGAATATGCAGCTAGTAGAGGATCTTCCGGATGGGAAAGTGACACATGAATCAGTTCAAGAACCCCCTCAATAGGAACCCCAAACTCCTATATTGAGGAGGTCTTCTAGGGTAAGAAGAGAACCTGAACATTTTTCTCCTTCTCTTTATTATTTATTACTCACTGATAGTGGAGAGCCAGAGAGCTTTGATGAAGCAATGCAGGTAGATGCTAGGAAGAAGTGGGAGCAAGCCATGGATGAGGAGCATAAGTCTCTCATGGAGAACCAGACTTGGGATTTGGTGAAGCTACCGGAAGGCAAAAGAGCATTACAAAACAAGTGGGTGTACAGATTTAAAGACGAAAAAGGAGGAAAGAAAAGATATAAGGCCCGGTTGGTGGTTAAGGGGTTTGCACAAAAACAAGGTATAGATTTTGATGAGATTTTTTCTCCTGTAGTAAAAATGACTTCTATCATAATTGTTCTTGGAATAGTGGCAGCAGAAGACTTGCACTTAGAATAGTTAGATGTAAAGACTACATTTCTCCATGGTGATTTGGAGGAGGAGCTATATATTCAGTAGCCAGAAGGATATGAAGTCAAAGGTAAAGAGGAGATGGTGTGCAAACTAAAGAAGATCTTGTATGGCCTGAAACAAGCTCCATGTCAATGGTATAAGAAGTTTGATAGCTTCATGATGGAGCAAGGTTATATTAGATGTCATTCTAACCATTGCATGTATACAAAGAAATTTGAGGATGAATGTTATATTATCCTATGTTTGTATGTTGATGACATGTTGGTTGCGAGGTAAAAACATACGGAAATAAAAGTACTCAAGAAATAGCTAAGTGAATCCTTTGATATGAAGGATTTGGGGGTAGCTAGACAAATCCTTGGTATGAGCATAACTTGGGATAGGAAGGAATGAAATTTGACTTTATTACAGGGAAGAATACATTAAGAAGGTATTGGATAGGTTTAACATGTAGGATGCTAAACCGGTTAGGACTCCTTTGCGAGGTGCCATTTTAAGTTATCAAAGGATCGGTGTCCTAAGACAGAGCAGGAAAGAAACCAGATGTCCATGGTACCTTACTCATCATAAGTTGGTAGTTTATCCTATGTTTGTATGTTGATGACATGTTGGTTGCAGGTAAAAACATGCAGGAAATAAAAGTACTCAAGAAACAACTAAGTGAATCCTTTGATATGAAGGATTTGGGGGTAGCTAGACAAATCCTTGGTATGAGGATAACTTGGGATAGGAAGGAACGAAATTTGACTTTATCTCAAGAAGAATACATTAAGAAGGTATTGGATAGGTTTAACATGCAGGATGCTAAACCGGTTGGGACTCCTTTGGCAGGCCATTTTAAGTTATCAAAGGATCGGTGTCCTAAGACAGAGCAGGAAAGAAACCAGATGTCCATGGTACCTTACTCATCATAAGTTGGTAGTTTGATGTATGCTATTGTATGCACTAGGCCTGATATTTCCCATGCAGTGGGAGCTATGAGTAGATTTATGAGTGATCCAGGTAAAGAGCATTGGGAAGCAGTAAAGTGGATCCTTCGGTATTTGAGAGGGACCATGGGGATAGTTTTGTGCTACAGTGGATCAGACACCACTTTACGTGGTTATGTAGATTCAGACATGGCTGGAGATGTTGACACTAGGAGGAGCATGACAGGTTATACTTGAGGATGGATGTTATATTATCCTATGTTTGTATGTTGATGACATGTTGGTTGCGCAGTAAAAACATGCAGGAAATAAAAGTACTCAAGAAACAGCTAAGTGAATCCTTTGATATGAAGGATTTGGGGGTAGCTAGACAAATCCTTGGTATGAGGATAACTTGGGATAGGAAGGAACGAAATTTGACTTTATCTCGGAAGAATACATTAAGAAGGTATTGGATAGGTTTAACATGCAGATGTTAAACCGGTTGGGACTCCTTTGGCGTGCCATTTTAAGTTATCAAAGGATCGGTGTCCTAAGACAGAGGAAAAAGAAACCAGATGTCCATGGTACCTTACTCATCATAAGTTGGTAGTTTGATGTATGCTATCAGTGTGCACTAGGCCTGATATTTCCCATGCAAAGGGGAGCTATGAGTAGATTTATGAGTGATCCGGGTAAAGAGCATTGGGAAAGCAAGAAAGTGGATCCTTCGGTATTTGAGAGGGACCATGGGGATAGTTTTGTGCTACAATGGATCGACACCACTTTACGTGGTTATGTAGATTCAGACATGGCTGGAGATGTTGACACTAGGAGGAGCATGACAGTTATACTTGAGGATGGATGTTATATTATCCTATGTTTGTATGTTGATGACATGTTGGTTGCGGTAAAAACATGCAGAAATAAAAGTACTCAAGAAACAAACTAAGTGAATCCTTTGATATGAAGGATTTGGGGGTAAATAGACAAATCCTTGGTATGAGGATAACTTGGGATAGGAAGGAACGAAATTTGACTTTATCTCAAGAAGAATACATTAAGAAGGTATTGGATAGGTTTAACATGCGGATGCTAAACCGGTTGGGACTCCTTTGGCAGTGCCATTTTAAGTTATCAAAGGATCGGTGTCCTAAGACAGAGCGAAAGAAACCAGATGTCCATGGTACCTTACTCATCGAATTTGGTAGTTTGATGTATGCTATTGTATGCACTAGGCCTGATATTACCCATGCAAAGGGGAGCTATGAGTATATTTATGAGTGATCCGTAAAGAGCATTGGGAAGCAAAAGTGGATCCTTCGGTATTTGAGAGGGACCATGGGGATAGTTTTGTGCTACTGATGGATCGACACCACTTTACGTGGTTATGTAGATTCGTACATGGCTGGAGATGTTGACACTAGGAGGAGCACGACATGTTATATTTACACTGTAGGTGGGACAACAGTGAGCTGGATTTCATGACTACAGAAGCTGGTGGCTTTATCAACCATGGAGGCTGAGTATGTTGCTACCACGAGAGGAAGCAAAGAGATGATTTGGTTACAACAACCGCTTGAGGATTTGGGGCATAAGCGAAGGAATGTATGCTTTGCATAGTGATAGTCGAGTGCTATACACCTAGCTAAGAACTTTTCTTTCCACTTCGGGATGAAGGATATATAGTTGAGATATAACTTCATCAGGACAAATTTGGAAGAAGATAAGTTGAAGTTGGAGAAGATTCATACCAGTCAGAATCCTACAGACATGATGACCAAGGTGGTCACAAGGGATAAACTAAAGCTATGTTCAGCTTTGGTTGGCCTTTGCAGATGACAGTGAAGGGTTAAGAAGCTTACTTAGTGGAAATCAGTCTCCAAGTGGGAGATTGTTATGTTTGTGGAGCCTGTTTTCATGTTAGAGTGTGGTACACCTTCTATGTGTTACACTCGGGTATTTTTACGGCGGTCCTACTCACCGATGAGCAGGTTAGGGGTTTGGGCGGGTGAAGCCCCCAATCGAAGGGGGTTCAGGCGAAGCCCTCAAAGCAAATTTTCATGGGTGGTTTATTAACCCATGGGTAATGGGTAACCGTTATGGGCTATTTTTGGGCCCATGGTTTTTCGATACCCATTGTTTTGATACCCACGGTTTTTTGCCCATGGTTTTTGTACCCATGGTTTTGTATCAAACTTCTTAAGCAATTGTCTATTTATATGGTCTTATGCATATGATAAGTAAATGTATTACAGATGTGCTTTGAATTCAGGTGTGAATTTCAGAGAGTTTGTTGAGCATAGCTCCAAACGGATCTGGTATTGTATTCGAGAGAGTGGAGGCTTGTAATAAAATCTGAGCAAGTGATTCTTGGTGGACATAGCCCATATTGGGTGAACCACATTAAATATTGTCTCTCTATGTTGTGTTATTTATTCTACACTTTTTATTTGAGATCTGTAATATTTTTGCATATTAGCTTCTACTTGTTGAGATTCTCAGTAAGGGATTATTCCGCATATTTTATCTCTTATTTCCTAATAGCACGAAGCTAAGCCATTCTCGACTGAAGCAAAAGCCATACAACCAAAAAAATTGGCATGATCAAGGAGTAAGTTCTAAAAATATTTAATGCTAGAATTATATTCCCCATTCATCACTTTACATGGGTGGCGAACATTGTCCTGGTTTGAACAAAAACTAGTGAAATAAGGATGTGTGTTAACTTTCAAAATTTTAATCAAACCTCATTAAAGGATAACTACCCTCTACCCATCATGGACCATTTATTGTAGGAATTCACTAGATCTGAAATTATTTCATTTCTTGATGTATTTTTCAGATACAATCAAGTTGAGGTAACAGAGGAGGAATGACACAAAACTACTTTCACCACTCCGTGGGGATTTTAGCTACATCAAAATGCCTTTCAGTCTCATTAATTTTGGGGCTAGTTTTCAAAGGGAAATGGATCTTGCTTTCAATAATCTCAAGAATTTTATCGTCATCTATCTTGACAATCTCATGGTATTTTCTAAAAAGTGGGGAGATCATTTGAAACACATGGAGCAAGTGTTGATCAGATGCCGAAAACACGAGATATCTTTGAATCCTAAAAAGTGTATTTTTGGTGTTACATAAGGAAAAATCCTTGGTCATATCATGAACAAGGAAGGAGCCAAGATTGATCCCAAAAGTATAAAATAAATTCAGGGACTCTCCTTTCCCACAAGCAAGCTAGGAGTTCACTCATTCTTTGGCAAGGTAAACTTTCTCCACCATTTTGTTCCATATTTTTCTAAACTAATGAAGCATATTACTAGTATGATGAAAGCACATACAATCTTTAGGTGGAGTAAATAAGGAAAGGAGGAATTCAAAGGAATCAAGGAAAAAATTACAAAATCCCCTACCTTGGTATGCCCAAATTTTGATAAAGATTTTATTCTATATTGTTATACTTCCAAACACACTCTTTCAACTATCCTAGTTTAGAAAAATGAAGAAGGTATTGAAGATCCAATTTCCTTCATGAGTTGTCCTTTGAAGGATCATGAATTGAAGTAAAATCATATGGAGAAACATGTATATGTTGTGGTAAAGTAATTCAAGAGCTTTAGATTCTATATTCTCAACTCTCTTACTGCACTTATGGTTTTAGGATCAACAATAAAGTCAATTTTAACTCAACAAGATCTAGGGGCTAAAAGAGGTAAATGAGTTGTTAAGATTCAAGAGTATGATTTGGAAATCAAACCATATAATTTGGTCCAATGAAATGGTTTATGTAGATTAATGGCCGAGGATGAGTCACACATGGCATAAAATGAAAGGATGAATTTCAGTGCTATGAATATTTAAGCAAAGACTTCCCTTAAGTTCTCTTTATGAACACCATTGATGATTATTACTCTAATATTACACACTACCTCATCTATGGGTTGTTCCTAACACACCCTGGATTACAAATAAAGGAAGAATATTAAGCTGAAATATGTCGGGTAAATCATATGGAACCATGTGTTGTATAAAAGAGGATTGGATGGATGTTTTCTAAGATGTGTTGATAAGGAGAAACAAGAGAATTTGTTAAATGCCTATCACAACAAGGCTTGTGGTGGACACTTTTCCGCCATGGTAACTGCACAAAAATCCTCCGAGGTAGGTACTACTAGCCTACTTTATTTTTTAGATGCTCGAAATGGTTTTTTAGGTGTGAGCCATGTCAACACTTTGTAGGAAGACCCCAACTTGCTTCCCTCCCTCTCTGACCAGTGGTCATAGAGGAACCTTTCCATCAGTGGGACTTAGATTTCATTGGTATGTTGAATCCCCACTCAAGTTCCATCCATTCTTATGTACTAAAATCTATAAACTACTTCACCAAATGGGTGGAGGCCATCCCTATCAAGTAAGCAAACTACGAGATGGTATGTAACTTTCTTAAAGAGAACATCATTGTTCATTTTGGAATACCTCAAAAAATTGTGGTGATGATACAAATTATTTCTCATTGATGGAATTGACTGAGTTTTTCTATAGCTATATAATCTCTCTTACACATGCATCAAACTATTACCTAAAAGGGAATGGTCGGGTTGAATCCAATAGTAATAACATTGTGACAATTTTTCAGAAGCTTGTTGATCAAAACCAAAGAAATTGGTACAAAAGGCTTTACGATGCATTATGGGAAGATATGATCATCCCAAAGAAGGTAATTGACATGTACCCATTCTAGTTGCTTTATGGGATTAATGTTGAGATTCTGTCATGGTTGAATTTCCTTCTCTTCAGCTGGCAAGGCGATTGAGGATGGTCAGTTCCATGATTCTCTTGATAAGAGGATCTTATATTTGGAAAATATTTGTGAAGATAGGCTAATGGTGGTTGATTGGATCTAAGAACACCAATTGAAGGTGAAAAATATCTTTGACAAGAACGCAAACTAAAGAGATTTTCAGGTTGGTGATCTTGTCTTGCGATGGGATAAAATAAGAGAGCTTATGTGCAATCCTGGAAAATTTGACTCATTATGGCTTGGACCATTTTATATTCGAGAAGTTTGTGGAGAAAACACTTTTTATCTTTTGTATCTAGATGGTAATTATTTGGAATTTCTTCACGGTGGGAAATATTTGAAACTATACAAATAATGAAAGTTAGTTTTCCCCGTATGTACCATAGGTGATTTTAGGTTGTGTGTTTCCCTTTCTTGTTGTGTGTTTCGTTTATCATTTTCTCATTGTTTTTGTATATGTTGGTTCATCCATACCTATGTTTGTAATAAGGACTCTTAAAGTTCAATTGATAAGGCATTGGTCCACCTTATGTCTTGAGATTAGGGAGTTCTTGCTTGTCCTATCCTCACTATGTTTGATCTAGAACAAGTCCCCAAGTAAGATCTAACTATTTTCATGCATTTTTTCAAGCCCAAAGAATCAAACTTGAACCATGATAACTAACAAAAATGTAAAATTTTTGTTTAAAAATCCCCCTAAGTCCCTCTCCGGTCAATTTGTCTTATATCTCATGTTCGTCCTAACCTTATAGGTCGTCCCAATATGTTAAAAAATATTTTGAAAATGTTTGAAATTATGTAACAAGGTCATTCTTTTCATTCAGTGAAGTGCTTCTGAAGGCTAGTCCTCTATAGGCCTAGAAAGGCCAATTTTGGCCATTTCAAGGAAGGTGTGCATCCTCCAAAAAGATTAGAAAGACCATAATCACCCAAAGGTGGTATTAGAGACATAATGAAGGTGTTGGAAGTGATTTGGGAATATTTAAGGAATATTTGGAGGTTTAGAGACAAGTTGTGCAAAATCGGGTTTTTCAGGTGTAAGGAGTAGATCGGTCATAATTTGAAACTAAACTTCTCCAGAAGATTCCAAGATCTCCGTAAGGATTTAGAAGGGGAAAAAAATAGGAATTGGAAATCTAAAGGAATTCTATACATGGTGGAATCATCACATTTTCACAAGACCTAATTGTTTCTCAAAGAAGCTCAATCTTTGCAGGCACACCCTTCAGCCCCAGGATAAAGGAGTCAATTTTTAGATATACGATTATAATTGAAGTTTGAAAAATATTTCATTGATATTGAAATGGTATTGGGATTCAAAATCATATAAAATTTCATATAAAAATGTTGGTGTGAGTCATTTTCCACATCATGTTGCGAGTTATCTCACTTATGTGTGGTCATAGGTCTAGGTGTCGGGGGTCATCATTAAGTACTTACGCATCATTACAAATCGGTCGTCATATGGGAGTTACATTCCATTCTAGGAATTTAACTCCCCTTCTCCAATTTAGGATTCATGATTACATGTATTGGGGGTTACACAACACCCCCTATTTATACACTTCCTTTTTCATATCTACGTAAGAATGAGATAGGCATATGATATTTTCCCCTTCTAATATTTGCATGCACAATTCCATGGTTGATGCTCACTCCCCCATGGAACCTCATCATGCTATCATATTGCAACTTGTTCTATGTTCACGTTATCCCGCATGATCCTTGTTTTTCACGTTTTCACATTCTTCGTCGAAAAATATGATATGTGGCTCTGGGAATTGTATCTTGAAGTCCTCTCTAGTCAAGAAGCTATGTTTATCATACTTAGCCAAATTTTGAAGTAACACATGTCAGCTTCTGGATCCATGACATAATTTTATGTCCCACTTGTCCCTTTCCAAAGGGGACATGAAAATTTTCCCAAGCTCAACCCTCCTCTGTGGTTCATAATGTGACTCTCCTCAATTCGACGAAGTGTTTAACATGTTAAGCCCATTTCCTTAAGCATGCACCAGATCATGCTAAGTGGCACAATCTTTCTCAAAGTAAATTTTTTCCCTATTGTCCCTTTTCCAAGAGGATATAGGGGACAAAAAAATGTACCCAAGCTTAACCCCTCTTGAGGTTCCTCACATGACCAATTTTCAGCCCCCAAGTTCCCAGACATGTTTTTTTTATCTCCCTCACCTTGCACCTCATGATGACAAGTGGAAAAATATTTATCAAAGAAAATTTGTGTGTCCATCTTGTCCCTTTTTCTAAGGGTTTATAGGGGACACAAAATACACCCACTCTCAAGGCATCAAAACCTAATTTTTAATCGTAATCATCTTTCATAACCGTGGTTAGAAGCGTATTTGCCGGATGACTCAAAAATAAAATAGACTTTCTCTAAACCTCATTTATTTGTATAGTTCGACATGATATCCACTGCTAAAGTTGTAACACCTCCAAATACATGATAAAACACCATACATGTTACCAAAAAATTTTAGGACAACCATGACCATGAAAACAATGATTTATTCATAACTTTCAATCCTAAAACCTGGATTCGAGTGAAATTTTCACAGAAGATCATCATCCCATTCTCCTTTGAGAATACTATTACTAATCAAACCTAAAACCCTTTCCCTAAAAGCTAATTTTTTATTTTTCAATAGTTTTATTGGAATGATCACCGTGAAAAATTGGAGCATGGGATCCGTGGAAGATCTCGAATCCAATGAAGGTATTTTCATTGAAAACAGAATTGGTAAGTGAAATTTCTAAAAAATAGATATTTTTAGTGTAGTCACATACTCAAAATAGAAACCGTCTAAAAATTGTAAGCTCTCACTACTTTGAGAATTAAAAATAAATAAAAACAACAAACTAGGCAAAAGCAGGCGCTTTTCTGAAAAAGTAGTTCCCAAAAAGTTACTAAAAATATTAAATTTATAAAAAAAGTAAAGCAACATCAATGGAGGTACTCCAAGTATGTTAAGATCTTCAAAAGACTAAATTTTGGGCAAAAAGGTAAATTTTCTTAAAATAACAACTCCTAAACCCTACCAACCAAAAATAGAAAGTTTGATTCAAGAAAGTTGTTGTTGGTTTCATTTTCACTCATCTTGCTGATTTTGGAATCATGAATTTAAAATTCTATGGTCGGGAGCATGTTTCAATCCCATTCTCAAAATATCTAGGTGTGGGTGATGGTGATTTTGTTGCTCACATGGACCTAGAAGACCTAAATATTCGGATGCTTGAAGGCCCAAGAGAGCGATTGAAGATGATATTTTCATAAGAAAATTGTATGATGCGGGAGGTCACCTTGTATTTACTTAGGGTATTGAATTGGTGCTAGCATGTTCTCAACACTATGAGCCAAAATCAAGAATCATAAAAGCAAATGACAATTCCATACTTTTAGTGCTCACCCCAAAGGGCATCTCACAATGTATGCAAATCCCAACAGGTAACAACATGGTCATAATCAAAAAGGATTTTGCATCTGGTGAATGGTTTAAGAATGAATCCTATCTCTAGGGCCTCACACTTTGGGATCATGGTTAAAACAAGGGAGGAAGCCTTCTTGTGTACCAAAATCTTTATCTAGAGGTGAGTTTCATGAAGGCTATTCAGATGCAATCATTTTGTTGAAAGCGGGGTAATGGGTGTATAGGCCATAAGAGACTTTCAAGATTAGATGGAACAATTTAGATATTGGGAAATATATTTATTAGTGCTCCATTATTTGTGTGTAATCATTATTTAAGTTAGTATATTATGTTATATGGTTGTTATATAAAACAACATATAACAATTATTTGTTGGTGAGTTTTAACCACTCACGTATATAAAGTGTGGGAGATATTCGTGGGAGAAGTAGCTAAGGCTACCTCCTAAAATATAGGAATTATATGTCCTATATATATATATATATATATATATATATATATATATATATATATATGTATGTATGTATGTATGTATGTATGTATGTATGTATGTATGTATGTATGTATGTATGTATGTATGTATGTATGTATGTATGTATGTATGTATGTAAATGTATTTGAACATCAATATACAGTGTGAAGGATATTATTTTGTGAAGTTTATTATGAAAATTTGGTCTCAAGTTTTCATTTGGCATCAGAGCGGTATTTATCCCTCTTCTTCCTGTGATGGAGGTTTAAATTTTGTGTGGGGCAGTTCGATCTTTTATGGTTGCCCCCTCATGAAGAGATAAAAGATTTAATTTCTAATCACGAGACACTCTACTTTGAGTTTTTGCTTTGATTTCTGATCAACCTGTGCTGACTGACATTTTCACCGTTTCTCATGATCTATTCAATTTTATTTGAGTCATTGCTACAAGCAAGAGATCTGTGTTTTATTTGTTGCACTATTAGAGCAATGTTTCATACATCAACCTTCGAGTGGTAGCTTTTTTGATATTCTGTCATGGCTTTGTGGTATTCATGGCTTTATTCTCTACATTGTGGACTCCGTTTGATCCAATATTCACTGAGAAATTGTTATTATTCATCTGAGAAATTGAGCGAACAAATCTGAAGACCAGGAGTGGTTTCAATGAAAGGACGACCAGACGAGTAGCAAGTCTTCCCAACAATTTTGTTTGATTCTCTCTATTTTCTAGCTCGCATGGATGATAGATACCTCTCTGCAGACCTACAAATTCTTCATTTGATAGTGTTGGCGTTAATATTCATATTAGATTTGAGCATATTCTATATGCATAAAGGACAAAGGAAATATCTCTCAAGGATAGGAAGATTTGTTTGTCTGTAAATGTCTCAGCACATGCTCGTTTTGGGACCTATGATTCTCACGAGATCATCTTCAACTCAATGGTTGACTATGTTGAATCTTGCATACATTGAATCCCTTCTCTTCCTTATGGCCTACGTGTAACTCCTTGTTTGTTAACCAATCAAAACGTCTTTCAGTCTATTCATTGAAAAGTAATTGTGTTGTTTTTTGTTGTTTAGTTTAGTCTTTGGTCTGTACATCAGTTCTTTTGTGAGTTTCGACTCCCATTCTACTCACAATCAGTCTGATCCAATGTGTAGTATTGTCCATGTACTGGTAAAAGTCTATTTCTTCCTAGATATGTAACATCGTAGATATGTTTCATTTTTGTGTTCTTTTAAGGTGAAAAGTGTCGTTGTTTTTAAGTCTTTAATCTTATTGCGTACTTAGGGCAAAGTCATGTCAATGTAGTTTTAAAATATTTCATTATATTGGTAGATTGTCAAAATCAAAAACAAAAATTAGTATTTCATCTTATTAGTATTAACATAAAATTGTCAAGTCATGTTATAGTGGGTCTGTCAAAAAATTATTTCATAGAGTCTTTGTCGTCACCGCATTGTCAAAGTATCTTTCGAGTCGGTTTTAAAATATGTCATTTTTTGTCAAAAGAGTCAAACAATTAGTAAAGTTATTTTTGTGTCGTCAATGTGGAAAAAGTGTCATTGTATTGTCAAGTTAATCAAATAGGTGATTTTAGGATATTTATTTATTGTCTAGTCACTCATTGTAAAAGTCAAAAAAAAATTATAAAAGAGTTATTTTGTAATCCTTGTCAAAAATTTGAAAAAAAAAATAATACAAATTTTTTGCCTGCATTTCAATTTTGGACGCATTTTCACTTGTACGCGACATCCAAATTATTGAAGGTATTTTTGAGCTTCATGATCACATCCAGCTGAACTAGCAGGATGATACTGGAGGATGGAGGCAAACAAAGGTTGGAGGTCATTCAGCGACTCTCGTCAGTCGCCAACAATGGGGCCACACAGATGGTTTGGTGACATTTTTGTGGTGTATTTTCTTTCAGCTTGTGTCATGTGCTTCTTGTCATGTTTTTTCGAGTTCCAATATCAATGTTCCAATTTGCAGTGTTCGTGATTCAATAAGTGGAAATTTCACATTGAGGGGGGAACATGATCCAATGTTCCATTTCCATTATGTCATTTTTTCTATGTATGTACGAGTAGCAAAATTCAACCAAATTTCCTATGTTATTCCCTGTAGTGAGATGTGATGAGGGCTAAGAATAGTACTTTACATATCATGATGTGGTTGTAGGTAAACCACTTGAAAACCTTCATTTTTGGTTTGTGGTAAACCAATAGCAAAACCACCATTCTTGGTTGGTAATCCATTTGCAAAACCATCACTTTGTGGTTTGTGGTAAACCAATTGTAAAACCACCATTCTCGGTTTGTGGTCAACCGTTTGCAAAACCATCCATGAGGTTTGTGATCATCCTGTGAAAATCACCAGATCATGAGCAGGTGCAAGTACAAAGGCAAGTTTTCCCCATGTTCACACTAAGGGGGGGAATGTTGGGAAATATATTTATTAGTGCTCCATTATTTGTGTGTAATCATTATTTAAGTTAGTATATTATGTTATATGGTTGTTATATAAAACAACATATAACAATTATTTGTTGGTGAGTTTTAACCACTCACGTATATAGAGTGTGGGAGATATTCGTGGGAGAAGTAGTTAAGGCTACCTCCTAAAATATAGGAATTATATGTCCTATATATATGTAAATGTATCTGAACATCAATAAACAAAGATGTGAAGGATATTATTTTGTGAAGTTTATTATGTAAATCTGGTCTTAATTTTTCAGTATTTACTTAAGGTATTGAATTGGTGCTAGCATGTTCTCAACACTATGAGCCAGAATCAAGAATCATAAAATCAAATGACAATTCCATACTTTTAGTGCTCACCCCAAAGGGCATCTCACAATGTATGCAAATCCCAACAAGTAACAACATGGTCATAATCATAAAGGATTTTGCATCTAGTGAATGGTTGAAGAATGAATCCTATCTCTAGGGCCTCACACTGGGATCATGGTTAAAACAAGGAGGAAGCCTTCTTGTGTACCAAAATATTTTTCTAGAGGTGAGTTTCATGAAGGCTATTCAGATGCAATCATTTTTTGAGCAAGGTAATGGGTGAAGAGGCCATAAGAGACTTTCAAGATTAGATGGAACAATTCATCCTTATTTTCATCGAAGGAAATTAGATGATTGATTGGGGACAAATCATAAGTGATAACATCCACCATCAATTACTCTAGTTGCAGTCACCAAAAGGTTCACAATGACATCATATCTAGTATATGCTCTCACGAGTACAAGACCATTCAAAGGCCTAACTCTTGCTCAAAATGTTTCTCAAAGGCCCCCATCTATGACAAGTACCCATAACTCACTCTCAAAGAAAGAAAGAAATTATTTTACCATGGAAAATGATGCATTCACCATGTTTGTCATCCAGTTTCTTGAAGGTAACCTAGAGTTGAGATTGTCTTCCCAAGCCGCAACATTGATTGAGAAATATGGGTCATATTTCACTCAATTTTCAACCTTATCTTATATCAAAGTTTCAGGGTTTGACCTCGCTCCTCATAAGCTCCCAAGATACCTTAGTGACTAGATTGTGATATTCAAACAATGCGGGAAGTTTTTCCATGTCAATGGAAAACTCAAGAACTACAAGAAGAAAGGTGTGTCATTTCCTATCTCTCTTAGAATCTTCTCATGTAAGAATGTCATTGACGCCTTGAGTCTTGAAGCTTCATTTTCCCCTTTGAACCTCTATTCATACACACCTAGGGAATATTTTGACATCCGAAGCAACTCGAGATCTTCAATCTCCCTAATTTACACCATGTTCCCCAAATTGAAGATTATTGGGTCAACTACTTAGATTATTTTGAGGTAAGAAAGTGAGATCACATGAGGATGACCATCAGCCAAATGAGAAAATTCAGATTTGATTGGTTTTGAATGGTGTATAAGATGATGGGACTGAGTTGTATGATCTTGAATACCAAGTAGTGAAGGTTTCACCTATCCCACTTGGTATTGTAAAGTGTTTATGAGTCAAGAGGATATTAATGAAAGAACCACGGTAGTAATCCAAATATATAAGGAATGGTTCAAGAAAAATATGGTCACGCTCACGAAGTATGTGGTCTTCATAATCTCATAAGGTAAGCATCTCATCTCTCGTTTATGAAGACAATTGAGGGTATTGAGAGCTCTAATCCCTCAAGAGAGCACACAAAAAGGAAGGCATTGGATGATAAAAGTTTCACTATAAGAGGTTGCACAAGAAAGTAAAGGTGGTTTAAGACCACTGTAGAAGATCTAGAACAAGGAGAGATTGATCCTTCTCACACACGATTCTCCATCGCCTCCAAATATCTCCTCCTCTATAGATGAGCCAACTCAACAAATCTAGAATGTACCCTCTCACACTGAGCCTAAAACTTTAATCATGCCTAGTGCCAAACCTAAAATAATGGAGGTCTTCCCATGGGTGCAATAAATGATCAGAGGAGAGACTCACATAACACATTAGGCAAGGGTGCGATTTTTAAGCTATTTCAAAATGGTGAAGAATAAGTAAGTTAAAAAAGACCAAATAACTTCTCGCTTCTTCAAGTCTTTGCCTCAGAAACCAATATGTGGAAGTAGCTTGGCTGAAGCTAGTAAATCCCATTGGTGAGATGACCCCATATGACTAGGAAATGATCCCAATTCCTTTGGGGTCAGCAACACATGAAGGATATGCTAATCTTTTTAAAGAATATTCCACTTTCCTTTTTACAAGAAATGAAGAATACAAGGAGAAGTTTAAACAAGTGAAAGAACATGTGAGAACTCTCACTTCATATGTTCAATCCTTCATGGAGCCTAATTTCATCCCACCTCTTCCAACCGAGGAATTCACTCCAATTAGTAGCTTTGATCCAGAATCAATCAAGAAATGACATGGATACACAATGCAAGGTAGAGCCAATAACAAGTGGGTGAAAAAAATCCTTGAGAAAGGTAAGACCTTGTTTCTAGAGATTCTTTCATTCTTTGAATTTATTATTTCCACTGTTGTGAAATTGAAGATGAGATTTAAAAGGAAAATGAGCATTGGGATCAGGTATTTCCACTAGTGACTGAGATGGGAAACATCAATTCTTTTGTATTGGTAAGAAGAAATGTGTTCAACTCTATTTCGAAAACATGTCTCGATAGGAGATGTTGAATCATGCTTTCGATGAGTTGGATTCTTGTGATGATATTACTTCACAAATACAAGAAAATATAAAGAAGTACAAAATCTTGGAGTACATATAGTAAATGAAAATACTTCAATGAATGGAAAAGCCCGCAAATAGTGTGCACATAAGAAAAGGAAGCATATAATTAGAATGTTATGGGATCAAATTAAGGGACCAAACTCTAAGCATCTATTACTACCACATAAGGTTTCATCTCAAAATTATCTAAGAGCATCATTGCATCCATCTACTTCCGTACAAGGACAAGGGATGGTTACTTTGCATCACATACATAGGAGGGGAAGTTAATTTTTCCATGTGCACATTTATTTACATCATTTTACATCTGGCTAATTTTCTCGCTATCAAGTACAACACACACAAGATATACCTAGGTTATTGTATCTTTACGCGTTGGAAAAAGATACAACGCGTAAATATCCCACCAACTAGTGAGATGCCACAAATAGTGGAAAATAATGACAAGAAATGTAACAGAAAACCATGGTAGCAACTAGGTCTACAAAAAAATGTTACACATGAAGCACCCTTTAGCATGTTATAAAGATAAAAATTATATCAAGGAATGTATAATCCGATAAAGAAATGTGTTATAAAAATGAAACAATAACACCTATAGTGTAGGAAAGTGGATGCCCCAAGAGCTGTTGTGGGATGGTAACAAGTCTTGCACCAAGCATCCATGTTGCATGTAATAGATCTGTATAATATTTGATCACAACTATAAAGGAAAGTGAACGTGCATGTGCATATGATAAATATAAAAGACATACAAGAAATATATTGACCTTGTGTAATAACGTGTGCATGTAAAAGAATAAGTAAGCAAGAATAAATGCAACCAAGATATGTAGTATGTCATGGATGATATGGAATGGAATGAATTCTAAATAATATGAGCAGCATACCCCTTAGTGGATGTGTATGTATGTAATGATTTTCATTTATTTATTCCCCCTCGTGATCGATAATGAACGGTAAACAAGATTGTTTCATCGAGAAATGGTTTCAATTGTGTGTACTAAAAAGATGTGATCATTAAAGTGTAAAGTGTAGAGTGTGAATGAGTGAGTGAATGAGTGAGTGATTAAATGTGTGAGTGTGATGAGGTCCATTTGATATGTATACCCTCATTAGTCGAGTATGGACTGTGGAACTAGAGTGTGTCATAGTGTAGTGTGTCATGTTGTATGTGTTGGAGAGATATGTTGACGGTGTAGTATGTCATGTTATTTGTTTATGAAAAAGGTGAGAATCAACAAGTGACTCTTCCACGCACCCGACCTCCCGAGGTCGTGTCGAGACAAATTGGGGGTAGAATATGCGGACAAACTAGTTAGGGAGTCTAATGTCTTCGACACGCACTAATGGTATTTGCAAATCTAAGGCAAAGAAGGCCCTTCTAACTTGGATCGGTGTGATAGATCGATCGCGAGGATGACTGCTCAAGGCTCCAATCAATATCGAGCTCGGCGTGATTCGATCTATGGGTCAGGGATGCGTGGAAAATGACCCGGATGGTTTCGTGTATTTCTCCGATAGGGTCATATGGTGAATATAGTCAACTCTATGGACGATTCTCTGCCTAGTCCAAAATTCTCTAGCTTTGTTAGTCAGTCATGTGTCTAGTAGGGACAATCGTTGAATGATGATAGGTGGAATCGAGTAGACCGAAATACTAATGTGCGTAGGCCGTGTCTATATCTAACCGACTTGTGGATTCGTTAGGTCAGTGGATTTGTGGATCACAACCGTAGACTCTTGTTGTTGCGGTCCTGTTATGGTCATACGCGAGATCAAGTCCTAATCCCTAGTATCCAGTAATCGTATGCTTTCTCAGCCTCTACGTTTAGAATCAGCAATTGTGTGATTTTCTCATAATACCTCACAGGTGTTCTAGCAACTTGAATTCTTAAGCTGGTATCTATATCTACGAGGGTGTCTCCAAATGGTCCGGGTCAGTGGAACTAAAGGATCACACCCGAATATTTGTTCTCTTTCAAATCCTTCTACAGTCATGCGGATGTTTTCTAGGATAACCTGTAGTTTGGCTGATTTGACCAAAATGTGTGTGCTTGGTCGTCTTCTATGTTTAACCCTCTCAACTGTGACCTGATCTGTTGGAAGTCTGTTGTTGTTTGGAAGACTTGTATCCTAAGGTTTTGGTCAATGTCAGTTATTGCCACTACGATATTGGGCTGGGGCACAATTGGCTCGAAAATGTATTCCCTGGGCTCCCTAGGTCCCGTAATTGTCATGCAAAAGCAGTAATGAAACAAACTATAATAAAGTAAAATCTAAGTACACTTCTAGCATATATAATTTCTTTTTTTGTATTTTCTGGCAATTTATAAGAAAGCAAATTTATTTAAAATATTTAGAATTGACAACTAAACTAATAACGTAAAACAAACAAAATAACCGAGTGTAGCTATTTGTCTGCAATTTTGTATATCTATTCTAAACAACAAAATAACTAATCTATTTGCAAGATTCTCGATCCTACCTTAGAAGTGAGGAATGAATCATAGTTTCTCAGAAACTATCAATCCCCACAACTTCCCTGGCAATATCGAGAATGGAAATAACTGTAATAAAGCAATTAACTACTTTATTTGATAAGTTCTAACTAAAACTTTGAAAGATGGAACCCGGATTTCGCAGTAATGCAAAGGCGAATCCGACGGTGTGTGTTCTTGTCCCCTCGCATGATCTCCTCGCTCTTTGTGCTCACGTGAATCCGTAAAAGCGTGTAATGCTTGCATCATCAACAGAATAGATATTTGGATCAATGGACAAATTTCGAATGCGTGCATGCATAATAGAATGCGGATAGGAGAGGGATAGCGCAAGAGTACAGAGCTTGGCCTATGCAATTCCTAGCGGGGTCTACTGCGAATCATGCAACAAAATGCGTCCAGAACCTGAAACTCGTCTGTATGAAGAGCAAAACCTGCAACTTTAATGGCTGCCTAAACTATTCTACTCCAAAAGCAATAATACTGTTTGCACAAGTTGGATCTGTGGCTTACCAACAGCTGAGTAAATGCAACTAAGCATGTAAAAGATTTAAACTATCAAACTTAAGCAAACTAGAAGACTGAACTACTGAAAGTGATGAGTTTTTAAACAAGAATGAGGGGCCCATAAGTAATGTTTGCACTTGCACAAGTTGGATATGTGGCTTACCAGCTGCAACACAATACTAAACAAACATGCAATGAAGAAAACTAAACCTTCTAAGCAAAAGGAAAACTAAGTCTAATGCAAAGAGAAAACCAAGGATCAAACTTCAGAGCAAAACTGAGAGGCCATTTGCTTGAGCTCAAACCATGCATTTATAGGAATTCAAACACCCAAAGATCAAAACCAAACTGAACTCCTAAACAATAAACAAAGGAAAAACACTATTCCAGGGGACCAAAAACATTAATGCATGCTCAAGTCGGCAAGAAAAGCTGGTGAAGCGTTGAACTTTGCGTGCGTTCCGTCAAAAGAACGTTCTGGAAAACACGTAAAGGACCGCCGCCCGCTCAGTGGCGGCGGTTACAGACCGCCGCCTGCTTCAGTGGCGGCGCGCCGCCGCCTTTCATTTCACATCAAGACCAAAAAGCCAAGAAAAGAGGGAAAAAGGGAAAACAAAGCACGCGGGGGCTAAGCGGGGCATGTGGGATGTTAACGCATATCCGTAAAGCTTCTCTGGATCCCGAACACCTTGCGAAGAGACTCAGTATCATCATCGGGGCATTTATTACACTGCTCCGCAAAGACAAGACCTTACAATTTTGGGTACGTACATATTGCCCTCTCGAGAAGCGTTTTAGCCATGAAGAGGCATAAAACGGTGGGTCCGAGGCATATGGCCCCCGAAATGGGAAGTTAGAAGTTATACCTTATACGTCCATGTGTCGAAATGACGCCATCCAAAATTCCGCCACCCGCAAAATGAAAGGGAACTCAAGTGCGATAGATACAATAACTTGGAAAATAAACGCTAAAATAATAGGGGAAGAGGACGTACCATTAGTGCGAGGATAGAAACTTACCTCCGTTGGCGCTCCGAACCTGTGAAAAGGGGATTTAAAACGAATTAGAGCGCTATATATATAAAAGTGGGCCCATTTTACTATTCATTTGCGCGAGTCGATTTGATAGATTTTGAGCTCTGGGGCCCACGGTAACGGTTTCTCACGCGAGTAGAGTCAAAACGTCCACAGCGAGATAGTGATCATGCCTCCACGTGCGGAACGCCACCCCGCGAGATCACAGGTTGGTTTTTCTTCAATTTTGTGCTTTTCCCTCTTCAATTTTGAAATGCTAAATTTGTTGTAATGGGGGGGTCATTTTTGAAAATGTTAGGTTTAAAAGGTCCGTCTAGGGGGCGCCTACTGGGTAGGCTTTGTTTTTAGCCAAAATGGTCATTTTTTGCTAGTTTTTGGCTTTTTGGGGTTAAAAACCCGCGCGGGTTTTCGGACCGCGACCGCCGCCCTGGCCAGGGCGGCGGTTACATGACCGCCGCCCTGTCCAGGGCGGCGGTCACGAGACCGCCGCCTTCAAGGCGGCGGTTACAAAACCGCCCCCCTGCCCAGGGCGGCGGTTTTGCACAGAATGCAAAAGGACCTCTTTTGAAAACTTACACTTGTATTTTTAGCATTTGTGTATGTTTTTATAACTCTCTTGATATCGTTTAGATACTAACTTACTCTGTTTTGTGTGTTTTTGGGTGTATGCAGGCGAAGGAGGAGTATATTAGATGGAGCCGGGAGAGAGAGTGTGACTCGGCTGCCCGGGTATTGATGCCCTCTCAAAGCAGATGAGGAGGACACATTGCAGCAGAGGGCCGGATATCATGCGGATATCGCGTGTGCCTCACGTTGCTCCATCCTAGTCACATACTGTGTGACTTATTCTCCTCTCGGGATGCAGATCGAACACTTTCCGATCGCTGGGGTCCGTGGTGAGTGGACCATTACATTAGAGGACGTCTACCGTGATTCTGGGGTCCCGATCATCGGGAGGCGACTTACATTAGAGACAAAGAGCTCACGGGCACAGATCACACAAAGGCGACATATATGGGAGATGCAGCTATTTCCACGGGGCCGAAGAAGGGAGTGAGAGTTAGATCCATTCCTTCTTTGCCCATCCCCGTATTTCGACAGGCCATCATGGGGATCCTTGCCTCGAGACTGATCGGGGACAAGGGAGGGGACACTTTGTTATACTGTTGGGCCCCCATCATTGCACAGATAGAGGGGCATGGCCGGATATACGCCTGGGGGGCAGACATTTTGGGGACCACCTATCACGACTTATATAGGGTGGTCCGTTTACAGGGACAGTCGTTGAGCCACCCAACTCTAGTCATGAGTTGGGTGTATGAGCATTTTATTCCTTATGGCAGAGGCGTGGAGGTGGCAGATCCTGGGGCTGTGAGGGCGGCCGATGGTCGATATGTCTGGTGCTTAGAGCACCTCACCACCCAAGAGCCTCCCTCACTATAAAGATACGACATGGAGGCCACACCGCACTCAGCCTTATGGCCGGCGATGGGGAGAGGAGGCCATGACATTGGTTTCCCGCCCCATTACAGGCAGCTTATCGACCGTGTGGGACGGGTGGAGGTACATCCTTTCAGCAGGTTCCTCAGCCAGCCTCGGCCTCCCATATGTGGGCATGCTTCCTCCAAAGAGCACCCGCCATGACATGTATCAGTTCGGGAGGCTGAGGGGGCCTAGAGGCCGTGGTTGACAAGGTTACCCCCGGCATTCCTATCATGCAGCCTGGGGGATAGTTCGGGCCGAGGGAGAGCCGGTGCGCCTGGGCACCTTTACTGATTACCGCGGGTCCCGCTCATAGTAGCGATGACCCTATAGATATTGACTCCGATTCTGAGGAGTCCACAGAGGGAGGGTCGGAGGAGCAGACGGACGAGAGTGATCCTGAGTGGCATGATACTCAGGATATCATGCAGGCGGAGAGGGCGGAGCAGAGCGCAGAGAGAGAGACTCTGGTTTCCGAGGAGCCACTCTCCCGGGGCCATGGTGGAGATGATGAGTCCGTTGCGGGGCGTCATGTTGCCCCAACTACAGGAGCAGCTCCTCAGTCGGCGGCGGCATCTGCAGCGGGTGCTGGCCCTAGTGACCCATCTTGGAGGCCCGGTGACCCGAGTAAGTTATCCTTTCTCCCTTTCAGTGTTAGTTTGATTTTTTTTGACTTGTTTTAACTGCTATCCCTCCTTATATTTGTATCTTGTATATTTTAGCCTCTTGCCTAGTTTCTAATTCGTCTTTCTTCTTTGTTTTGCAGAGACTGTTGACGAGTGGCGGGATCTAATCCGTAGGGTATGTACTGATTCTCTGATGATCCCTATGGATAAGACCCGTGCGGAGCTATCCGTAGATGCCGGGGAGCCCTCAGCAGCCGGCAGGCATACCGACGTCTTTGCTCCCATTTGGCATGTGGCCAAGATGGTGTCTACTCTCCGTACAGAGTTGGCAGGCTATAGGACAGCCGAGCGCCTTATGAGGAGCCGTTCTCATGGCGAGACCACGACCGCCCCTCGAGACCCTGAGCCTTCCGTCCATTCAGAGCGCCAGCGTAGTCGTAGTCCTAGGCGAGGGCGCGCACCTTCAGCGGGATCGCGTAGGGGTTGAGAGGCCATTTGGCTCCTATGCACTTTTTGTATTATGGATTCTTTTGTGTATTACGGGCTCTTTGAGCATTTTGACCATGCCTAGTGCATGATGGCATTGTATACAAATATTGACTATTTATATATATGCGCCGATTTTGGATCAAAACTTTGTCACTTGTGTCTTCCCTTTCTGCTCCAGTTTTCGTATACTACGATGTATGTTTTATATGCTTTCTAGAATGTATGCAATGGAAAATGAGATGATGCAAATGTTTGCTTTCTTTTTGTGTTTCATGATGCTGATACATGATATTGTAGATATATTGTGATCTTGAATCTTAACTTTTGTTTAGCAATTTGGATACCTCATGATTTGTTTTGGCAAAGTGATGAGAACAACCAAGATGATGAATGATTGACTTGCCCCACCCTTAACTCCACGCAACTAGTAAGATGCGAGAGCTCATCACCAAGAGCCAAGAAGGGCAAGTTATGAAATATGGTGAAGTGATAGTGATGAAAGATAGACGAAGCTTTGGTGGAACCAAATTGAAAACTACAAGCTTACTCTACCTGAATGACTTCATAGTTTTGGATGTAACTTACCTTGCGGTTTATCCAGACTTAGACCCGTAGATGGCCACATAGTAGACAAAATCTGGGTTTTTTAGGATTTTTAACTCTTTTTGGAATTTTGAATATCTGATTCATTCGTTTTTGACTCAAAGTTTGAATTGTTTGTTTATGACCTTTTAACATTTACTTTGTCTAGAGGACCCCCTACACTTTGCCCCGTGCTACCTGTAAGAAGCATGGGTTTATCACCGTGGGCAAGGCATAGGTGAGTAAGGGCATTTCCATCCTTTCCCAACCCTACGTCACTAGTAAGAGACGCAAGCTCATCACCGAAGGTTGGTGGGGCAAGGAAATGTGTAAAATAAAATTTTCTGTTTAATCACTTCTTGACTTGTTTGTTTGAGTAAGATGTCAGTATATTCTTATTTCCAAAGAGATGTGCATATGGGATAGATGTGACACCATGAAGCTTCTAGAATGCACTATAGGCAAGACACCTATCCTAAGAAGAAACCAAAGCGAGAACAAACTTGCAGAGCTTGGTATGGTTACCGTTAGGACTTCGTCATGTCTGATTTTATTAGATAAAAGATTCTGAATTGATTGATGATATCGAAGATGGAGAGGTATGATTAAAGAACTTCATGCCAGAAACATCACGAGTTTGAAATAAATTGCTTTGAGAATAGATTCCTTGATCACAATTTGTGTAAGAACAAGTGGACAAAATGATCCTAATTTATATGAAAATGCGATGTAGATAGTTATATAGGCAGCGCTTGCTGCTTATGCGTAGAAACGTTTGAGGTGGAGGGAATTGACTGTTTCGCCAAACTCCTCACCTTCTAGCATGCATAAGAGATAAGCACCATTCCCGTAGTCTTTCATGACTCGGTATGGGCCCAACCATTTGGGCCGGAATTTCCTTCCTTCGCCGGTCTTCTTGTCGATCCGGCTGTCTAACCTCAGAACTAGGTCACCTTCGTATATGTCACGTTCATAGACTTTCTTGTTATACTGCCGGCACATTCGGTCGGCATAGACTCTATGTCGTTGTTCAGCATCTAACCTAGCTTCATCCAGGCTTTCTAATTGAGAAAGACGTGCTTCTCTGTAAGCGTCCTCATCCAGAATCCCTTGTAGCGAAATGCGGAGACTGGGGATTTCAACTTCGAGTGGGAGAACTGCTTCTGACCCAAATACCAGCGAGAAAGGAGTTGCTCCTGTTGGAGTTCTTATTGAGGTTCGATGGGCCCACAAGGCCGGATATAATTTCAAATGCCAATCCCGCTTGTTTTCTTTCACTGTTTTAAGGAGAATGGCTTTCAGTGTTTTGTTCGTTGCTTCAGCCTGCCCATTGGCTTGGGGATAGTACAAGGAAGCCGTATGATGGCTGATTTTAAATTTGTTGCATAGCTCACGAACTTCTTCATTCTTGAAAGAAGTTCCATTATCTGAGATAATAATTTATGGGATACCGTACTCGCAAATGATTTGGTTCAAAATGAACTTAGCGATTACAGTAACTGTGCACTGTGCACGCTTGTAAGAGGCATGGCCTCTACCCATTTAGTGAAATATTCAAAGGGCCGTGATTATAAAATTGTGGCCGCTCGTGGACGAGGGAGAGAACTTCCTATCAAGTCCAGCCCCATGTAGAAAAGGGCCACGAGTAGCGATCGGTCAGAAAGCTTGTGCCGGCATGTGGATCTCATGAGAGAACTCCTGACATTTATGACACCTGCGTACAAACTCTATTGCGTCATGTTCTAGAGTGGGCCAGAAATAGCCCATTCGATGTATTTTTCGAGTGGTGGCGTGGCCGCCGAAGTGGCCTCCACATATACCGCTGTGAGATTCATGGAGAATCTTCTTGGACTCTTCTGTGTCAACACACCTTAAGAGCATTCCATCGAATGCTTTCCGATAGAGCACTTGCTCTATAATGACGTATTTAGCTACGATAATGCGTAACCGCCTTCTTTGTTGAGGTGTAGCTCCTTCTGGGTACCTATGGTCCATGATATAACTAATGATATCAGCGTACCAAGGGCACTCAGATATAGCAGGTCGGGTTTCGACGTAGTACACGCATTCGTCTGGAAAGTCTAAGTCTACTAAGTCGCCTCCGTCTAGCGGGTTATCAGCTAACCAATCTGCGATGATTTTCCCTTTAACTGACTTTTGGTTTACAAAAGTTAATTCGAACTCTCCCATTAAGGTTATAAAGCGTCCCGCCTTTTTAGACAGGGACCCTTGTGTGAGGAAGGTTCGTAAGTGGTCAGTTTTTACCATGACCCTTGTCTCTTGATTTAGCATGTAGTGTCTTAGGCGTTTGGTTGCGAAAACTATGGCAAGGCATTCTCGTTCTGCTTGTGTATAGCGCGTTTCGTAGTCGAGCAATGTTCGCTAATGAAATAAATTGCACGCTCTCTCTTGTCATCGTCTTCTTGGGCTAGCATGCAAACGAAACATCGGTAGAGCCCGTGAGTATAGAATTAACGCGATCTAGCTTAGGTGGCATTAGCGTAGGTGGTGACAAGAAGAAGCGTTTAATCACGCTTGAAAGCTTCGTTGCAGGCAGCTTTCACCCAATCAATGCTATAGTCTTTCTTGAGTAAATTATTGATTGATGAATAAATGAAGCTTAAGTCCTGGATGAATCTCCTGGATTGCACCAGCCTTCCCGAGAAATGATCTCGATTCCGCATTCACTCAAGGTGGGACCATTTCGAGGACAGCCCGAATTTTGGTCGATCAACGCGATCCTCGTGATGATATGATGTAACCTAGAGCTTTCCTCCCGTTACACCAAAGACGCATTTTTCCGGATTTAGCGTAACTCCGTATTCTATTAAACGTGAAAGAATGACACGAGTACTTCGGGATGGTCACAACGCTTCTTGGCTTTAGCCAACAAGTCATCTACGAGGATTCCACGATTTTATGAATTAAATCGTGAAATATATAAGTCATAGCCCGCCGGTACGTGGCACCGGCGTTTCTTGAGACCGAATGGCATAACAACAGAAGCAATAGGTTCCCCAAGGAGTTATAAAGGTGGTTTTAGCTTGATCTTGCTCGGATATTCTGATTTGATTGTATCCCGAGAATCCATCCATGAGAGACAAGAGCTCAAACCCAGCTGTTGCATCAACAATGACATCGATAGATGGCAATGGGAAGTCATCCTTAGGACATGCTTTGTTAATGTCCCTGAAATCTATGCAGATGCGTATCTTTCCATTCTTCTTGAGAACGGGAACGATGTTTGATACCCATTGGGAGTAGTCAACTGGCTTGATGAATCCTACCTGAAGGAGTTTTATTACCTCCTCTTTTACCATAAGGGCTACCTTGGGCTTCATAGGTCTTGATTTTTGCTTAATTGGCTTCGTGATCCGATCTAGTGACGAGGTCAGTGCACCGCAATGTGGGGTGCGACTCCTGTCATCTCTTTGTAATTAAATGCAAATGCCTTCTGATGTTCTTTGAGAACCTGAGTATGTATTTCTACTTCTTCTGGGGTTAATGAAGAACCTAGTTTCAATATCCTTGGTTCATTTTCTGTCCCAATGTTGACATCGATTGTTTCTTCGATTAAAGAGGCGTTACCCTCTTCGAACTCAGGTGGTGCTGGAGGTAGATCTATATCATCCCCATTTTCTATTGCGTATATGCTAGGTTCCCTTTGCGAGGAAAGATCCGTTACGGGATTTCCGAAGTAGGAAGATGAATGCGGATCGTAGATAAATCTAGTGTGTGACAGAGCGATGTAATGCCGCATAGGCATTTAAGTAATCCAAAGTAGCCGCATCATTTCCAACATGGTCTAGGATGGTAGATTCATTTCCGCTTGAAAGAGGATTTGTCATTGTTTTTATCAATGGTTCGTTACGAATGGATACTGTGAAGTGAGTATCTTCTAGCTCATTGCTTGGAGTGAAGCGTGATGCCGGTTGCTATTGAATCAGCGAGAAGATTTTTCTCTCGTGGGATTGCTTCAATGGATATGAAATTAAACGCTTTGCTTAAATCTAACACAAATTTTGTAGAGTTGTAAATGTTCGGCTTTAGTTTCATATATTTCAAACTTGGTTTGTTACTAATCAGTCTCCTAAAACTTTGATGTTATCAATACCAATTCTTTTGGCTAAGGTAAGGCCAAGGAGGAGAGCTTCATACTCAGCGCCGTTGTTTGTGCATTCAAAGTTCAACTTGAAAGAGAATGGGAGGACCTTTTCCTCGGGCGAGGTAAGAATTATACCTGCCCCCGCTCCATAGCGGCATTTAGCTCCATCGAAATGGAGAGTCCAATATTTAGCCGGGAGCATAGATGTAGGTGTATCTACTGTATTTGCACATTCTACTTCGACCATGCAAAGATCTTCTGCTGGAAGAGAGCCAACCCCTAAGGAATATCCTATACCTACCGAATCAAATGGTAAGAACATTGGTAAATCTTGTTCTATTAATTCAACGATTTTTGCAGTAGTCCCTAATGATACAGTTTCTTTAGCTTTACCGCCAGGAATTGGGGTTGTTTTGGCTACGCTGATGGTTTCAAGATCCGTCGTAGGTACCAACTTTTCTTTTGACTTTGAGTCAGTGGGTTTATTAAGTTGGTTTGTTGGAAGTTCGAATTCTGAGTGTACACCTGGTCTCTTCTTTAAATCAGCTAGGTGTACGTCAAACGGCTTTGGATCACCTTTGGCTACAAATACCTTTCCCAGATGCAAGAATCTTACTTCTTGAAATAGCGTGGAAGGGATTGCCTTCATTCGATGTATCCACGGCCGGCCGAGGATCATATTATAGTTAGTTTCCGATCTATAATATAAAACTCAGTCAAGATTGTTTTAGGTCCCAAAGTGACCGGTAGTATTATAGTTCCTATCGATGTGGCTTTAAGGCTATCGTAGCCTCTCAAGGTATTTCGAGTAGTGGAACAGTTTGTTTCACCATATCCCAATTTTTGGAGAAAAGAGAAAGGGACTATGTTAACCGCAGCTCCATCGTCAACCATTGCCCGTTTTACATAATTATTATAAACCTGTACTTGCAAGTGTAGGGCTGGATCGCCTCGGCGTGCGATCTCGGCATCCGTAGGCATTTTACTTATTTCGAATATGAATTCGACATCCCTATCCGCCTGTCCCGGAGGATAAACATCAAAGTCTATATGATTTACTTGTGCTTCTGGTGGTGGAGTGATACTAATTAAATGACCCAAACCTAACGCCTCTAAAAGAGCAGCCCTGTGAGCAGGGGAATTCTTTAGTAAATCAAGGAATGAAATATGCGAGAAGGTTTTTGTTAGATCATTAATTAGATCGTAAGCACCCATAGGTTTTGCTACGGTTTGCTGGATGTTATCTCTTCCGGCAGATGGCTTGGACTTGGTTGAGAGAAATACTCTCGTGTCCTCGTAATTGCTTCAACGGGTAATTCGGAGTCTAACTCCACTAATCCAACTACCTTAGGTCGCGGCTGACTTCCTAGTTGTGGCGCGACTAACGGATTTAGCGAAGTTGAGGCCTCGTGATCGTTGTTTCCTGTTATTGCGCCTTTGTTTGTTCCAGTTGGTTTCAACCCATCGTTATCATGATTTGGGAGTGGATCATTAAAGATCTTGAGAGGGGCATTCTGAGGGAAACTGCCCCTGCGAAGGTACTTGCACGTGACGTAGGATCTCGCTAAGAACATATCCATAAAAATTGTTTTTGTTCATTTGCAAGCGTTGCATGAATTTGTTGTAGTCACGACACGTTCTAGTGTCATGACCCCGAATTTTATGGAAACCACAATAAGAATTGGGATTATAATTCCCGTTTTGTTGGTTTGGTGTGTATTGTGGCCTAAAATTCCGATCAAACTGTTGCCTATTAGGACCAAAGTTTTGGAATTGTTGTTTTTGGTTTTGACTTTGGTTTTGGTAACCAAATGAGTTTTGGCTTGGCCCTTGCATGGGATTTCACCGTTGTTGTTGTGGATTATTAAAATCCACCGTATTGACCGTCGGGGTAAAATTGTTGTTTCTTTGGTTGTTTATTTGTGACGGAGTATTAACGACATTTACCCTCTTGGGCTGGTCAGTTACCCCATCTGTTGTTACCCCACGATTTTTGTTAAGGATTTTGGGTCCTTGATTGACATTTGTGGTAGTTGTAGTATTTTGAGTGGAGGTGATTAACCTCCCATTTGCTCCATACGCCTTACGGCCACTATCTATCACGCTCACCCTGTCTATTCGTAGAGCGCTCTCAAGTACTTCGTCATAAGTCCTTAGTGGGAACTTCTGGACTTCTTCCTTCACTTCTTTGCTAAGAGAATGAAGGAATAAATCGCATAGCTCCATCTGATCCATGTTTGGAGCGCTTGCCGAGGAATAAAGGACTGTGCGCCACCTTTGGATGAAATGGGCGACAGACTCATTATGTTCTTGCTTGATGTGCAAGAACTCCCCGATTCCCGCCCCAATAGTTTGTTCATGTCGAAGGCTTTGATGAACTCAGACACGAGTTGTTTGAATGAATGTATGGAAGCCTCGGGTATTCTGTAATACCAATCGAGGGCAATGCCTTCCAGCGTTTTGGGGAATATTTTAGCAACGACCCCATCCCATGGGAGTAATTCTCGAATGGCTGTAGCGTAAGCTTTGATATGCGCATTCGGATCTCCTTCTCCTTTGTATTTGGGCAAATCGAAGAGGCCTCGAAGCATAACGCTTCTTATGGCGAAATCTAAGGGCTCCTTTAAATATTCTGAATAAGTCCCTATCGCATACGTCTCAACCATTGATGGTGCCTGTTGAGGAGGCGGTGGCGGAACGGGTTGTTGATATGGCGTAACGTACGCGTTGGCAGGGGCATAAGGCAATCCCTGCATTTGAGTAAACATGCCGGGGGATGAGTACATATCCCCTTGTGGCGATTTGGAATACATGTTTAAGTACGAAGGGGTACTATCCAGGAATGGATTGCTCTGTACCAGACCAGGAGGAACTGTGCTAGCGATAGTGGGTCTAGTTGGTACTTGTTGTGAATACTGAGGAGTCATACCTAACGTGCCTACTCCTGTGAGGAGATCTACTTGGCTAGGATGGTGCGGAGGATTGGAACTCCCTGTTTGTATGAATTTCGAATTTTGATTTCACTTGGGCAAGTTCTAATCCTCTAACCTTTCTATTAGAGTCAAATGACTTCGCTTGGTGAAGTCACGATATCGTGCCTCGTGGCGTTTGTTGTATATCCCGGTGTCAGATAGGCATGTGATAGCCTCATCATGAACTCGATTGCTATCTTGCCAAGTTTCTCTCGAGAGTATTTTCTATACGTGATGGCATAGAGGTATTTTCGAGGAGAGAACTCGGCCGTATTTGCAAAATTCCTACAGTGGGTACATGCCTGAGAGCGTTGTTCATTCCTAGGATAACGTATTGAGTACTCGCCATCTAGAACCGAGTATGGATCTGATTGTCTACTAATATGTGGTCTAAGTAGCACCCGAGGAGATGAAGCATTCTCCACCAATGTCATATTGTTTGAGCCTCAAGGCTCTGCTTTGTGTTTGAGCGAGTTGCTTGCTCCAACCCCTCGCTGGAAGGACGAACTATATCTAGTCCTTGGCATTTGCATGACGACAAACCGATTAGTTGAATAGTTGTCGCCCCACATTGAGAGTGAGGGTGATGATTCCCTATTCTGTTGGGCATAGTATGCCTCAAGACCCAGGAGGGGTCTGCCATATGCATCGAATCCCGACATATTCGGGGGGTATATGAATACCCGCAGAATAATGGGAAGGAGCGAAGGTGATTTGTGAAGGGAAACGTGATATTTATGACTCCGAACGAGAAGGTAGGAAGTTTTACGTCAGCTTTCACTAATTTCGTTTGTTTCACGTCGGGTTCACCAATTTTGTACGTCGGAAAAGCAACAGGCGAGCGTGAGAATCAACAAGTGACTCTTCCACGTACCCGACCTCCCGAGGTCGTGCCGAGACAGCCGGTGGGGGTAGAATATGCAGACAAACTAGTTAGGGAGTCTAATGTCTTCGACACGCACTAATGGTATTTGCGAATCTAAGGCAAAGAAGGCCCTTCTAACTTGGACTGGTGTGATAGATCGATCAGCGAGGATGACTGCCAAGGCTCCAATCAATATCGAGCTCCTCGCGTGATTCGATCTATGGGTCAGGATGCGTGGAAAATGACCCGGATGGTTTCGTATTTCTCCCGATAGGGTCATATGGTGAATATAGTCAACTCTATGGACGATTCTCTGCCTAGTCCAAAATTCTCTAGCTTTGTTAGTCATGTTGTGTCTAGTAGGGACAAATCGTTGAATGATGATAGGTGGAATCGAGTAGACCGAAATACTAATGTGCGTAGGCCGTTGTCTATATCTAACTCGACTTGTGGATTCGTTAGGTCAGGATTTGTGGATCACAACCGTAGACTCTGGTTGTCATGCGGTCCCGTTATGGTCATACGTGAGATCAAGTTCTAATCCCTAGTATCCAAAGAGTCGTAAGCTTTCTCACCTACGTTTAGAATCGCACTTGTGTGATTTTCTCAATACCTCACAGTGTTCTAGCAACTTGAATTCTTAAGTCTGGTATCTATATCTACGAGGGTGTCTCCAAATGGTCTGGTCAGGAACTAAAGGATCGCACCCGAATATTTGTTCTCTTTCAAATCCTTCTACAGTCATGCGGATGTTTTCTAGGATAACCTGTAGTTTGGTTGATTTGACCAAAATGTGTGTGCTTGGTCGTCTTCTACGTTTAACCCTCTCAACTGTGACCTGATCTGTTGGAAGTCTATTGTTGTTTGGAAGACTTGTATCCTAAGGTTTTGGTCAATGTCAGTTACTGCCACTACGATATTGGGTTGGGGCACAATTGGCTCGAAAATGTATTCCCTGGGCTCCCTAGGTCCCGTAATTGTCATGCAAAAGCAGTAATGAAACAAACTATAATAAAGTAAAATCTAAGTACACTTCTAGCATATATAATTTCTTTTTTTTTGTATTTTCTGGCAATTTATAAGAAAGCAGCTATCTAAAAATATTTAGAATTGACAACTAAACTAATAACGTAAAACAAACAAAATAGCCGAGTGTAGCTATTTGTCTGTGCAATTTTGTATATCTATTCTAAACAACGAAATAACTAATCTATTTGCAAGATTCTCGATCCTACCTTAGAAGTGAGGAATGAATCATAGTTTCTCAGAAACTATCAATCCCCACAACTTCCCCGCGGCAATATCGAGAATGGAAATAACTCGTAATAAAGCGATTAACTACTTTATTTGATAAGTTCTAACTAAAACTTTGAAAGATGGAACCCGGATTTCGCAGTAACAGCTGGCGAATCCGACGGTGTGTGTGTTCTTGTCCCCTCGATGATCTCCTCGCTCTTTGTGCTCACGTGAATCCGTAAAAGTGTGTAATGCTTGATCAACAGAATAGATATTTGATCAATGGACAGCCTTCGAATGCGCATATAAATAGAATGCGGATAGGAGAGGGATAGCGCAAGAGTACAGAGCTTGGCCTATGCAATTCCTAGCGGGTCTACTGCGAATCATGCAACAAAATGTCCAGAACCTGAAACTCGTCTGTATGAAGAGCAAAACCTGCAACTTTAATGGCTGCCTAAACTATTCTACTCCAAAAGCAATAATACTGTTTGCACAAGTTGGATCTGTGGCTTACCAACAGCTGAGTAAATGCAACTAAGCATGTAAAAGATTTAAACTATCAAACTTAAGCAAACTAGAAGACTGAACTACTCGAAAATGATGAGTTTTTAAACAAGAATGAGGGGCCCATAAGTAATGTTTGCACTTGCACAAGTTGGATATGTGGCTTACCAGCTGCAACACAATACTAAACAAACATGCAATGAAGAAAACTAAACCTTCTAAGCAAAAGGAAAACTAAGTCTAATGCAAAGAGAAAACCAAGGATCAAACTCCAGAGCAAAACTGAGAGGCCATTTTCTTGAGCTCAAACCATGCATTTATAGGAATTCAAACACCCAAAGATCAAATCCAAACTGAACTCCTAAACAATAAACAAAGGAAAAACACTATTCCAGGGACCAAAAACATTAATGCATGCTCAAGTCGGCAAGAAAAGCTGGTGAAGCGTTGAACTTTGCGTGCTGGCCAAAAGAACGCTCGAAAATGCGTAAAGGACCGCCGCCTGCTTAGGGCAGCGGCAGGACCGCCGCCTGTTCAGGGGGTCACGAGACCGCCGCCTCTTCAAGCGTCGGTTTCACCATCAAGACCAAAAAGCCAAGAAAAGAGGAAAAAGGGAAAACAAAGCACGCAGGGGCTAAGCGGGGCATGTGGGATGTTAACGCATATCCGTATCATTTCATATTCTTCATCGGTGAAAGGTGCTGGCAGAAACCCATGTGCATACCAATGAGTAAGATTTTGAGAATGGCTAGGAGATGAATCACTACTAATAGAAACATTGTTGAATGACATGGGAAAATTAATAGAAGTGTGACTAGAGTCTAAAGTGCCCCCAATATAGTCAAGCCAAAAATCCCAAGAGTCAATGGAGAAGTGCGAGGGGTACGTGAAATGAATAATTGATAAATTAAATACACAAAGACCATAGGTGACCATAATGTGAAAATATCCATGATAGAGATTAGGTGAGTGAGGTAGTGGAAGGATATCATTAAACGTCAATCCAAAATAGGATAATTTGTCATATGTGCAAATAGTATTGAAACAAGTACAATCCACTAGAATATGATGCCAACAAGAGTTGTTAATTAAGAGCATGCATGTAAAAGGATGTGGTGTAGATGCGATCGCCCGGGGAGGGTGAAACAAGGTCGAAGGTATGGACAAACCCCGATAAAGTACCATCACATTTGTAGGAGAGGTCTTGAATTTTTATTTACCCGGACCATCATCCACAAAAGTTTTATTGAAATATGAGTCGTCTATATCGATAGGATTGAAATTAATTTTTCCCAAGGTTTCATCAATAAGTTCAACAAGATATCGACTTCATCATCGAATCATCTCGTGTTGGAATTTTCATGCTCCATAGTTGTGTCAAGAATATTCTTTAGGAGGCATACTAGATGTAGGGGCGATATGAGCCTCAAAAAGTGGATCAATATTGTTCAATGGTGCAAACACGGTGTGTGATATGATTGCGGTAATATGAGTAGAAATATCTGGAGTGCTTAGAGGAGTGGAAGAAGACTGTGAAGCACTAGATTGACCAATGTCATATGTATCAATACTACTATATGGAATAGATTGTGAAGGAGGAATAGGAATAGCAAAGTAATAGGGTCTATGCGATAGAATTTGAATGGCACAAGATCTTTACTAATAATATGTTTGTATCCCTCATGTAAGAATTTGAAACATTGGTGTACAATGGATGGAATTGCTTGTATTACATGAATTCAAGGTCTACCTAGTAATATATTGAATTGAAATGAAGAATCTATAATGAAGAAGTATGTGAGGATAGTCTTAGGCCCAACTTGAATATGTTGAAATATTTCCTAGGTATGTGCGAGTAGTTGAATCATATCCCTAAATAAGAATAGATTTCTTAGAAATTATATTATCATTAATGCCCATTTGTTTGAGAAGGGAATGAGAAAATAGGTTGACGAATGATCCATTATCAATAATTACATGTTTAATTTAAGTGGTACCAATAATAAGCAGTTGATAAGTATAGGCGCACATGAATTGTCATTAGCAAATGGCGATATGTCCTCATTAGTGAATGATATAACACGTGGAAACATTTTGAGAGATTGAATGAGGTATTTAAAGGCTACTAAAGAATTATCACTTTCTATATGAATAAAATGAAAGGCAACCTCTAATGTTTGATGACAATTAAGCACATTACGCAATAATTCATAGAGCGAGATTTTGGTTGGTGTATTCTTAAGTTGTTAAATGATATCATGGCCCTTAGAAGAAATAGGAGCCAAAGAAGTGATAGTTGGTGGATTCGTAGAAGGACGAGTGCAATTAGTAGTTACTACGGTGATAGAAGGATCAGCCCGAGGCGTAATAAAGCAAGGAGGATGTTTGAGTACGAATTTACATGAAATCAGCACCGGTAGTAACTATGTATGAAACCTTCATGGGTGTAAAAGAAGGATAAGACAATTGATTCATGACTTGATAAGGTGAAGACATACTCGTAAGAAAAGGGTTTAACTAGTCGGGTTGACCAAAATGATTAAGCTAAATATGAAAATATGTATGCCTAATTTGATTGCTATTGTAGCAGTAAATGAATAAACAATTAAGTACATAAATAGACCCAAGTAAATTAAGCTAGTAAATATGAAACCCTAAGTAAAAAGAGAGGTAAAATTCCTTAGTTGATTCGTAGTTAATCTTGGAGGTGTACGAAGCTGGAAAAATGGAATATACGAAGCAATTAGATCATGTTGTACTAAAGCTCAAAAAATGTAGATCTGGTAGAATAAGTTGGATTGGGGCACCTAAAGAGGGTCGGGGGGCACCTATGGGCACCCTAGACCTATTTATGGGTGCTTGGGTCTGTGGAAATGCTTGGAATACCTCCTTAGATTGGTCGTTAGTTGTTCGTTGTTATTCTCCTTTGGTCTCTCCGAGGTTGCACAATGATTGTTGGGGTCACTAGAAACCTGCAATGAAGTATAGACATGCAAAATCCTCAAATAGACATCAAATCCTAAAAATAAAGATGTAGAATGAGGCGTCAAACTATCCTTGTCTTTCACAATGGTGATCTTACGACTAAGCACTGCACTACATCTTAGACCCAATGTATTTTTGTGTGTGTGTGCACATAAATCGTGCCCTAGGTGGCTCTTGTGCATGTCACACTTGATAGTGAGCAAGTAAGCTAAGATGCAATACATGTGTGCATGGAATAGAATGAACTTCCCTCGTATGAAGTGTATGCAAGATAATCAGCCCTTGTGTCCCTTGGATGGTGTTAGATAGATGCAATGGAGCTTTTAGATGCTTGAAGGATGTAACCTTATGTGGTGATATATAATGCCTAGTGATTGGTCCCTTATTCGATCACTTAACTTTATATTTATATGATTCATTTGCTTGAATTTTGTAATTAACCTTGAAAAGGCCAACTACCAAAAAGATAAAATGATAAAATAATTTAAAAAGACCCAAAAGTGTGAACAAATTACAAAAGATTCGGGGGCACTGCTGCGCTGCATCCCGGCTGGGTACTAGTGTCCAAGATGATAAATTTTGAAGTATAAAAAGGTAGATTGAGAAAATAAGGGTGTAAGACCAAAAGTGGCAACAAAAAGCAAAGAAAGGTGGCCAAAGAAATTGATTAATTAGTATTTTTCTTACTTAGGAATCATATGAATAGTAGTATGTAATAAGGACTAAATAGATACCCCAATTGCATGATTTTGTGTCTACAATGGTGGGGAATTAGGTGAATGAGAGGGAGGATATAAAATTTGAGGCTTCAAGGGTTGATGAGAGGTCCTACATGTGACCAAGGGTTAGCAGAGGAGGTGGGGTGCATTTTTTGTCCCTATTTTCCCCTTGGATATCAAGACAATGGGACAAGGGATAACAACCGGTTGAAAATGTGCCATGGGTTCATCTTTTATGAGGATGGGACAAAGTGAGTTAAATCAAGCTTATAGCCTATGTAAGACACAAGTTGATAGGCCCTAAGTGACGGGAATAAAACAACAATAAGGGGGGTGAAATTTTTTGTTTCTTATATACCCTTGTACTAAAGGAAAAGGGAAAAGGGACAAATAGGGGTAAAACGTGCTCTTAGGGGTCAAGGGGTCATGTTTTTGAGTTGTAAAGTGGCTTAGGGAGCAAGTTATCAAGTTTTAAGTGACACAACTTAACTTCTCAATAGGGTGCACACTTTTGTGTCCTTACTACCCCCTTACACTAAGGGACAATGGAAAATGGACATTTCGGGGTGAAAAGTGTGCTCAAACTTATAAACTATACGAATGTCATCCTACCAACACGAGAATAGAACATGAAGAGTGTTTTTTTGGTCCTAGGAGTATATATTAGAGTTAGGAATCCAAATCTTGCATAATTTTGACTCCAAAACACCTAATTTTATTACAATAATTTCTAAGAGACAATTCTTCTTTCAATTTTATCTCACAAAGGAGTAAAGAACATTGACTCGGATTATCATAGAGAGTGTTGAAGACTTGGACCAAAACTGATGTATCTAACATGTAACACAATCCAATATATTTCCATTTATTATTATTTTGACTTAAAACTCTTCCTAGAACTATTGGAATCTCCATTACAAGTTAACTTTCTTCATTTAAGCTCACATTCCATATATCCGCAATTACCCGACTTTTCTTAAATGGCTCCCGATACCGCATGTCGTCACAAAATTATTTGAAACTTCCTTGGATCTCTTCAATACTCATTTGCACAACCTCTAGATGGGTTGAGCTCTTTTCATTATCCTTTGAAGGGTATTCCTTTGTTGCAAAATGGCTAAAACTAGCCCTTTTTATGCCTCTGAGAACAACTATTCCACCTTAGAGTTGAATAGCTTCATGAATCCATTTTATATAATTCCTTGTACATGAAACACACTTGAAAACCATGTTAGCACGTTCCTCTCATCCAAAATGAGGATGACACATTTTATAGGATGGTTGGAGCAAGGGTTTACAATGACTGGGAAAGACGGTTTTCAAGTGGGGATTAGGTTTTCATAACCAAAATTTTAAATTTTACATGCTAGACATTTAGAATGTCAACACATTGGTGGTGATGATTTCCTAGATCATATACATGGTACTATTCATTTAAAAAACTTGATCTCTTCTCAAGATATCATGAAATTAGAACCAAATATGGGGATATACATAAGACAAATTTCAGAACCCATGAGGTCTACTCTGCGAACTTATGGTGATGCCTTTTGGCCTAAAAAAATGCACCATCCATATTTCAAAGTTTGATGAATTATATCTTTAGTCCTTTTTGATGAAATTTCTTTTCATATATTTTGATGAGTGTTCAATATACAATAAAACATGGGAGGAAAATCTACATCACGTGGATCATGTTTTGTAAATTATTGAGCAACATCATCTTTATGTCAAGATTTATAGTGTCCTTTTGGAGTAAAAGAGTTAGATTAATTAGATTACTTAGGTATCATTGTATTTCATTAGGGTGTAAAGGTCAACCCTAGTAAGATCAAGGCCATGATATAATGGAAAATTCCTATAACCCTCAAGCACATATGGGTATTCTCAGGGCTCATAGGTTATTTTTCATAAATTTAAAAATTTATAGTAGTATAGTAGTATCGGTCTTAACTTTATTGAAACAAGAATCCTTCTAAAGGAATAAGGAAACCATTAGGGTATTTGAGAAGATAAAGGAGGCCTTCTACACCACTCAAGTTCTATCTTCTCCAAATTTATCCAAAATTATAATCTTTAAATGTGATGATTTAGGGAATGGAATGAGGGTTATACTCATATAAAAGGGATGATCCATTATACTCAATATTGGCCACATCACAAGTAGGAAACTATTGGAATCTCTTTATGAGAAGGAAATGATGGTTATCCATAAAAATCAAATAGTGAAAACCATATTTGATGGGAATAAACTTAAATATAAATACATATAATTATAGTATAAAATAATTCTTAAGAAAAAGGTGGTCATTATAATTAAAAAAGGGGTCATGAAGATGTTGGGAAATTGCTTTGAGATAGTACATGAAAGGGATGGGAAATTTAGTGGTTGATGTAGTATTTAAGAGGGATGTCACAAAAGAGTAACTATTGTGCACCATTTTCAATTATACATAGATTTGGTGGAAGACGAAAGATGAAAATGGAAACATGACATAGATACACAAAATTTCATTCAACATCTTGAATAAGATATGACCATGTTAGAATTTTTTTTTCTATAGAAGGGGCCACTTTATGGTACAATAATAGGTTGTACTTGTGTAAGAACTCAACCCTCAAGCATAAGGTCCTTATGAAGCTCCATGTTTGTCCAACATATTGGAACTTAGGCTTCTTAAACAATATCACAAAATCAAACATGATTTATTTTAGAAAGGGATTGAATGAGAAGCCTATAAATTTGTGGTAGATGGTATGATGTATCAACAAAACAAGAGTGACATGATTGATACTTATAGTCTTTTGAAACCTCTATTTATCCCTAGCTAGAGTTAGGAGGAGGTTTCCATATATTTCATTGTAATATTATCTAAGTTTCATGAAAAATATCATCATAATGGTAGTTGATAGACTCATACAATATGCCCATTTTTGTGCATTATCTCACCATTTGTAATATGTATTACAACAAAAATGTGGAGATAGTCTAGAAACTATATGGGACCCCAAAGCTCATAATAAGTGATTGTAATGTTATATTTACAACCAAATTTTGGACTAAGTTATTCTCATGTTTTAGTACTAATCCAATGTATAACTCATCATATCATCCTTAATTTGATTGGAAAAACAAGGTGGTTAACAAATACTTGGAAGGTTATCACCATTATTTTGTGTATGATAAGAAAGAGATACATGTTTAATTGTTTCCACTAACAAAATAGTGGTATAACACTTCTTTGCGTACCTAGCACAAAATTTCTTTGTTTTTGGCATTGTATGAATATCATTCAAAATCCTTCACCTCATCCTTGAAGGTCCAACCAAAGGTTTTGACAATTGAAGAACTAAATCAACACCACGAGGATGTATTATTTTAGTCTCAAAGAGAACTGGAAATGTCATCGAATGGATCAAGTAGCAAGTGACTAACACTAAAGTGAAAAACATTTTAAAGTAAGAGATTGGGTATCTATGCATTTGCGATCATAAAAGAAAATGATTTTAAAACAATAGAAGAAGGATGAGAAATTTCAAGTAATTGTTGTGTCCCTTATTAGCTCTAGCATAGGATTGGAATTTTGCCACACAAATTAGATATAACACAACCACCAAGAATCCATCTTTTCATCCAAATTGAAGAAATTCATTGGGGAATAATTTCATCCTAAACAAAACTACTATATATCGATGAGGAGGGAAGAATTAGTTTGGTACCGAAGGAAATCCTACGACATGTATTAAAAGGTTGTAGATGAGGGTGATTATAAAGTATACATGATCAAATGGAAGAGTATGCTTGGTTCTCGGATGCAACATGGAAGGATAAAGCATTCTTGTTGAAGCATCCAAATATAGTCAACTTTGAGAACAATGTTGGTTTGAAGGGGAAGGGCATGCTTATGACCTTAGCCATGGATAACATGTACTAGGATATATGAACAACTTGTGGCTAGTAACCTTAAACTTAGCCATATGATAAATTCTACATCTTCATATTGGTATTAGGGCCAGCTTATGGATTATCCATAACTTAAACAAGGCGTGCGCGCATGTAGAATGGATCATCATACTTTGAATTTGGTCATTATCATAAGGTGGTGAATGTTGCCCCTCGAACCACCTTGGCTCAGTCATATATTTCTAATATTCTTCTCTTATCTCGATCATATTGTGGATATTGTCTATTAGGTTCATACCATTGTGAGTTGATATTTGTTTTGTTATGTGTGTGTGCGTGTGTGCATGTGTGCGTTCATGTGTGTGTGTGGTGCTTGGTTCTTTTACTTTTACATTCTCTACCTAAGTACTATGATTATATGATGTTAGATGATAAATGACTTAGAATGCATGTGTATTTATAGATAGACGAAATTTAAATTATAGACTTATTGGTACCTAGACCAAACCTCAACGGCTAAAAAGTGAAAACAACATTTCAATAATGAATGAAGACACTTAAGCCAACATGATTACGAAACATTTTCCAAGAGTGTAGGAAAGCTCTAGGCATGCTCTAAGAGTGTATAGATGCTTTGAACAAAGACTACGAGCATACAAACACTCTAGAGAAGACAAAATAGATGGAAGACCTAAGAAGAATGAAAATATGAATTAGAGAAGATTGAAAGAAGGGTTAAACTATCAAAAATCAATAAACACAAAGATAACACCTAATTTTAACTAATAATCACCGAGAACATAAACATATTAAAATTATTAAGATTATTTATTTTTCTCGGTATTTTTACTTATGTGAATTTTTTTCATAACTATTTATGGAGGTTAGTTTGGTAATTACTAAAAATGACACGAATAATTGTTTTTATGAAAATAAATAATCTAATTGAATTGCTCATAAAAGTCACCAACGAAACATAAAATATAAAAATCATGCACTATTTAACAACTATAAATGTCTACGGACCATTTTAGTTATCTAAATGAAGAAAGAAAAATTAAATGAGTACTTTTGTTTAACAAGAGCCATGTTTCATGCTGACAAATTACTTATGTATATATTAGTCATAGAACTTTCAGCGTGCATTACTAGTGCAATTGGTGATTTGTTCCAAATAATTAAAATAAAATAAAAATTGTCTTATAATATAAACAAAGTGATTTTTGTTAAAAAAAAAAAAAAATAAAAAAATTATAGTTGTTCCTTTTTACATCAGGTATATATAAGCATTTACAAATCTAGTTTGTAAATATTAAAATGTCAGCACTTTTTTTTTTTTTTTAAATGTTACTTATTTACATATTTATGCATAAAATACTTATAGAAATGTGGGAATCATGCTTATGAAATAACATGGAGTGGAGTGCAATCTACGTAAGTAATTTTATACAAACAAATTAGTCGAGTTCTCGAAGTTGTCACGTTACACTCCACATGATTTTTGTAATATATTATATTTTTAAAATGAAATACCAATGGTAATATATTACAAGGGATAAAAAGGCGGGCGAAAAGATATCTTTAAGAGCGGTCATCACTTCCACGAATAGATCCCAACATATATTTCTATTTTTTTAATAGAGATGATATTTAAATTGTTTATATTTATATATTTAAATATAATTTCAATAATGATGATTAATAAGGTGTAGGCAATTGTATGACCTAGATTAGCCTAGGTTCAATGTATTCTCCTAAGGGGAGATAATTTATTGATTATTACATTTTTAGTTTTTAGTTTTAAACGAAATTGTGGTTATGTTATTAAAAATAAATTAGTATAATTATTAAAAAAAAAAGGTAGATAGTATGAGAGTACACCATGAAATTTAAATCAGTGAGAAGGTATGAGAACTAAAAACAAAGTTATAACAAATCGAGAGATACAAACTAATTACAAGTTCAATACATGAAACAAGTGCATGAAACTTAGGCAACAGTGGTGAAGAGAGAAAGAGGAGGAGGATCTCTGTCATCGGGCTTAGCCAACCTACCATCTAAAAGGTCCTACTCGTCAAAAAAAAGGCTCCCAACTAATGACAATAGTTTCAAGGTGCCTTTATTTTTTATTCATCCTAATCCCCAAATAATCGGTAGTTTTTTTGGGAAAACATTGTATAAATATTTTGTTTTATTAATGTTTTTGAATATGTGATTTGAATAATGCTAACATATTCATATATATAATTTATTTATTTATTTACAATAGAATATATAAAAGTTTATATATAATTAATTTTTTTGATGTAATTTATATAATTATAATTGAAATTTCAAATATATATATATATATATAGAGAGAGAGAGAGAGAGAGCCATTCTTACAATGGCAGCCAATGTTATAATGAAGTGGGTTGTTCACTTTTATTCTTGATATTAAATTTGAGGTCTATTTAATTGTTATGTGATAATCCATTCATAAATTTAACTTCTACTACACGTTCACTTATATATTTCTTCCTTTTTCGTAAAAAAATAATTAAAAATAACAATATCTAACATAGCTAAATAGATACCTCAAAATTAATATATCACAATCTGAATATAATTTAAACATTAAGACTACAACCTCTCACTATTTCACCCAAATCTGATTTAAACTTAAAACACTGAAGAAGTCAATTATCTAACCGAATAATATGATCACCAACTCACCTTTACAGAAATTGACAACTTTTATTTACATGACTTTTGGTTCATATTATTATTTCCACTTCACTTTACCTTTGCTTTAATAGTGAATAGAACAAGAAATATTGAACTCCACTATGACTTTAGAATGCATTGAAGAGACATTGTGGGGTCACATCAATTCTATGTTGAAGAAAGCTTAACACTTCATAGTAGTTGGCCTCTTTATTCTCTAACAAGGTATAAATCCTTCTATGTAATGTTTTAAAATATATTACTCCACATGAGTTTTGTAATATATTTTATTTTTAAAATAAAATGCCAATGGTAATATATTACAAGGGATAAAAAGGTGGGCGAAAAGATATCTTTCAGAGCGGTCATCACTTCCACGAATAGATCTCAACATATATTTCTATTTTTTAATAGAGACAATAGTTAAATTGTTTATATTTAAATATTTAAATATAATTTCAACAATACTTGATTAATAAGGTATAAGCAATTGTATGGCCTAGATTAACCTAAGTTCAATGTATTCTCCGGTGAGGAGATAATTTTTTGACCATTATATTTTTATTTTATTTTACTTTTTAGTTTTAAATGAAATAGTGCTTATGTTTTTAAAAATAAATTAGTATAATTATTCAAAAAGAAGAAGGCAGTATGAGAGTACACCATGAAATTTAAATCGGTGAGAAGGTATGAGAACTAAAAACAAAGTTATAACAAATTTGAGAGCTACAAACTAATTTCAAGTTCAATACATGAAACAAGTGTATGAAACTTGGGCGGCAGGTGGTGAAGAGAGCACGAGGAGGAGGGTCTCTCATCGGGCTTAGTTGTCATCTTAATGGTCCTACTCATCGAGAAAAGGCTCCCAACTAATGACAATAGTTTGAGTGCCTTTATTTTTTATTCATCCTACACCCCAAATAATCAGTAGTTTTTTTGGAAAACAAAGTTGTGTATAAATATTTTTTTATTAATGTTTTTGAATATGTGATTTGAATAATGATAACATATTCATATAATGCAACTTATTTATTTTCGATATAAATTTATGATTGAATAGGTATATAAATTTATATAAACTTAATTTACAACTAAATTTATGATAGAATATATAAAAATTTATATATAATTAATTTTATGATGTGATTTATATATTTATAATTAAAATTTTAAATATTTTTAAAATTAAATATATAATGTTTTAGATATTAAAAATATATTTTCTATTTATATATAATTATATATAAGAATCTTTCAAAAATTATTACATTAAAAGATATTCGTACAATAACAACCAATGTTATAATAAAGTGAGTTGTTCACTTTAATTCTTGATATTAAATTTGAAATATATAAATTTAATTTCCATTAAATCTTTATTTATATATTTATTTATTTTTTCCTATAAAAATTAATTTAAAAAAACAATATCTAACATGCCTCCAAATTAAGATAGATGCATCATCCTACTATTCGGACTACAACCCCTCACTCTTTCACCCATATCTAATTTTAAATTAAACAATGAAGAGGTCATATTATCTAACCGAATAATATGATCACCAACTCACCTTTAAAGAAATTGACAACCCTTTCTTTACGTGACTTTTGGTTCATATTATTATTTCCACTTCACTTTTACCTTTGCTTTAATGGTGAATAGAACTAGAAATATTGAACTAGAGACATTGTGGGGTCACATCAATTTTATGTTGAAGAAAGCTTAGTACTTCATACTAGTTGGCCTCTTTATTCTCTTCCAAAGTCTACATCCTTCTATGTAATGCTATTTGTTTTGTTGTTTTGAGTGGATAAGTGGCAAAATGATATGAAGAAAATGTACCACCTAATTAGATGATATGTTTTATGTTTTTATTTACTCATAGAGACCATAGTATTCTTACATGGATGATAAAGAGTGAATATGGTTGAATCTCGAGCTCATTTTAGGATATTTATTATTCTTTTTGAAAATTTTAGTTTTTAAAGGAGTTTTATATGATATATGACAATGATGGTGACAATTTTTTAAAGATTTGTTGTAAATATAGATACCCAAATTTTGTAGTGTTATGATATTATTTTAATTGTTATTAGATTGATTGTAGATATAGATATTTAATTTTGGTACAATACTATGGTATTAGTGTATTTGTGTGTTTGTTGATTATTAGTTTCTATTTGAGTGGAATTGTAATGCTACATGTTTTTGTGGTGTTTAAATTTTGATGTTCTTGTATTTTTTACGATTTTAGACACCTAGAACTAGATTATTCCTCTTATCATTTTGTATTGTTCTTCTTTGTTTGACCCTTTCTATTTCTCTTTTCTCTTAAATTTTCTATTCTCTTCTTGGTTTTCTATCGCTTTGGACCATGTTTTCTCTTCTTCTATGTTTATTTCAAACTTGTGATACTACGATTATGGTCTACCTATGAAAGTAAAAATAGGTTTTATCCATAATCTACCTGTTATCCAAAATTCACCCCTCAAGGTAATTTTGATAACATGCATCAAATTCTTTAGTCCCAAGCAATTATATTGATTCAAGGCAAAAAATCGTGTTTCTGGGGTCCCCTCGGCTTCTTTCTAACTCTCCTGTCCAAGAGGAAAACCCAACAAGTTTTAAAAATGTGAAAAAGTTGCAGAAAACAAGCTTGGGCCAGGAAAAATCATGAAAAATGGCTAAGTCCTAGTCCTCGCAACAGTCGGGACATGAGGGACATCTGGGCGCGAATCGGCCGAAAGGCCGCCAGGCAGTCTGCAGAGCAAAGGGGCATCTGGGACGTCGGGACGCCGAAAAGGCGAACCGGCCGAAAAGTGGAAAAAATCGACTAAGTGTTGTTTTCGTGCAGTTGGGACAAAGGTACACGAAAGACGCGGATCGGCCGGTTTGGCGCAAGTCAGTCCATTTCGGGCGGTTCGGAGAAATTTGTCCCAGGCAGTCCAGGACAGTTGGGACAAAAGTGCACGGAGGACGCGAACCAGCCGGTTCAGCCGAAACAGAGGAATTTCGATCGGGACATCCGGGCCAAAAGTACGCGGAGGACGCAAAAAGCCGAAAGAGCCGAGAGCGAATGGAATCTCGCCACGTGTCTTCACCGCAAACAAGAACAAGGGAGCCCGAATCGGCCGGAGCAAGGGATTTTCATCCGGACAGCCGGGACAAAGGTATGCACGATACTAAAAGCCGAGGCGGCCGAAGGCAAAGAACAAAAGTCAACGCGTTTGACCCGTGAAACTTCAAACGCCATAACTTTTGACTCGAGCTCGATTTTCACAAAATTGGACTTTCTGGAACAAGCACGACGTCCTCTATGCCACAAAAACCTGATTTCTTATTTTTGATGAGGGTATATATATTTAATTAAGAGAAATATATTCAGCTCCAGTCATTTAATGCTCATTCCAGTCAAATGACAGAAAATGCCTGCCAGACCCAAAATAGCTGCCCCCACTCACAAGGCCATAAATTTTGCATTTCTCAACGAAATCACACAAAATTGGTACCGTTGGAATCGTGGCTCGAGAGCCGACGCACAGCAATCAAAAAATTTTGTATTTGATGAGATATTGATTAAGGTTTTTAAGAAAACGTGGCTGGGTTCATAACAATGTTTTATTTGGTAGTTGGGAGTGCAATTAAGAGGCATGGTCATCATTCTTTCTCTGTTGCAGCACATGGGACAGTATGGGGATCCTTTTGCAAGTAATATATAATCATTTTACTCCATTTAATGCCTCTTACAAGTGGTTGAAGGACAGATTTCGGGATTTCCATTTTCCTTCTCATTTTTCTATAAATTGGAGTGTTGGGCTCATTGTATGGGGAGTTTTTAGATAGCAAAGCTCTGTCAAAATTGCTTTGTGAAGCCAATGTGTTGCAGGCCCTTGTAGTGGACTCCTTGCATGGTGATCCAGGCCCTTATCTTGTAATAGACTGAACTGTGCATATCATGAAGCAATAAAATATCAGTTTGTGGATGTATCTTCCCCTGCTGTGTTTTCTTGCATTCTTCTTGCCCCTTTAATCTTTCTACAAGAATATTGTGTCTATTATTATGTTCTTGCAGGGATCCATTATCATTGTGTATGCTTGGAATATTTTTGTGAATGCATTTTGCTAGATTACGGAGAACTTTCATCACCTCTTCTAGTGTGTACTTTGTTTCTGTATTTCACACATTTGGAGACTACTCTCACACCCTCCTTTTCTGGTGTATCACCGCTTTAGTGTAGGCTTTCATTTTATGCATTCTCTCTCCCTGGTCCCTTGGAAATTTAGATTAGAATAGTTAGTTTCCCCTGCATTAGAGTAGATTGTGGCAGGTAGTTTAGGAGCAAGAACCAACTTTCTCTGGAGGTTTATCTCAAGTAGCAAGTCCCACAACTTGGAGATAGTACCCATGTTATCCAATCACACCGTGAGTTCAAGTATATGCACTTGTATAAACACAGGGTGCTTGTGATTCGGTGATAACACTACCTATCTCAAATATGAATTATTCGAGAGTAATAAAGGAAATCCTAAAACATACCTTAGAAACACTTGGGGTTCTTTCTAAAAATAACCCCTCCAATTAATGCATAAGGAATAGATTATAACCTGATATGTCTCCTCTTCATTTTGCTCAAACTTGGAGGATATATGCCCACAGAGAAGAATCTAGACATGTTGTTAATCCAACTATTGTTATTGTGTTGATCCATGGTTTCTTTCTCTTGTTCTTATTTAAAAAATATTAAGAGGCTTCTTGATTATGCCAAGCATCCAAATAAATATGCTCACAAATTTCTCCTCTTACCAATTTTGTGGCCTTGATAGTCACACCATACTCCAAAATCTTTGTCACACATCTAGCTCTCTTCTCACTTATTTATATGCCTATTATGAAGTCCCCTCACATTGGGGTGTGAGATTAAAAATTTAATATGATTAGTGGAAAACATTATCCTTTCTTGTTTTCTCTACACACGGAAGTTATTTAGTTGGCGGAAGTTATCTACGACTTGGTTAACCACACAAAAATCAGCAGTCCCAAAAAGCATGAAATTTAGATTAGGGCGACCTCTTGTGCTTCTTCAACATTGATCTTTGGGGATCCCGTGCTTTGGATCTTGTTGATAGAAAAAGATTTTTCACCATGAGAGCCTTCTCCCTCAAAGAATTCATCACCTCTTCACAAGTATACTGATTTTGGGGTTGATCGTGTGGATAACACCATTAAAATCCTTGAACCATATTGTTACGGACTAGGATAATATCCCTATTCAAGATAGGAATATGTGGGGGTTGTGGAGGTGGCAATGCTTAAAGGGGAAACCTAGGATTCACACCTTCAAATATCCTTTGATGATAATTTTGCTCAAACTTCTTATTTGGATAATGAGATCCCTATTATTAGTAGCCTTAATTAAATGTTTAGTTAGAAGAATGCCCTTGATTGAAACTTGGCTAGCGATTTAATATAAATTAAATTAAATCTAATTTCAGAGTAACTAATGTAACAAGGGATATACAAATGATAATATACAACAATGTATAAGTGTTAAATACTCAATTGCATAAAATTCTAACTAAATGAGAGAGATAGATGACTTAGTTGGTTCTGTGTAACTGGAGGTAATTGGGACTATTTATCACTAGATCGACTAGAAATGATGTCATAGTGGCTGGAAGAGAGTTCGGGAGTTTTTACTACTCGAGACAAAAGTTCCCACAAAAGGACAGAGAGTTTCCATGTGCTAGTGTCCTTTTATGGGTGTCGAGTGTCTGTGTAAATATTCAGGATCTACTCTTCTTCTGGATCTAAGGGTCTTCGCTCTAATATTTTCTTTGTCACTTCGGCTTTATTGTTATGGTTTTGATAACACCTATAACTTGTAAAACAAACCCTAGCTATCTCGCAAAATCTCACAAACATGTTATATCCGAATAAAATGTGTAATATGTGAAATTAGACTCCCATTTAAATGGTCACATGATGAGTGAACTTAGTACCAAGCGTTGCACTACATTTTAGACTCCATGTAGTTCTGTGTGCTTGTGTGTGAAATAGTGTCCTTAGGTTTTCCCTCATGCCAATGATGCCAAGATAACAGGATATAGCTAGCTTTGATGTAAATGTGTGGTATGGAATTCATCACTTCCCCTTTTGATAGTAGTGATAGTATGTAGATGTGATAGCCCCTTTGAATTGCCAACTAGAATAATAGTGTGTATGTTGTGTATATATATGAGTCTCTTGTTTGAATTTTGACACTAGTGACACAAAAGGCCGACTATGAACATGGGATAAGGATAAGAAAAGTGAAAATGCCAACCAAAAATGTCAAAATGTGTAAAAATAATAAACATGATAGAAGCACCCAGAATGGACACAAACACACGGTGCTATTTTCCTGAGATAAATAATGACAGATGTGAAAATAAATACAAATATGGATCCTTGTAACATGACCAGAAGTGGATACAAAAATGACAGATGTAGAAGAGAGTTACAGTATAATCATTCAAAGACAAAAATGGACAAAAGATAGTGTCACCAGTGAGTACTTTTCTTACTTAATATGCATGCACATACCAACATACTCATGACATAGTAAAATAGTAATATGTCCGTGATTTTGTGTCTACAAATAGTTTCTAGGTGTTTGAAATTTTTCCTCTTTATAGAGATAAGTTCATTAGACATATTCATGAGTTGAGTACTTGGGATTATCAATTTCATCTTTCTTTGTGGAGGAATAAGTTGTAGAGAGCGATGATGTGGAATTTGGCTGATGGATAGAAATAATAGAGGGATGCGTATTATGAGGGAGTTTGGGAAAATGGGAATAGGAAATCTAGGGGCTAACTTGCCAACTTGAATTAAATAATTTTCATCCCTAATGGTTATCGCACATGCATCAGGTAATTGAATAACAACCATAGATTATATCAAGATAGGTATAACAAAATTTAAAGCTCTTTAAAAATATAGGAAAGCAAATTAGGGAGTTGGTCTCAAAATAAATGGAATTATGTCACATGTTTTCTGAAATTTGAAGTTGAAATATGCCATGAGTTCATTGGGGCCCTCTTGAAGGTTATTAGTTGTTCTACCGAGATATGTTGTTTACTTTCTCATCAAATTGTTGGTAAAGGTTTGTTCCAATATCATCCCATTTATGAATGGAATCAGGACTCAAACTCCTATTACTCAAGTGTTTTTTCTTTTAGTGAAGAATCAAGAAGCCTAACTACAAAATCATCTTTAGTAATAAGATGAACTAAACATATATTTGCATCATCATGGATATTATTTGTACGGTTTTGAGGCTATCACTAGTGAAGAAATGAATAATTTTCAAAGAAGACATTGGTATACCATGTTGGGTATTTAGATCCAAGGACTACCACCATTAAAATTTACAAAGGGGATATTTCGTTAATGCGCCATAAAGGGAATATGCATTAATTTTCTCGATGGAGAAAGTAGAGGGTATATCTTGGGAGGAGTGGAAAGAAATTTTTTTGAAGGTAATAGAGATATTTCTCTTCTTCTTCTTATTGCTGAGAGTTGCAAATACTCAAAATATTCACTTGTAGATACACTTTTCCTTATTTGTAATCTTCTCATGAAAGTGAGAACCGAACTACTTGAAATCGAAAAAGCTGAATTTAGGAGTCGCTTAGATGTGTAAAAGATGCCTCCAAAGGCTAAAATCCACTAGATACACACCAATCTTCAAGAAAGATGATTCAAAGTGAACTATAAGAGATTGAAACTTTGTCCCACCATGCATACCAAAACTATTTTCACTTAAATTTACACCAATGTTGAATGAGAGATTCAACATTCCAAAGGAGACATTGAGATACCTCCAAGGTGTAGGATAACCGATATTTCAAAGGTCAATCTCCGAAGAAGGAAAACTTCCTTCTATTTTAGCTCACTACAACTAACCTAGCCAATATTAAACTACAGCTATTTGAACCTAACCTAAGGATTCAAAGGGACCGTGGTTCAAAGAGAGTGGAAAATGTTGAAAAATAAGGGAGCTAATGCACCAAACTAGAAAAGGATCGATTTTAGCTCTAAATGGAACAAATATAACTATCCAAGAAAATAATTAATAAAAATGCATAGAGATTTGCAATAGATAAATGGAAAAATACTTAAGCCAACAAAAGGATAGAAATCATCACATTAAACATAATAGCATCTAGTAAAAATAATCACATTTGCATTAACAAGAACTTGTTCCATTCATAGATACAAATATGAGGCATGAAATATTCACAAATGGAAGTTACTGAGAGTCGCGAGAATTTTTTTTTAGCAAGCTCAAAAGGGGCCAACCTCAAATTAGCAAAAAAAATGAACCCATATTATGCCTTTTGCATTTTTATTTATAGAATAAGAGAAATAAGGGAGAGTAGACTAATCAAATCAAGTTATGAATAGATTCAACCACCCGCCACAAACAAGGACCAATCATCATAGAGTTTTCAAGTTAGGTATATGCATCTCGACATTACTTCAAAAACATGCCATCGATCGCTAGTGAAGAAGGATAGTGGAGTTTAAAATTAAATTTGTGTTAGTAGAGTGGTTGAGTGCTCCGATTCAAAATAGACACGACTTTGTTATGTTCTATTGTGATCCACAATCTACCTTTATTTTTATGACTTTCATGGATTTTCTATTCCTAATCTTGTCTTTTGGTTTTTTTTTTCGAATTCTGCCAAGATATTTGAAGAACACTCAAACTTCGTAATGCATTATACCACCCACGACCCTTTTCTTTGTCCCGCATCATTTACTTTGTGTTCCAAGGATTCATAGTAGAATTTGAACTTGTGTGGCCTTTACTCCACACTTAACTTTCCTTCTCCACATGTCGTAGTGTTCCATTTCTTTTCCTCGTGGCTTTTAGACCTATAACAATGTCCCTTTGTTCTTTGAGAACCCGTGGAACACATAATTCTTGTTTTGTGGCTTCCAACCTCAATCACATTCAAACTTTCTTGCTTTTTCCTCGTGGTGTCTCGCAGAAATTTTTATTGCATCACATCTTCTCTTGAGCATATTACATGCTTTGTTACATGGAATTAAAAAATCTGCATAATTCCATATTTTTCAAGCCTACATAACACCGTATTTTCCATGTCGTGAAGATTAACCCTCCGACATATTCATTCTACAAGTCCTCAATCTGAGCCACCTAATTCTAAAACTTAGATGAGTTGTTAAAAGTAGCATTGGGGTTTTATTTTGGACAACAATTTATTTTAACATGTTCTTGTATCAATTAGTCTCATTGTGGAACCGAACTAGTTATTCAACTTTTTAAACCGTGTTACAACAACCTACGTTATATCGTCAATTAAAGGAAATTTAAGGGATAAATAATGTTACAAATTATAAATCCACAATATAAAAAACACCATGAACAAAAGTAAATGAACACAATGACACAAGATATAAGTGGGAAAACCTTGGAAGGTAAAAACCCACTAAAAATCACTTATCTTTATTGAGAATAAAATTTCACCCAACACTCCCACTATTTCCACATATCCACTTGTAGTTACACCTTCAGAAGGGATTACAAACCACCTCATACATTCACTCATGTGTTTTACATCATTTGCTTCATGTATCTATGATCATCTCACACATATAGCTCGCATTCATATGTTACACTTGATATTTCATATATTTATGTGTAACCAGATCTAATGAGATCACCTTATTTTATACAAGGTGGGTGACCTATTTTGGGTCACTCTTATATTTTAAACACTTCGACCCATTAGTGGATCCACCATGCTTATATTTTAAATATAATCTATAAACCAAAAACATATAGTCTTTGGTGGGTTTCTAAATAAGCAGTTTCCCACTTAATATTATAAACCCAACACTCCCCCTTAATGTTAAGTAGGAAACATGAAAAATTGATTTTACATGTCAAATTTTGTTCCAAATAACATGCCAAGTCACCTTTTGGTACAAAAGGAATTACAATCCATAAATCAACAAGTGATTTAGGCTAGCATGCAAAAAACTTGTTTCATGGGTTTTGTATAGTTTGCATGCATGGTACACTATAACAATGTCCTCATGGGGTTTTTCAACTCCACGGTACACTACCATAGTGTCTCATGGACTTATACAAGTCATGAACAAAAACATGAATTGTGATTTTTAGAGAAGCATAGTACATTATTTTTCATGGGTTCAAAAAGTTTTCCATGGATTCTATAAAAACTACAATACAAAGGAACATTACAAATTCTCAAGATAAAGTGATTAAGGATGAAGTCTTACATAAGATTATGGAGTTAATAAACTCTTCATATCTAATGCTTCATTGGGGATTACAAGTAAACTTCACATACATGACAATTTACTTAAACAACATAGAAATAGTCTAGGAGTATCCATTTTGACACAATCAAGTCATTAAGAGATGGAATTGCACAAGAAAAACATGCAACATGCTCATTTCTTATTTCCCCCTCAAGGGAAGCTCTAAAAGGCCAAAAATCATATGATTCAAAGGTGAAGATCAACATCATTCACATGATCATAAGAGCTAAACAACATATGCTCAGCTGATTCAGAGGTGGAGATCAATGTCATCCACATGATCATAAGAGCTAATATCTAAAATGCCCAACATAGCACAAAATTTTAGAACTTTGTAGCACCCAAGGGCTTAGTAAAAATGTTTGCAACCTACTCTTTAGTGGAACAAAACTTGAGATCTATATCACCATTGAGAACTTTTTCCCGATGAAGTGCATATGGATCTCAATATGCTTGGTTCTTTGATGTTGACTGGATTGTTTGCAAGAGCAATACAACTTTGGTTGTCACATAGAAGTAGAGTGCTTCCTTTTATGCCCATATGAAGTTCTTCCAACAATATTTTGAGCCACATGGCTTCTTTTTTTGCTTCCATAACACTTCTATACTCTGCTTTAGTAGAAGAGATAGATATTGTTGGTTGCTTTTTTTGCTCCAAGTTATTGCACTTGCACCCAACTTGAAAACATATCCAAAGTAGATTTTCTATCCACAATATCACCAACATGGTCAGAATCACAATAACCAAATAAATTGCATTATCACAAGAAGAATAACACAAACCATAATTGATTGTACCTTTGATATACCTTAAAATCCTTTTTTCCATTTTCCAATGGTCCTCATAAGGATCCTACATGAATCTAGAAACAATTCCAACTACATAGGATATATCAGCCTAGTGATAGTTAAATAAATCAAACTACCAACCAGTTGTCTATATAAAGTAGGATTAAATTTATCACAAGAAGGTTTTGGATCTAATTTAACACCAACTTCCATAGGAATAGAGACATGCTTACAATCAATCATATTAAACCTTTTTTAAGAAGGTTAGAAGCATATTGTGCTTGTGATGCAACAATAGATTTGTGATTTTGACAAATAATCATGCCTAGAAAATGATTTAATAGTCCTAAATCAATCATTTCAAAACGTTGTCTTAACTTCTCTTTGATTCTAAGAATTAGATTCTTATCACTACTAGTAATCAAGAGATCATCAACATATAAGACAATAATGATAACATGATTGTTTTCATACTTGAAAAATAAATCATTATCAACAAAAATAGTTAGAGAAACCAAGCTCATGAAAGAAACTATTTATCTTAGCATACCAAGCTCTAGGAGCTTGTTTAAGACCATACAAATATTTCTTAAGTTTACACACATATAATTCTTTTCCAGTTCTTCAAAACCTTTAGGTTGATGCATATAAATTTCTTCTTTCAAGTCACCATTTAAAAACATTTTTAACATCCATTTGGTGAATCTCCCAACCATGTTGAGAAGCTAAAGCTAGAAGAATTCTAACAATGCTCATTTTGGCAACAGGAGAAAAGGTTTCAACATAATCCAAACCAGGTTTTTGAGTAAACCCTCTAAAAACTAATCTAGCCTTGAATTTATCAATCTTACCAACGAGAGTTATATTTGATTTTATATAACCATCTAGAGCCTACAATGCTTCTTTTAGGAGGAAGAGGGACTAATTCCCAAGTTTGATTCTTGATTAGAGCATTGTATTCAACTTCCATAGCTGCAATCCATCTTTCATCTAGGTTGGCTTCTTCAAAATATTGAGGTTCAACCTCATAAACAATTGACAAGGCATGATAAGAATGTTGACTATGGGTCATCTTTCTCAAATCATTAGGTTGAGAGTTTGAAACCAGATTTTTGGCCCATTTAGGAATCCTAGATTGAGACAAGGATTGAGAAGACTCCCCCTCAATGTCTACATCCATATATCAAAAAAAGGATGATTAGTGTCTTAAAAATCAGTTTCCATATTGTCTAAGCAAGGATTATCATCTAGAAAATTCAGTTTTAGACTTTAGGAAACTCAAAAGAGGGAAGAGAGGTAAATTTACAAAAAGGTTTCTCAAGAACATGCACATTCCTATTTTCTACAATCACATGCTTAACTAGATCATAGAATCTTAATCCTTTTGTTTGACCACCATACCCAAAAAAAATGCAAGAGTAAAGTAGGATCAAGTTTTTGTCTTTTAACTTTAGGAATGAGAAGGACACATGACTACCAAATATCTTAAAATAAGAGATATCAAGTTTTTTTCTTAGTCCATACTTCATGAGGTGTGGTTTGATGTAAATATTTTTTAGGGAATTCTATTAAGGATATGAACAACAATGTTCATTGCTTCAACCCATAAAAATTAGGCACATTAGAAGCATGAAGCATAGTCCTAGCCATTTCTATGATGGTTCTATTTTTCCTTTCAACTATGCCATTTTGTTTAGGAGAATAGGGAGTTGTTAGCTCCTTTTAATTCCACTAGATACACAAAACTCATCAAACTTATTATTAACATACTCACCTCCATTATCAGTTTTGATTCTTTTAATTTTTAGATTAGCCATGTTTTCAACAAGGGCTTTAAACTCTTGAAACTTAGATAAGACATCAAAATTTTTCCTAATGTAATAAGACCAAGTCATTCTTGAGAAATCATCAATAAAACTAACAACATATAAAAATCACCACCAAGAGAAGGTACTTCCAAAGGACCTCTAACATCACTATGAATTAACTCAAGTAAGCAAGAGGAATTAGACTCATGGTGTTTGTGAAATGGTTGTACATGTTTTTACCACACAAAAACTTTCACAAGATTCATGATCTGATTTTATCTTAGGAAGACCTACAACAAGGTTAAGGTGATGGACATCTCATACAAACTCTTAAAGTTTACATGCCCAAGCCTTTCATGCCATAATTGAACAACATTACAAGAAGAAGTGGAAAGACAAGATTCAACAACAAATCCATCAAAAATATACAATCCATTCTTTTGTAAACCAACAACAATTACTTTACCAAGCTCATTTTTAACATACCATTTATCTTGTAATAACACAACTTTACAATTATCTTTAGTTAATTGTGAACAAGATAAAAGGTTCTTCTTTAAGTTAGGAACAAATAACACATTTATAATGATTCCATTTTCTAACTTAACATTTCCACAACATTCAAACTTGATGACAAAGTTATCTCCTAGATAAATATTTTCATGACATTCAACAACATCATGAAGAATATCATGCATATATGTCATGTGTCTAGATGCACCACTATCTAGGATCCATTCACTATCATTGAGGTGAAAGGGCAGTAAAGAGCAATAGATTGCTCAACATTATTGGCTTGGTTGTTAGTATGACTCTAATTTTTATTGTTCTTCTTTTTTTTTATTGTTGTTATTCTTAGGATTTTTATGAGACATGTTAACATGACAATCAATTGCTTTATGACCAAATTTACCACAATTGTTACAAGTGCCATCAAAATTTACTTTAAACTTTTGATTATTCTATTGTGCTTAGGTTTAAACTTGGATCTAAAGTTTGATTGCTGATTTATATTACTATTATTTTGATTTTTAGAAGACTTTTGACTTTGAGAGAACAATGCTTGAGAGGAATTCTCTTTTGAGTCAAAGTTCTTCATGACACTCTCTTCTTAATAAGGAGAGAAGACAATGTGTCTAAATCAGGTAAATCATCTTCATTTTGATATTTAGAATTCAAAATAGAGATGAAGTTTCTAAACTTTTCATGAATGTTAATTTGAATAATAAAGTAAAAAACTTATCATGAAATAATTCACAATTACATCCATCTAATTGAGCTTTAATATCCTTAATTTTAGCTAGGTAATTAACAACCTTTTCATCAGTTTTCATAGGGGTTAAAAATTCCATGATTAACTTAATTATCTAGAGAGGCGGCTACCCTCATGCATAGTTTTTAATTGATCCCATACATCAACTGGAGATTCCATATGTCCAATATACAACAAGAACTCATCTTTGATACTTTGCAATAAGATGGACATAGCCTCTTGGGATTTTTGAGAGAAAACACTTAAGTTCTCATGAGTAACTTGTCTCCCAGTGGGTTTCTTCTCAACACCACTAACTAAATCCCATAGATTTTCTAGCCATAAGGATATCCTTAATCCTAATTCTCCAAAAAAAATCCATGAAACTAATTTTAAAAATATTGAATTTTTATAAAATCCTAGTTATAGAGTCTCAACAGATAAATAAAGCATTAAAGTACAAATTTGACACAAGCAATGAGCAAACAGAAATCAAAACCCTAAGTGCAAGAGAAGGAATAAGAGACTTAGCTGATTTCATAGTAAAACCTAAAGTATGTCAAGTTGGAAAACCTACTAAATCAAGGAGCAAATTGTCGCAACCATACACATAAAATTACGAATCGTTGAATAAGATGGACCGAGGCGCTTGAGTGGGTCAGGGGGCACCTAAGAGCGATTCTTCTCCCCGGGTGTCTCGTGACTGTGAAAATGGTCAAAATCTAAATTTTCATGTGTCACACGGTGTTTACTCGACCTTCATTATTGATCACCTGTATATCACACTTTTCCCACATAATTCACATGTAACTCAGAAAACAAATGACCTCCTACAAAACACCAAAACACATCAAATCCTAAAAAGAAAAGAGATGCAATGGGGAGTCGATTGACCCGGTAACCCAATAGAGTGAAATTATGATCGGGGGCACTACACTACATCTCAAAATCCATGTAGTTCTTGTGCGTGTGTGTAGAATCGTGCCCTAGGAAGCTCTTGTGTAAGATACACCGAATAGCAAGAAATAACTAGATGTAGTAATGTAAATAGATGTGTGGATGTCAAAATGAACTTCCCCTCCTATGAAGCGTACACATAAAAATGTAGTTCCTTGCCCTTGAATGAAGCTAGATGGATGCTTTGATGATCTTGAAATGCCTTTGGATGTAACCTTAGGTGATAGTAATAGATGCTTAGAGATTGTTCCTTTATTATGGTCACATAGCTTTATATTTATATGATTTTCTTATTTTAATTTCCTAATTAACATCTAAAAGATCGACCACTAAGAAAACAAGATGCCCAAAAGATAAAATAGGCCCAAAGGGGCGAGTAAGATACAAAGAAGTCGGGGGCACCCAAAGGGGACGAGGGCACTTGGGTGTTGATGTCCTAGCTAGGTCATGGTGTCTAGAGCCAAGAAAGATGAAGAAGTGAAAGTCATATTGGGCAGTGGGGGTGTGCAAGACCACAAAGAAAACAAGAAATAAATCAAAGAGGCCAAAGATAGATGTCAATTACTATTTTTCTCGCTTAGGAATCATATGAATAGTGGTATGTTATTATGATATAGAAATGTACCCAACTCGCATTATTTAGTTTTTATATTTTCCCCCACTTTATGTTTTCCAGTGAATACTCGATAACATAAAGTAGATAAGAGATGCATACGTGATAACCATGTAGATCGATGGTGAAAGTGTGCCGAGGAGACAATAAAAAGTGTGGAGTGATAAAAATGAAGTGTGGAAGCTAAAAAGAGGAAGTGACCCTAGGGGTGAAAATGTATGTGTTATGTCGCGGTATACTTGTTGTCATTATCACTTGATGAAGGGATTCTTTTTGTTGTGTATTAAGGATAAACCTACAAAATGAGAGTGAAAAGAGGAGTCAAAGTCGTGTATATGAAAAAATTGATCCAAGTATGCAAAAAGTATGTAAAAATACGAAAAAGTAGTAAAAGGAACATGCACACCTGATCCATGATGAGTGAAAAGGATAGAAAGGATCCTAAAATGTTGTAGAAGAACACTTTTTTTGGGTGATCTCATGCCAAGAATGAGTTTTTAGGTGATCTCACACCAAGTGCGAGTTTTTGGGAGATCTCATGCCAAGGCAAAAGAAGTGTTGGGGAGAAAGGTCTATTTTTATTCTACATCCCTGACTACTTCCCGAAATTATACACCACTGCAAATGTTGTGATCCTACTTTGTTCTAGTTTGATCAAGTTCGGTCAAGTTTTAACGAGTTAAATCCAAGTAGAAAATGAAAGTAGAATGCATTCTAATTGGTGGAGGATTGTTCCGCGTACTGAGAAAACTATTCTATAGACTATTATGAGCCATGTTGATCTTAGAAAAAATTTATAATCGCCTTGGTCATAAGCACCTGTGCACTCATGTCCTAGTATCTAGTAGGTGGCATCTGTGTGTTGTGCTAAGGACCCAAGTTAGAATCTGGGTCATTTCTATGACTCGAAGATTGTGTTGTTCATGTACTATGTAGGTCTAAATTGTGACTGTCTAATCTGAATGGGGTTATTGATTCACCCAATGTATGCCTCCATCATTTGGGTTACATCCGATGTCGCTATGTGGATGCACCTAAAGGAGAGGATCATAAAATATGATGAAACCGATACCCTACAGGGGGGAATGTGCTCGATATAAACTAAGGAACATGCAAACAAAGTGGTTGGGAATATGTGTTAGTGCAAACAAGACAAATACACATATAGAATACTATGAGTAAGATATCAAGTAAGAAGAAAATGTAGACCATGAAAAGTGGGTTCCAAACATGGGACATAGGTCACAATGTCGCAAGACAATCAGGGCCAAAGCGTCTAAAAGCATACAAGTAATGACAATAAAGACGTAGGGCATAGCCTACAAACAATGGAAAATGAAGTATCGATCGACAACCATGGTAGTAAATAGTTCCTACAAATACAATGTTGCACATGAAGCACCCGTTATCATGTTAGAAAGATAAAGAGTATGTCAAAGCATGTATAAATCGATAGAGTGGTGTGCTAATAACAATAGGAATCAATATAAAATGAAAACATAACACCCATACTATGTACGGAATTATATGCCCCAAGGAGCCTCAATGGGATTGGTAAGAGGTACAATTCCAAGCATCCATGTTGTGTGTAAATATTTTTCAAAAGTTTGCATCCAAAGTTAGATAACAAGTGAACACGCATGTGTATATAGAAAATATAATGACATACAAAGTATTTTTTTAGCATGTGAAACAAAGTGTACATGTAACAAGTATAAACAAGCAAGAGTATGTGCAACCAAGAGATGCAGTATGGTGTGAGTGAGGGAGATGGAGTGATATGCAACATGAGTTTGATAGGAGAAGCATGCCCCTTGAGTGGATGTGTACAGATATGTATGCGATGAGGTTCATTTATAAATGCCCCCTCAGCAGTCAAGAATGAACCATAGAACAAGAGTGCGTAATCGGGAAATGGTTTGAATTTGTGCACTACAAAGATATGATCTATAAAGTGTAGATCATAAAGAGAGTGTGTGATGAGGTTCATTTCATATTTAGACCCTCATCATTCAATTAAGAACCATGGAACTAGAGTGCACCATAGGGTAATGTGTTGTGTGAAAATTAGAAAGATGTTTCATGAATGCGCCAAGTGTGAAATTTGTTGTGTGTATGATGTGAGGCTCATGAATGTAATAGGCCCTCAACATTCAAGTTTGAACCTTAGCACAAGAGTGTGTCATAGGGAAATGGTTGGAATTGTGCATTAGAAAGATATAATTGATAAAGTGTAGAGCTTAGAGAGTGAGTGTGATGAGGTTCATTTCAGATTTAGATCCTCAACATTCGAGTATGAACCTTGGAACTAGAGTGCATCATAGGGAAGTGTGTTGTGATGAATGTGCACTAGAAATATGTGTTGTGAATGCACCGAGTGTGAAATTTGTAGTGTGTATAATGTGAGGTTCATAGATGTATTATTCCTTTAATAGTCAAGTGTGAATCATAGCACAAGAGTGCATCATCAGGTAATGATGATACAAGTGTATAAACTTGTGTAAGATTTGTGCAAAAAGTAGATGTGAATCGTAATAGTGGAAAAGGTAGAAATGTGAGACACCTGATAATGGTAGAATGGGGGAGAGTAAGCATGATGCCCCCAAGCATATGCTGTAAAGAAGAATCAAGTAACATTGTCTAAGAGATCATCGTTGTCATGGTCGAAGTCAAATGGAGATGCATCAGAGACTTGGTAAGTGATAGTATGAGGTTCATCATGCAAAGATCCATTGCAGCACACATTTTACATGCCCATTGCATATTCTTTTTCAGTGAAAGGAGGTAATGGACATATATTTTCATGTCATCGAGTAAGGTTTTGGGAATAGCCGAGAAAAAAATCATTGTAAATAAAAACGCAACCAAAGGGCATGGGGAATTAAATGTTGATATGATTAGGATCTAAAGTTCCACCAATATAGTCAAGCCAAGACCGCTAAGAGTGAGTGGAGAAGTGCGAGAAGTGTTTGCAACAAAGATTAATAAATGGAAGACGAAAGGCCATAAGAAATAGTAATACGGACATACCCATAATAGAGATGAGGAAAATGAGGTGAGGGGAGAATATCATTAAGTGTGAATCCGAGATGAGCCAAGCCATCATATGTGCAAACATTTTCAGAGAAAGTGGGATCGAATGGAATGTGTGGCCAATAAAAAATATTCATGAGATGAGTGCATGTGAAAGGAGGGATCACAGATGTAGGTTAGTCATAAGAAGACAAAGAAGTTGTTATAACATCGATGTATGGGAAGACCCCTGATAAAGTACCATAACATTAGTAGAAGGAGGGGGTGATATCAAGTGAAGTGGATGGAACGACATCTAATGCACATAGAGTTCCTTCTAGTGGAGGCAAGATTTTCGGATAGTTCGTGGGTCGTGGATTAGAAACATGATGCACAATAGCAAAAGTAGGAATAATTAATGTAGCAAAGGATCTAGTCAGCAATATTTTAATGGATTATGATCGACGAAAACTATAGATTCAAAGCCCTCATGTAAAAATTTTATGCACCAATGAACTATAGAAGGCAGTGCTTGCATAACGTGAAGTCATGGCCTACCAAGTAAGCAATTGTATTGGATTGGGAAATCGATGAAAAAAAATACAACAAGAATAGTTTTTGGCCCAACTGTGAGTGGCAAGGTGATAGTGCCTATGCATGGACGCGTAGAAGAATCATATGCACAAAGAGAAATAGACGTTGGGTTAACATTAGCCATGGAAAGGTTGATATTTTGAATGAATGATAAAGTACAAATATTGAGCTCAGATCCATTATCGACTAAATTTCACTTAATACCCAAGTTATTGATGCATACTTGTATATATAAGGGAGGATCATTGTCATAAACAAAAATATTGGCAGCTATGTTGATGGAAAAGTAAGTTGTTGAGAAAATGCATCTACAAATGTCTGATAAACTATGTCTAGATGAGTAGTAGAAGGAATGTGAGTATTATCCAAGAGCGAAATGATTTTAGCTCTACACTTAGGATTGGCTAGTAAGAAATCATGAATAGAAATATCCATGATGAGGGGACCCTAGGAAAAATGAAAGAAGTGATGAAATGAATACCCAAGAGTGTTCAAATAAGTCGGGTTCACAAAATGATTTAACAAATATTGAATTTTTACAAAACCCTAATTACAGAGTCACAACCGATAAATAAAGTGCTAAACTACATATTTGACACAAGCAATAAACAAACGGAAATTGAAACGCTAAATGCAAGAGAGGGAATAAGAGACTTATCTAATTTTGCAAAGAAATCCCAAAGTATGTCGAGTGAAACCTATTAAACTAGAGGAGGAAATCATCATAATTGTACACATAAATTTACATAAATGTTGGTATAAGTTGGGTACCGGGCGCCTGAAGTGGGTTAGAGGCACCTAGGCATCGTAGTCTACTCCTAGGTGCCTGTGACTACGAAAATGGTCAAAATATTAATTTTATTGTGTCATACGGTGTTCACTCGACCTTAATTGTTAATGGCCTATGTGTCACATTATGTCTACAGAAATTCACTTATAACCTATAAAAAAATGACCTCCTACAAAATCAAAACATAGAAACATAAGGGTTCACGTAACAAAAAATGAAGACATGAGACAAAGAACACGCAAAACAAGTAGGTGAAAATATGTGAAACAAAGAAATAATGTTAGGCAAGTCAAATATGGCGCAAAGGACTTGGAAAAACATGCAACACTAAAAATACCCGTCAAAACCTAAAAAATCCACACACGTAAAAAAAAATGCAAACTATTAAAATAATCCGCATAACAACTATAAAATGTGGGACATTGAAATAATATGTGAAAACCTAATTCAAGTGAAAAACAACAAAGGATCATAAAATAGAGATCTAAGTATGCATAATCAATGGAAAATTATATTATGATCAATCACGTTGATCTAGAGCATTCAAACACATCACAATTATCTTAAAACATACAAATTAGGATTTTTTTACATGATGAAATTGAAGAAAGCCGTGAAGCAAGATATAGTTTCATAGATTTGAAAAATATTCAAGTTTCTTTGCACCTATTGTAACACCCCATTACAAAGTATGCCAATAAGAGAGGGATATTTTCCTCCACGACATGAAAGGAATGAAGGATAATTAATTGTAGTTATGTAAGACTAGGTTTTACATTAAATGGTAGGAAAGAAAAGGGGGGGTATTGAAGTGTATGACAAAAGGAAATTTAAACTTTTACCTCTTCAAACAATGTTTTGACCGGTGTAAAGCCTGACTCCACTATGTACCTTTATTTTCACCACACCTTCCCCTTTAGGTCATTATGCCTTGTAGTAGGATGGAGATTAACAAAGGACTTCATTGGCTTTATATGGTTATTCTTTATATATATATGTTATGTTTTTTTTTATTTCTTGTGGATGTTGCCTACCCAAATTGAGTTAGTGGAGCCATGTAGGAGAAGTTTATTTTTAGTAGAACATGGATTGTGACACATCCTATATGACCCGCAAACCTTTCACATTCCTTGCATAATAATATAAGCACTTTATTTGATATCCAGAGGCGTTAACCACGGTGAAACTAAAGTTAACGTTGTGAATTTATTAGTAATTGGATAGTCAAAGATTTGATTTACTAACAATGGTAAAGTAGGGTTCTATAATCTATTTTTTTAAATAAACATAACGTGAGTGGAATTGTGATAAACAGAACTCTCACATAGCCATCCTAAAATCAGTACTTTTATGGGTTAAATCAACCCTACACACGGAGATAAATTTGTATCCCTTATATCTCTTCATTGTACTATATACATATTGATTGATCTGAATTTGTATCTCGTATCTCAAGCGAGGTCAATTATCTCAGAGAGGGAAAAAAACTATTACATGTTGTTGTTTTGTTGTTGTAGGAAGAAGAAGAAGAAGATTGAGAATTAAGAGGTGCTTCATTTGGGCATAATGGCTAGCCGCATCAAATTTTCTCTTCTTCTTTTGAGCACCTATGCTACATGCAATGTAACCTTTTCATCACCACTTAATTTTCCTTCTCTTCACCTTTTATTTCGAGTAGTTGTTGTATTGATTAAGACATCGAAGTGCCCTTTCTAGCTATGCTATATAGGTCTCTACAATATTTGTCTCTTTCTCTCTTCCTCTGCAAGTGAAATCCTTTCTTTGTCAAAATGTTTCAAGTGGATGCGCAACCATGGAGAATATATACCTATACATGGAGCTTTGACCACATGGTATGGAGATCCATAGGGAAATAATGTAAAGATTTTTTTTTCAGAGATGTAGTCATATATGCGTTGATAGAAAAGTATGCAAAATGTGGAAACAAATGAAAAGGAACATGAACATGATGGTAAAAGGTTCCTAAGAGATATGGACAATAAACTATATAACTCCCGCATATGGATGAACTTGAGGAGTTAGTCGTAATAATCCTTATTTTGGTTGAGATTTGTGTGAACTTGGACCATCGGTGAGATGTTATACAATATAGTTTAGAATCCTAAGGTTGTGAGTTAGTGTGGTCTCAGTGAGCTTGGTAACAAAACAAAGTATAGCCGGAAGGACTACTCATGGTGATTTATATGGTTTCTTAATGCAAGGCTTGATTACCATAGAAAATTTTATGCTCTAAATACAAATTGGTCCCAATCCCAAGAAATGAAACTTAAGGGCATGTATAATGATGAAAATACAACTCATCCAAAAAAAAAGATAAAAGATGTTGGTTTCAAGAGCTTATCACATGGATTCAATCCTCAACCTTTCATCACTCACCACTTGTTTGCATTTGTACGGGTTGGTACATGTGCACTATGGCGAGTTTTATACTTGATGAGTTGACCGGTGAATGGAAAGTTTGGAGGATTGTAGCGTAAACCTCTTTGTTCTTGGTTTGACTTACTTGTGACCTTAGTGGATAGCGTTACAATGGCCATAGATGTTATGGCTTTTTAGCTTGCCTTGGTTAATATTTTTGCATGGCCGGGTTGGTTGGATGGAATGTTTGACTTGGAAGTTGATCTCGTTGATAGCTAGAATGTTGGTTGATATAATTGATTCATAGAATGTAGGAGAGAACCTAGAGCCATAATTACCAAGTGGCGTTCTCTAACAGTGCATGGTCTCCCTTACCTTCATCTTTCATAATTTTTATATTTTTGGTTCTTCATTTGCAATGAAGTAAAAATATAAACCCACTCCTCTTCGACATTTATATTATTATGATTCGTTTTATTAGGGATTATAGATAGAGACATTGTTATCACATTTTAGACATTGACATATGGACATTGTTATATTGATTAGTTATTTGATAGACAGTATGGATGTTTAGACTTATGACATGATTTACAAGATGGATTATATGCATGTTTTGGACATATCAAATTTGATGATCTTGAACTTCTACTGGACTGACACATTCGGTTTGATATATATATGTTGCTAGATGATTTAGTTGATTTCGTGATCTTATTGCTAGTTGATAAATTGATAAAATTGAAATAATTGAAATCATGAATAGTGGTGAATTACTTGTTTAGGGATGGTTTAGTTATGATAATTGATGATATGTATATGCATGTGTTTTTACTATTTCGATGTCATTAATATGGCCACGAGGCCAAAAAGGTATTGTCTTTATTTTTACAGGTGTTCACAACACAATAAACCAAAGGGGATAGGAGACCAACAATGAAGGAATTGGAATATTGGTAATGGGTCACCTTGGCAACTTGTGTGTATGTTTGATGTTTTGTAGTTGATGTTAGGAGGTCCCCATTGGGGGTGACCTCAAATGTGACCTTGGGTAAGTTTGTGATTTTGTCTTGTTGATTTTATTTAATTGTGAGTTATTGTATTTTTATTAGTATGTGGAGTCACTTTTATTATTATTGTTTAGCACTCCTTTTAAGTTAATTAAAATTGTTTAACTAGTGCTAATTAGGATGTGACAAAAAGGGGGAAATAAATGTGAGTTGGTAGCCTTGGTGTGTGTTGGATTGGAAAGAATTTAATTTGTTTTGGAGTAGTGTGTACTCAATCTTTCAAGTGAAATTCGGATTTTGACCTTCTAGGCAATTTTGGAGACTTGTGGGACAAGTTAAGCTTGTCCCACACCTCTTAAAGTCACCCACCCACTAGGCCTATGATGTGAGGGGCTTATTTTAGGCCCTATTTTGTGTTTTAATGGAGAAAAGAGAAATTAATTACACTTTTATTACAAGGGTATTTATTTGTGTCCTTTAGGGGTGTGGGTTTGGGTTGAGTGTGTAAGAGGGTGGTCATTCCCTCAACCACCAATTTATTATGCTTTGGGGTTTGGGTTTGACCTTGGTGATGTGGAATGGAGGAGAAATGATGTGGCATCCTACATGGAGCCACATCACCTCTCTCTCTTCCTCTTTTCTATTTATTCCAATTTGTGTGAGGATTTGGGGTTACTTGTTTTGTTTTTTGTTTCTCATTTTTGAGGTGCTTGCTTTTGGGAGTGCTTGTTGGAGTTGGAGATAGCTTGGGATTGCTTGGGCTTGGAGATTTTTGGAACTTGTTTGTGGAGTGGATTATTGCAATGGCAAGGTAGGGTCTTCACCCTTGGTTATTTTACTACTTTGATTTCTTATGTTTTGAATGAATGTTTTATTGCATGTGTGTTGTTGGGTAGTAAAATGGCCTTAGGTTGTGTATGAGAAAGTGAAATGGGGATAAATTTTTTTGGGAGGCATAAGAGTTTCTATTGGGTATTTAGGAGGGAGTTGGGTTGGGGTGCCCCACCTTGTGCTTATCTTGATTATTTTGTTCATTGAGGAGGCATAAGAGTGAGGGAGGCATAAGAGATATTTTTTCTTATAGGGAGGCATAAGAGTTTTTGGGGCTTGATTGAGTTTTGGAGGTTTTGAGGTGGGCACCCAAACCCTTGGGAGGCACAAGTGAAATCCCCATGTTCATTTCTCTTCTTGGCTTGAGTTTAGAGCCATTGTTTTGGGAAACTTAGATGTGTGGAAGTGAATGTTTTGTGATAAATCTTATTGTGTGAATGTTGGTTTGAATGTAAATGTGGAAGCCTTGTTTTGTTGCCAATGGTTGTCAAATATTCCATATTGTTTCATTGTTGGGGCTTAGGGGCCAATGAGGAAGAAGGCTTCACTTCCTCATTAGATTATTGGTTGGGTGGAGAGTGTTGCCTACTCCCCCATTTTTGTTGTTGTGTTTGATCTTGGGAAGGTGGAGCTCAAATGATGAATATTTTCTTGTAGCATTTAGAGAAAAGAATCAAGAACCCTCTTGTAAATATTTTACCATGTTGTCTCCATTTTGTATGGAGGGCTTGTAAACTTGAATTTTAAAAATAAAGCTCTTAGTTGTTTTGTTTATCAAACTTGTGATATTAGTTCTCATTGTAGATGAAGGTAGAAAGATTGAAAATTATTCCTTACTTGCTGAAAGAGAGAGACTATTAGATTTTTAAACTGAATTATCCTTACTTGTTGGAAAGAGAGACTATTAGATTTTAAATTGACCAAGTTCCTTGAAAGGATGTGTATTATTTTGGTGAAAAAAAGGATTGAAATGGGATTGAAATGAAAATAACTTTGCTTTCAATTTAGTTACTTCATTGCCTTCAAGATGTATGATGTCCATTTTAAAACTATTGGGAAACCTTGTTATAAATTATTTGTTTGACATGGTAGAAACTTGCATCTTGTAATGAAAGAAATAATTATTCTTGTTGTATTACATGAAAGGCATATGGTAGTAAAATTAAATTATAGTTGTTTTGTTTTTGTATTGTTGAAAGAAAGGAAGAAGGTGTAGGTTCTTAAATTAGGGAAAAGAGATCTTCTCTTGCAAAACAAAATAGATGGAATAAGAAAGTTATACAAAAAGAAATTTTCATTTTTACCTTTACATGTATAGGTGGAGAGTTTTAAAATTCTTGTTGTGTTTACCTTGTCAAATAAATCGATTGATCCTTTAAATGAAGTAGAACAAGAAAAAGCTTTATTCATTACAATCTAGATCATAGTTGTATTGGATTACAAATAAATTATTACAAATTTATATATAAATCGAATATTATATAATCTAATATTTGGTGGAAATAGACATAATTAACTTTTTCTAATGTTATTGTTAATTTATAAAAGAAATTTTCATTAAAAGATTTGGATTAGTTGATATTATTAATAGTATTACTTGTTAATAATAGTAATAATATTAAAATATTAATAATAGTGATAATAGATATATAAACCTTGATAAACAATACTTAATAAAAAAATTAAATGAAATGCTAATAGTCATGGCCCCTACAAGGCTTGAGTTTATTGTTTAAAATAAATTTGGGGGGGAGGTCGCCAACCCCACCCCCACCCCATATTATATGGGATGGGTGGTGGGGTCACAACCTCCGCCCCAAACTTAAAACAAACCCGTTTTCTTATTAACACAATCAAGCTATATTTAAAAACACAATACCATTACATTTTGTATAAATCGATCCCAACACCGGTGTCTATTTGTTGATAATATATATATTCATGTGAATATATCCAAATGTGTGTGTGTGTACACTCATTGAAATCAATGTGTACATATATTATTCCAACTATTTCATTAAAATAGGGCAAAATGCCATATGCCCAATGGGGCAAATACAAAGAAAGAATAATGTAACAAATAATAAAATACATACAAACCCTAGAAGAGGGTGTAAATGGAACATTGAAACAAAATGGAAGAATGTTTATTCCTCCATGAGCTTGAGCTTTCTCTCATGGCCTCCACTTCCTTTCTCCTCCAAATCTATAAAAGGAAAATGAACCAATAAGTCAAATGAAATGAAAAAGAGCCTTTCATAATCATGTTTAGGGTTAGTTGGATCCCTAAATCCAAGGGCTCCAAATGAATCCATCTAATGGATGAGATTCATCCCTACAAAAAGTAGGTGAGAAGTGGGTGAGATTAATTTTAAAATAAAATGCATGGGTAAGTCCTAAATGGGGCCACTCAAGTGGTGTAGGCAGTGATTTTTCTTTTGCTAACCCAAATGTTTAATTGGAGACCTTTTAATTAAAGTCCTTGACCCCTTGTTTTTGGTGGAAATAAACCTTACTATTTTATAACTAGACCACAATACTTTTGAAATTAATTTGATTGTGTATAATCAAGATTTAATTAAATTGTATTAAATTCAAGGAGAGGGAAGTCTAAACCTTGCCCTAAAATAATTAAATTATTAAATGGTATTGAGAAATGTTATTAAATTAAATAAGAAGGAAACTAAGGGGATTGTGGACCCCATCTGGAAATTAATAATATTAATTAAATGTAAATTTAAAACGATAAAGTGTTGACCGTGAATTAATCTAATGTTGTGAATGGGTTTTCAAAAAAAAAAAATCGTAATTTTTCTAATATAACCTTTGTTGTCTTGGGTTTCTTGCAGGTAAAATTTGTGGGTGTTACATCTTTGTTCTTGGTTTGACTTGCGTGTGGCCTTAGTGGATAGCGTTGCATGGCCTTGGATGTTGTGGCTTCTTAGCTTGCCTTGGTTGATATTTTTGCATGGTCAGTTGGTTGGATGGATTGTTTGACTTGGAAGTCGATCCCATTGGTAGCTAGAATGTTGGTTGAGCTCCTGGTTGATATAAGTGATTCATATAATGTAGGAGAGAACCTAGAGCCATAATTACCCAAAGGTCGCTCTCTATGGACATGATCTCCCTTACCTTCATCTTTCATAATTTTTGTATTTTTGGTTCTTCATTTGCAATGAAATAAAAATATAAACCCATAGATTATTATACCATTGGTTATTTTTAAAAAAACTAACTTGAAGTGAAAAACAATAAAACCTCACCTTGTGACTTACACAAATCCAAACTACCCTTGGTTTTCCAATGATAGTATTTAACCCTCTTTCTTAAATGCTTTGGAAACTTTGTAACCGAACCGGATAATTGTAACCCCTCTAGTTTACTAGTTGATTTTGAGTTCGCCTTTAAACCTAGCTAACGTTCCTTGGTAAAAGTTAGTAAATCACAATTTTTGGAGACTCACAAAACAAACTTATAAACCCCGGAAAAGAGATGTCAAGTTTTTTCTGTGTTCCTTGTTATGTGGGGAGTTACATCAAGCCTTAGATCAACCTCGAGTGATTGTTTTTCTCTTTTCATCGTCCCTCTAAGATCCCTATCACCCTGTTTTTGTAGTTTTGGGAAGCTGCTAAAAGTTAAAAGTTCAATTTCATTTCGGCTTGTCGTTTGGACCCTGAGTGAAGAAATGATTATCCACCTTTACAAACCTCTAGTATTTTTACCTACCAATTTCCTGCAACCTTTAGTTCGGATAAAAACACATTGCTAGCTAGTTTTACTTAGGAAATTCATAGACCTCCGATTGTTATTTCACTAGGTCAAAATCAGTCCAACTATGACCGGTGGCCTCGGAAAACTAGTCATCATTTGTAAACAGTTCACCAGTTCTAAGTTTCATCATCTCCTGTGAAATCTCGTAATATATAAGAATGCGTAGCAATTCACCCGTTGTGCATTTTCCCATCGAGGCTAATTTTTTAATGTAGTTTATTAGCCTCCGAGCTAAAATTGGACGTTTTCGCAACTAGTAGGAAAATGTAAAAGAAGGTCGTATGATCCTTATCAAGACAATAAACCGACTAGAAAAATTATTGACACTTATAAATAACTATATGAAACTCTATTTTGTGGCTTGTTTGAGAAATTTGATTTTTGGAAAAATAGTGTTTTCTCTCTCCTCTCATTCTCTCTCCTTTTCTCTCCTCCCTTAGTTAAGAAATGAAGTGCAATGAAATGATTATATATCTCTAACCCTCTCTAGTTGTGTGTGAAGTATTCTAATTATGTAAATGAAAAACTAAAAACGTTAATTATGTTAGATTTAGGTGGATGTCATGCCAACATTTGTGCTGACCATGCGGTGGTTGCAGTACCAAGACATGGAGGAAGTAAAGTGTATTAGTGATTTATTAGTAACATATTATTTGGAAAATGTAATTGTATAGGTTACATCAACAATATTGTTATATATCGAAATGTTTGTTATTGAATTATGTAATGAGTATGAGTTGTCATTGTTTTGGGGTGTTTGGGAAATGTATATTTAATCATGGGTGTTATTTGATTCAAATTTATGAATTATAAAAAGGTTGGATACTTATGGTAACTAAAATTGAATTTTTCATCTTATAGTGCATTTTCAGTGTGAAATTAATGATCAAATCTATGGTGTGTTTTGTTATTTACCTTGAAAATGTAGAAAATAAATCTAAATAAAATAGTCAACCTTAGTATAAAACCCTTCTCGTGTGATCCTTCATAACGTAGAAAACTAAAACCTTAGGGTGAACCCAAATCATTATACTCGATGACACCTTCTAGCTTAAGGAAATAAGAGCCAAGTTTGAGATTATCATCATAGCATGTACGCTTAGCAACATTGTCACAAACCCGACAGTTAGGAATGGTAATGGTTAAACTTTGTCTAGAGTATGTGGCTTCCTCCTAGGATTGGTAATCATGTGTGTAGCAAGGAGAATGTGTTCTCTTAAGATAGTACTCCATGGAAACCAACTTTAAATCTAATGCAAACCCCCCTTGATCCGGAACATGAGTAGAACGAAAGGCTTTAGGTGGAAATGATTGAAAACCACCCTTTGAAAGTCATCTTGAGGAGTTGGGGTTATGAATGAATTCCATACCCAATTTCAATTATCATTTTGGTTTTTATAATACAATACTAAGTGTTAATTTTGGAATATAACAAAATTTTAATTTATGCTTAGTTTGTGAAAATGTAACAATGAGATGATGTGCTAGGAGAAAAGTGAAATTTAGATCTTTCTTGTAACATGTTTAAACCATTTTATTGTGAGAAATGGAATCCATGATGTGTAAACCTTAATGTGAATCTTAATATTTTAATAAAGGACTATCCCTCTTGTTCTCCCACTTGTCCTATTGTGTAATGAATGTATGATGTGAAACCATGTAATCATGTTCTTAGAGACGATTCCCTAGGACAAGAACTAGTAGTCTCATGAGCATACAAATGTCCTTATTAACAAATGGGTTACACAATTAATTGCAATAAGGTATATTAACCAAATTTATGTTAGGATATTAATGTTTACATTATAGTTTGGTATTTACCAAAAGGTAAATATGTAGTTTGTTAGTTAATATTTAATATTTTTATATACAATATTAAATATTAGGTTAGAATTTATATTGTTAAGATATATTGTTTATTGTTGTAACAATATATCTTAATCTATCGAGGAGATTCTTGTGAGAGAATAGTGGAGATTACATCTCCCTAATTATAGGAATCTTCTCCTATATATTTGTAATCAATTTGTATGAAATAATATAGAGCATAGTTGTGTTAAAACCTATGTTTTCTGTAAGTATGATCCAAATCTAATATTTGGTATCGGAGCGATCATATTTAGATGTGAGATGGAAGAATTGATTTTTTTATTGTTAGGAAAAGGGAAATGTAACCATTATTTATTTCCCCAATCGATGTTATTTTTGTTTTGGCTTGGCTGCTTGAATGGATGTGAGCTAAATTAACTATAGAGAATCTTCACGACTCCACAACTTTCATACTATTAGCGATCTATATTTCATTTGGAATTTTATCCAAGAGTTTAACATCTTGTATTTGTTTCTCATTGTAGCGTGGTTGTTGTTGGTGTGTGTATTTTCCACATCATTAGGTGAGTCATCTCACTTAGGTGAGATCGTAGGTCCATGTGTCATTTAGGGGTCATTATGAGATTCTCTTACGTGTCAGTGGCGTCAATGTGTCATATGCATCATTGGGAGTTACACTTCTATTCTAGGAATGTAACTCCCCTCTCTACTCGAGTTGTCATGATTGCAGCACTGGGGGTTACTCAACACCTCCTATATGTACACCCCATTTGATCTATGAGATAGAGGAGAGTTTTATGGCTTAACCAGGTTCTACCCGTGTTTCAAATCTTTGCATGCACATTCGGTTGATGCTCGCTCCTCCCGAGATCTCTTCACACTATCGTTCGCATGTCCGTTGATGTGCACGTCATCCCTCGTGATCCTCGCTTGTGGGTTTTAAACCCTCTTTCATGGTATCAGAGTAGATCTTGTGGATCCATGCACTCCTCGGCATTGCTCGTGTGTTTTTCTAGCTTCCGGCATGATATCTAGATCTCATTGCATGTGTTGTAATGGATATTCCAACGTGCTCTTCTTACATTGATTCGGGCATTTATACCTCCATTCAAGTTGTTCGTGGTTTTTTTGGAGTGTTCGTGGTTTTCCAAATTTTGCATGCGGTCTTCAGAGGTGGTTTTTTGTTTTGCATGTTGTTTGAGGGCTTGGATCTGAGTTCGAGTGTTTTTGTCTTGAGGTTTTGAGAGTTGGTTATGAGCTTCGTGATTGGCCTGGTCTGCACTCCTTGGGTATTGCATTGGATCTTTAGTTGTGGGGTCATATTGTGTTTGAGTTTGGATGTCCTTGACCGTTCGAGAGTTGGAACTTGTTTTCTGTTTCCGTTCACTCATTCCACTCGTGAACCACTGTAACTCTATACGCTGCCTTGTATATGTGCCTTAATGCTTGACCTCTCAATCTGACTCATCCTTTTCTCCCCATTCCTCCATTTGTGCTTTGTGTGTTTGTTTTGCCTCTAGTTTGGATGCTCAGTGGTTTTGGTGTCGCACAAATTATCCCGTGATTTTTGTCTTCTTGGTTGCCTCTGTGATTTCCATTTTAGCGGGCTGGTTCATGCTCTGCTGCCTAGCCGTGTGCCACATCGTCCTTGTTCCCTTCGCTTGTTCCCTTCGAGTTTGGTTGGCCTCATCTCGGGTTCTACTGCACACCTCAAGTCTTGGCCTCAGTTATTTTTGGTTGAAAAGCAAAGGGAATAGTGTTAACTTTGTGTTGTTCTGGTTCGAAGGCTTCATTCTCGAGATCCTCGTGTTCGCTGTTATTTACACGCAGAATCTAGTTTAGGATCTTTCTTGGATGTTGCAAACTTACTGCAGCCGGTTTATCCTCGACGTGTGGGCTCTTCCCTGAACTCATGCTGGGATTGTTTCACTGGGCTCATTGTTATGCGTGAACATTATATTCTACACGCTCACTCTGCTTGGTGTCGATTCTTGAGGTTCATCTACCCGACGCATCCTTCTTTAACCACCCACACCAAAATCTTCCACGTCCCTCTAATTTGTGGCTAATCACGTGGAGCTTCTTCCTCAATGTGGCCCCACTTCTCGATTACTGCGATCAAACAGCTTACCACATCACGCATTCCCACCCAAGCCATCCTCTACACACATGTGGTCCTTGATAGAGCTTGGTCGATTGCAATCAACGTGGGCCCTCTCCTTCCTCTTTTTTAATGTTTTGATGTCAAAAAAACATTCTCTTTCATGGCATGTAATAATTTTTAGGTTGTTTTTGCTTATTTAATCCCTTCCTACGCTTGTCAAGACAAAGGGCAAGGTCCGGGGTTGGCATGAGGCTAATCCCCCCTCGCAAGCAAAACAAACCCCTTCTAAAATTTTGTGTTGTTTCCAACAAGTAGTCACACGATACCCTTTGCACCCATTTCGGGCACTTTTTTAATCAGTTTGCAGCATTTATTGACTTTTTCCATCAATTACAGGAATCTTATTTGTGCCATAACTTTTGACTCGCTGCTCATTTTTTAGTGCTTCTTTAGTCAAAGTTACATGATTTTTCACACATTGTGTGATGACATTGTCAGTTTTGTAAAATTCACTACTTTATAAAGTGCCACATTCTGGGGGGGTTGACTATACTCTTGGGCTTTCACATGTAGACGCATTATCGGCCGATTCCGACGTCTTGCTTTTGCATCTAGCATTTTCATCATGGAGAGTGCTCTTTCTAGACTTGAGCGTCGTAGGATCACTTTACAACCTCCACCACTTCTCACCGAGAGGGAACTATTCATTTTGGCATGCTTCCATGGAACGTTACTTCACTCACGAGGGTCTTTCACCCTTCTTACTTGGGCCAGTTCCTGCACCCATTGATCATCATCATCTAGAGGACTTCCTTGACACTTTTGACCATGTCTTTAGTCACATGATGATGCATGTCTCTCGTTCTCTCTAGGTTTCATGTGGCGACTCAGATCCACCTCATCGTGTCTGGAGCATTCTTCAGTCCCTCTATGGAGACCCTTCACATACTTGCCGCCATTGTTGCTGCTGTTGATTCAGTTGTCTCCTCCATTTCTTCGTGTGATGATAGTTCCACTGACATAGACTCGCTTGATTCTACTTCTGATGACGAGGATTGTGCACCCTGTTCTGATGTCGAGAGTACTACAGAGGACTCTTCTCCTCTTTCTCTCACTATTCCAGACATTGTTGTCACCCCCCACATCTCATCAGATATCGAGCAGTCTTCTACTCAGCCTCATACCATCATCACACCACCTCCTTTCCACTTCTAGTGTGCGAGGCCCACTTCACTCCTCTACCTTCATTGATGACTCATACCTATATGACATCGCTCTTCTATTTGTTGATCCCCCTCATTGGGATGAGTATCTGTTTGACCTTAGTTGTCTTTTTGCACAGAGTCTACTTGTGATGCACTACAGGTCCCTCATCCATCTACAGGTGTTTCAGAGGAGTTCATCATCTCCGTTGTTGGGAGTGCCCCTTCTGGGATTCTTACCACTTCCACTTTTTGGAGACCTTCATTGATCCACCCTCAGCTGTGGATCCCTTTTTGTTGTGGAGGACTTTTTGTTCCCTTCACATCATGTGGACATCCTTTCTATAGGTTTTCATTCTTCACACTCTGACAGTTCTACGCACGTGGCATTACCTTCTGATTCCTTGGCACTCACTCGCTAGACCTATGTCACACTTTTGTGCACTAGACTTAGAGTTCTTCATGTTGCTGCCTTCAATTTCCTTTGTGGAGTGGGCGGACTTCCAACACGTCATTTATGTCCTTCCTAAGGGTAGGCACACAGTTCGTTGCGGGTGGCTCTTCTTCAGTCCAGAGGCAGAGGATCTCGTCATCGACATTCTTCTGGGAGACTTCCTAGAGCTGCAAAGTTCAAATCCATCCATGGCATCTTCTGCATTCCTCTCGTCTCCCTCTTCTTCTCTCTTCTTCTTCTTTCCGAGAGATTGCCTCTTTGTACATGGGTACCTTTTCAGGCTCGTCTATGGCCGAGACCCATATTTGGCATCTTTCTTAGATTAGAGAGTGTGTTCTCTTGTGGTGGATGTTTTTCCCACTGGGTTTTCCTTCACTGCTTGGGACCTTTTTCTTGTGCATGGGTACCTCATCAGGCTTTGTGTCGGGACCCATTTCTCATTTTTGACTTTCCGCCTCATCCTAAGTTACGATGAAGGGGGGGTGTTGGTGTGTGTATTTTCCACATCATTAGGTGAGTCATCTCACTTAGGTGAGATCGTAGGTCCATGTGTCATTTAGGGGTCATTATGAGATTCTCTTATGCATCAGTGCATCAATGTTGCGTCATATGCGTCATTGGGAGTTACACTTCTATTCTGGGAATGTAACTCCCCCTCTCTACTCGAGTTGTCATGATTGTAGCACTGGGGGTTACTCAACACCTCCTATATGTACACCCCATTTGATCTATGAGATAGAGGAGAGTTTTATGGCTTAACCAAGTTCTTCCTATGTTTCAAATATTTGCATGCACATTCGGTTGATGCTCACTCCTCCCGAGATCTCTTCATGTTACCATTCACATGTCCGTTGATGTGCACATCGTCCCTCGTGATCCTCGCTTGCGGGTTTTAAACCCTCTTTCAATTGTCATATTTCAATGGCATGGTTCGATATGTACATGCACTATTGTTAGGGATACGCATTTTCTCTCGATCTAATATTTCACGAACTGGATCCTCAACACTATCGAGAAATTTACACTTGTTATCGTGTCATTCCTAGATTCTTGTTTTAGGAGAAGAATTCACTATCTTCCCGAAATTTGTTTTCAAACATCCATGACAATGTACCTCTCCTATAATTCACGGTGGTACTAAAAACGCAGCCCATGACTCCTATGTGTGGTAAATTTTGTTTGTTGATATCAATATTTGCGCTTCCATATAATTTTCTCCTAATTATACGAGTCTATAAACACAAAACATCTCTTTCAAAAGCTCCAATGAATGTTTTCATGAAGTACGATTGACGAGGATAAGTTACTGAAATGGTGTGAAACTCAAGATTTTTTCCAAGCTCGTGTTAAAATTTTTGGATAGGGCCTTCCTAGAAATTCCAAGATTTTGCATCAAATCACCGACCTAGTCCAAAGGAGATTCGTAGCATTCCACCTATCTGTGAGTGCTGCAAGAAGCTTCGATGTCTCCAACGGAAACGTGTACCTCTTCAAAATATCTATGGTTAGATTTTTTTTTGAGTCTTCATATTTGTTGTTCAAAAGTAATTAATCATTACTTTCTTGTTATTAGGTATTTTGTTTATTGATATATGCCACGTGAATTTCATAGTGGTTATTAGTTTTTTAAGTCTCATAGGTGGTTAGTCTTTGAGTAGTTATATGTCAAGATTCATTTTTATTGTCAATGCAAGAGCATAATTATGTCAATTATCAAGAGTCGAAAAGTTTTTATTATTATTATTATTAGCAAATAGTTTTTGAAAGGGACTATACCCTTGTTTACAAAAAGAAGGCCTAAAAGCGAAATAAGCAAGAGAACCCGAGAGAAAAGGATCAGAATCCAAATGTGACAATGAAGTTCAAAGTAGCCAAAAAAAAGCTACCAAGACTAGACAAAACAACAAAATTACTGCAAAAAAGTAGTAAAGGGTCCATGAAAAACAATAGCAAAAACAAAACAATGGTATTTAGAGAGTCAATTAAAAAAATCATTGTAAGTCATTTAATATTGTTATTAGAGTCAATTCCATTCTCGTCAAAGTCAAGTTGATTCAGTCATAGTGTATTTAGTCATTTTTGTGTTAAAGTTGTCTAAATAAAGTGTCAAAGTCGAGAGTTAGAGTCGTAGTTAAAAGCATTTAAATGTACAAGGACACATTATTACATATATGTGACGTCCTAAGTCAAATATTAAGTTAATTTGTAAATTGAGTCTTGTTGTCAAATAGGTGATTTTAGGATAGTCTTACGGACACATTTTCGGTGTTACCCGACATCTAGAAAAATAAAGTGTTTCACATTGCGGGAGGGAAGATATAATAAACAATGTGGAAACAGTTGAGCTTCATATCCAAATCTGGCTGAGTTAGCAGCATGTTATTAGAGGACGGAGGCATCAGAGGCTAGAGGACAACCAACCTCTCGTCAGTCACCAACAATGGGGCCACACAGAGCTATGGTGGCATTTTGTGGTGTGATTTTTCTTTCAGTTGTGTGCTTCAGTTTCATAGTACATGTTTTGCAGTATAGTGTGTATTTTTCAACTTGTCGGTGTGGTGTGCAAAATAAGAATGCATGTGGTTCATTCCTATTCACCGGTATGTGGCTATTCCTATTTCCGCTATGCAAGAACATAGTGAAGAGAAAATAGCACAATGAAATGCAACATCATGATTCTTGATGAGGTTGAATAGTCAGATGTGTTCATGTTCATACCTAGGTTTGTGGTTAGCCTTTGGAAAACCATTAAAGGTTGTTCAGATGTGTTCTTGCTTGAGTTCCCACATTGCTACGTCATATGTGTCCCCTAGAGTGATGGGTTTATAAGCGGATGATTCTGAGTGTGTTCTCATCCTCTTCATTCATATGTGTTCCCAAAAATGCATGGTTGATAAGAATTTGATGTGTTCCTTCTTCTACCTTCAGTTTGAGTGTTATACCAAGATCATGAGCAAGCATGGGCGGGAGTCGCAGAGGAAGTGTGAAAGTTATTTTACTACCATGTAAACATTAAGGGGGAATGTTAGGATATTGATGTTTACATTATATTTTGGCATTTACCGAAAGGTAAATATGTAGTTTGTTAGTTAATATTTAATAGTTTTATATACAATATCAAGTAGTAGGTTAGAATTTATATTGTTAAGATATATTGTTTATTGTTGTAAAAATATATCATAATCTTTCGAGGGAGATTCTTGTGAGAGAATAGTGGAGATTACATCTCCCTAATTATATGAATCTTCTCCCTATATATTTGTAATCAATTCGTATGAAATAATATACATCATAGCTATGTTAAAACCTGCATTTTCCTGTGCAAGTATGATCCAAAGCTAAGAATTTAGTGAAACCATTTTAAGATGAATGTAAATGACTCGAGTGGATCCTATGTTTTTAGTTACCTACACATGAGAATATTGAGTTTGAACCCCTTAAACCCCTCTCAAACAAGAGTGTTAGCTTGGCAAGAAGTATTGAAGTTACCTTGAGTTGCACGAAGATTGTTGGAGATAAGGGTGTTTGATTACTCTAGTTGTGACCTTAGTAGGGTGTAGAGTATGGAGAGAAAATGATTTAATTAATTATAGTATCTTCTTGAGATTATCGGTATATGAAACCTTGAAATTACGTTACCCAATATTCGTTTTAGTGTCTTAGAAGGCCTTTGGAAGTGTAGGTGAGTTGGAGTCCTCTTGTGTAATATGTGCTTAATGTTTGTGTGGTTAATGATAGTGAAATGAAATGTTTGGTGTGAAATCACTCCCCTGGAGTCTTGAGACCCTAAATGTTGAGCAAGTTTTGTGTAACTTGATATTATTTAAAAGAACACTAACAAAAGACCAAAGTAATAACATAAGTGTAATAAGATCACGAGTAAGTGAGGTGTTGGTTAGGGGAAAGGGACACTCGAGTTCTCCTCATAACATAATTAGACTTTGTTTTATGTTATTAAAAGGAGGGGTAGATTGCTCCTAGTGAGATTAAAATTTTGTGAGAACATGAATTCATATGGAAAACAAAACTTATGACGCATAAATATTAACAAAGACTCAAACCAAGCATTGAATGATAACAACTTCATAAAAATAATTAGACATGCCTAATGGATGGAAGATTATATGGAAAGGGAACTTGGACCCTAATCTCCTTTAAATATTAAGAATACTTTCCCAACTTCATGTCAATTCTACTTGTGTAATGAAGGTAAAACTAAACTTCAAGTAAACTTATTTCGGAACAAACCCTTGGCATAAGATCCAACATCAAGGTATTTGTACGTGTTTAAAATGCATAGAACTAATAATTGAGTTATGGAAATTATTATAATGGAGAATGAACCAAATTTAAGTGTACTTATTAAAAAGTATATTTTAAATGGAACCATCATAGGTAAAACGTTAAATGCAATATTAGAAAAATGCAACCTAGTTTTAAGGGAAGGAAGGTATACATGTTAAGTGTTCTACAAATAATTAAATTCAAATGATGATATATATATATATATATATATATATATATATATATATATATATATATATATATATATATATATATATATATATATATATATATATATATATATATATATATATATATATATATATATATATAACCATGAAAATGATGTGTCATGGAAGGTGCCTAACTATAAATGTATATTGTTGTTGGATCGTTGTATGTACCTTGTCATTTGGGAAAAAGTGGCTTGATGTGCATCATGTGTTTTCATGTTATCTATGTGGGTTCATGGTTTTCAAAGTCTCATGTGTTGTGTGTTATCCTAAGTGATCTCATGTGGTGTCATGTATACAACAATGTAAGTAAAATATATATTTTGGTTTAGTTGTTGTATTTGTGTGTCAAAATTGTGGGCGTGACACCCGCATTCATAAACAACCCAGATCTATCCCGCATAAACTTAAACACATGCTCGATACCAGATTTAGGAAATTTAAAGGATAAATATTGTTACAAATTATAAATCCAAAATATAAATTGCGGAAGATTATAGTTTATGAATTGTAGTAATTAAAAAAATAGATTAAGATATTTATAATGCAGATTAAAGAATAGAAATACCATGAACCAAAAGTAAATAAACAAAGTGACACAAGATATAAGTGGGAAAACCTTGAAAGGTAAAAAACCCACTGAAAATAACTTATCTTTATTGAGAATAAACTTTCACCTAGCACTCCCACTACTTCCACAGATCCACTTGTAGTTATACCTTGAAGAAGGATTAAAAATTGCCTCATACATTCATTCATGTGTTTTATATAATTTTCTTCATGTATCTATGATCGGCGTGCACATATAGCTCACATTCGTGTGTTACACTTGATATTTCTCATATTTGTGTGTAAACGGTCTCTAATGGCATCACTTTGTTTTATGCGAGGTGGGTGACATGTTTTTGGGTCACTTTTATATTTTAAACATGGATCCGTCATGCTTATATTTTAAATATAAGTTATAAGCCAAAAACATATACTGATCTTTGGTGGGTTTCTAAAAAATCAATTTCTCGCTTAATATTATAAACCCAACAACGAGATGTTGTGGAAGGGGTAAATTGAAACTTGAGATGAGTGGTATGTAACTCGTACACACACTTTACAAAATATACAAAATAAATGATTAAAAATAATTTATTTGTAATAAAGATGAAGGAAAATGAGGTATATTCCTTATGAGTAAAATATTGTAAGGAAATGGAAAAACTTGTAAATAAATTTAAAAAATATTTAATGTCATACAAGATTAATGATCAAACAAAATGTACTAGTATTGAAAAATGTAAGCTAAAGGAAATCTATGTTCATTGTGAACTAAGCCTTTATTTTATCTCTCTTATGGATTATATTATTATACAAGTGGTTTGCTCTTTTAGAGCCGATGTGGCTTTTGTTTATTTTCATGATTACATGGATGTGTGCATGTGTGGGGTGGTATTCATCATTGATGACGGAGGGAAAATGTGTTGTTAGTAAAGAGAGGAATAAGTAGTTGTATATCTTTATATGGAGGAACCAAGGGGATTCGTGGCTAGTCTTAGTGGAGGTATAAATGATGTTTCAAGTGGAGGTATAAGTGTATATTGATATATTATATTGCATGTTTGTATTGGAGGAACCAAAGGCTAGCCAGGATTCCCTAGTGGAGTTGTAACTGGTAGTTTACAATGATGATCTCTCCCCTTGCAAGTTTCGTAGGTAGGCTTGGTAGTGTAAGTCATTCTTATCGTGGAAATACCCTTCTCACTCTCTTTATCTCATTGGTCTTTTGTTGCTTATTGGTTTCTCATTGGAGCACATCTTCATTTATTTGATGATATTTGTAACTTGCATGCATGGGTATATTCATGTATGTTGGGGATTTTCATTTCCATTGGTGGAGGAATAAGGTTTATTATGGTTAGTATGGGTTTTACAATTTTTTATGGGAGAAAACAAGGGTTGGTGAGACTAGCCTTAGCGGAGGTATAATTGTGGAGGGATAAGGGTGTTTACATGCATGGTTGCATGATTGTCTTGGAGGAACCAAATGTTAGTCTACCTTCCTTGGTGAAAGTATAAGTGGAAGTAATGGCATCCTTTTTCCCTTGACAAGCAATTTGGTAGCTTGGTTGTGTTATGTATTGTTCATTATTTTGATATGTTGGCATCATCCTCGTTTTCATCATAATTGGGAAAAGAGGTGATGCATAGTACTATGGTTTAAGAATTAATGTGCTATTAAGTGGGCTCAAGTGATGTTATGAGAGAAAAAAATCCTGTTTTTGGCTCACGTTTTTGGCTTGAGAGTTTTGGCATTATAGTAGTAGTCATGGTTGTCATCTTCCCTTCATGCTTTCTTCTTGTTTTATTTAGCCTTATTCTCACATTTAGATTGAATTCTTGCCTATTATTGCATAGTGAGATTGTGTGTTTGTAATATATTTTAAAGTGTTTTGTATAATGTGTCATGTTTCGGACAAAGAGAACACCTCTAAATCTTTGGTATATTGTCATCTTTTGCTTTATTTCTCTTGTCACTTTTCTCTATCATGTATTAGATTTAGGTTCGTAGAATAGTTTAGAAAATAGATCTACATAGTGATTACATTATAGTAGTTTAGGATGAGAAATAACTCTCTCTCACGGAGGTTTGCTTCCAAATCACAAGTCATTGTACACTTTGAATCGTTCCCATTATTGAGCAGTCAAACATATTTAGACATCAACATAACATATTCATTGATTCACATATAGTTATTAATACACCATGTGTTTGTACCTATACAAATTTGGTTGTATCATTTCCATTCTTGTATGGATTTGGTCATCAAGACATATTCTTTACCCATGCTAGAATTTTTAGATTTTATTACCGTTGTCATTTGAGCATACACTTCATCTTTTGTTACTAACAACTATCTTCTACTTCACAACAAATCAAACATGTACCTTAGAAATTATAATTAACTCAATTTTCATATGTTCTAAAACGTTTTCAATGTTATACTGATTGAGTGTAATTTATTGTTTATATCTAAATTAAAAATAGCTACAATATATAGTTATTAATGTAATATGTTATTAGGAAATTGATTTTTATATCTACATCTTCAAATCTAAAATAATGAATTAGACAAGAACGTGCACCACTAGAATTTTACCCGTATATCTACTTATTTACTTTTGGACATGTATATTCACTTATTAACAAGGAATCAAGTATTTCTTGTTGTATAAATTTTAATGTTATGACGGGGGAGGGGAGTATTTTTATTCTACTTGGAGTTTTATTGGACACTCCAACATAATTGCTTTATCTCATTATATACCCGAGTTAACTTAATGGTGAAGAACTTACATTCTTAAAAGAGATGTTAAAAATTCAAATCCTATAAGAGATAGGGTATGTACAAATAATTATTATATTGTTTACGTTGAATACAATAGTAACATAAAATATGTACAAATTATTATTATATTATTTACATTGAATACAATAATTATATATTGATTACGTTATTTTAAATGTAATGCTTGTTTGTTTGTTATAAAACAATTTTAACATTTAATTTGTCATTTATTTAATTATTTTAATTGTACCCAATACAATATATGAAAAATCTAAAATAAAGACCTTCAAATTAATCTTTCCTAATATTTTTCATATTAATATATAAAAAATGAACCACAATTTCTATTAAAAAAACCTATATAAGATTTATTTGAATGGACATTTATATGGTGACAATACAAAATTTGTAATACGAAATATTAATTCAAGAATATTTTTAAAAACCTATTATCTTTTAAATATATTAGAGATTTGTCAAAACATTTTGAAAATTATAGTGTGAATATGTGGAGGCATGGGCCATGGACATTATTCATTTAAAAATAGATTTTTTTAATTTAAGTGTCCGTGCAAACCACAAGAGCCCCCTTAATTACTTGAGAGTAAAAGTTCACCTATTCTAATTAATTTTAAAAATAAATCACATCATTTGAAGCAATGGGTAATGGAAAAATATCACATACTTCAATCTTTTAGCATTTTTGACTCATTTTGGGTCCACCTTTTAGACATTAATGTGCCACATTACAACGGTTAACATTTTATATAAAGTATCATGTAAGAAAAGGACCCGCCCACCTTATCACTTAACTACCACTCATGGAGATTTCATCTTACAATAATTTCTCTGGATTAATGATGACAAGCATACAAATGTAAATGACTAAGGAAGATTCTATTCGTTGATATTTTCTCTCTCTATTACATGATAGAAATTAAATTTGAGATTTTTTGTGTAGCTAATCTCTACAATATTAGATTGAATGAAAAAAATTAGATTTTTATATCGGGTATTTATATAATCACTATATCCTTTAAATTTATATTGGAGTGAATAAGGATTTGTTGTAAGAACTTGAAAATTGAAATTCGGGATGATAAAGATATAGTTTATGGTGGGAAGATAGGGTAATTTTTCTTTTATTGAAAGTTTAATAGTGTGTTAGTTAGGTGTCGACTTGTATTTCTTTAGCTTAAAGATAAGGATTGAGGGGTATTCCATTCTACGAAATTTATCCAAGGCATGATCTCATCCTCACCCCTTTTTTTATTGGTATGTCTTGGGATTTGTATCTCAAAGGATAGTTAGGCAACACCTTTTTATGCCATCATCCTCACTTTGTTGGACTACAAGCCACTTGTTCTCTCATAAATATTTAAACTTGGACTATTTTCAAAGATAAATCATAATATATACTTCAATTTTTGGCAAACTTTTAGAGTTGATATTCTATTTCATATTTGGAAAGAAAAAAATTTGTTTCCTTTAACAACACTACTATGGATAGAGATTTCCTTGTGACTAATAAAGTTACTATGATCTTGATGGGATGCTTCAAATTCGGTGCAAGTGGAGAAATTTCACCTAAAGGTGGGACATCTGCGAATCCATGCTTTCCAATGGGATGATTCCTCGTGTGTTGTTATTCGAGTTCCTCCGATTCATCGTGCCACCAATCTCCCTCGTAAGGTCGTGACTAGAGTTTTCCCAAGCACCAATCTAGAAATCAACAAAGCCCTTCTCCTCGATGCCATCACTCCCTCAAAATCCTGGCCTCCTTTCCTCACCCACACGGAGGGTTTTGATCGGCTTAGCGGAGTTGGTGGCAACGGTGGAAGTGGGTGGGGCTCTCCTTCTTTGGGGAAATTCCCATTGTTGGTGTTTGCCATCTCTCCTCGTCACCAGGCTTGAAGACAAAGAAGATTAGTAGCGGCAACATGATGGGTGGGATCCCATCCCTGACACGACCCCTCGGCCACCACCTTTGGTTGGGAGGAAATCTGGATAGTCTATCACCTCCGCCTCTAACCTCCATGTTTGTTGATGCAACATAGTGTTTTGTGGGCCTTCGTGTTATCTACAGCGTTCTTGTTTCCTACTCCTTTTTAAAGTTAAAATCACACTTTTATTATTTACATATATTTTTTGATGTCCTCATGAGATGAGATGGCATTTCTCAAGGCCTTTTAGGCTCGATTTGACTTGCATTTTAGGGTGTGTCTTCTTCCACCCAATTTTTTTATGATTAGTGGTGTATTATATCTTTCCAATTAATAAAAGTGACTTTTCAATTAAAAATAATAATATACTTCATTAGAATGTTTTTATTTTTGATTTGGGTATATGCTAAATGAGGATGATCTTGTGTGTGTCACACTTGTAGATTTATTGATGTCAAAATAAGTTGGAAATATAATCTTTATCATAATGGAAGAGTCTATCTATCACACATGTTACCAATACACGACCAACAAAATTTGAATATGTAATTGTTGGTTTGCAAGCCCAACAACCTACCACCGTGTTAGGCATTTTCTTACAACTTTGGGTCAAAAATTGTTAACTTTATTGTAAACTACAAATGCCCCTAAGATTTAGGCACATCATACCATAGCTCTTCTTCATCATATGAGGAAATTGATTGTCTTCACCTACTCCACAAAAAAACAATTTATATTTTAGAATAACCTAGATAGTCTTTAGATTTTTGTAGAAGCGATAGGGTAAACAAGAATCTTGTATTTTTGGGTTCTATTTCTATGAAATAAACATTACGAGAACTAGCTAGAAATATGTATTTTGTATGCATGTATTTTGTAAAAATAAGAGAACAAAGGATAGAAGTATGTAAGAGCATAGCTATAATTGAAGGATAAAAGAAGAACAAAATGAAAATAACAAGATAATTTCAAAAACTTATTTGTGCATGTTTACTATTTTTTTTGTGCATCTCTATATTGTGAACACTTTTTCTTTCTAATTAAACATAACAATGTTTAAAGACTAGGAATAAAGAAAACAAATTTACTTCAAATTGGTATCAAAGCGGTATTAAGAAAAAGATTGAAATCCTTGAGTTGAATGAAAATGGTTGGTGTAAGTATGTTCATTCTAATCAACCACAAATTCAGAATTCAATGGTAAGAAGTATGAATAGTGGAGTATTAAGATGAAGACGTCGTTTGTTTACAAGATCTATGGGACAAAGGAGAATGACTTCTTAGAGCCAACAAACTAGGAAACATAAAATGCCTTACCACATGCACATAAGAATTTCTCAAAGACATTGTTTTCATACAACATGTGATGGATGAATCAATATTTCCAAGAATTGCAGCAACAACAAAGTCTAAGCAAGCATAGAACAACTATAAAATGTTTATCAAGACACAAACAAAGTATAATTGATAAGATTACAAATGCTAAGAAGAAATTTTTAAAATTTGCAAATGAAAGATTCAAAATAACTAAATGATTTTTTACCCATGTAATGGGTGTGGTCGATCAAGTAAAGTCTCATGCAAAGACATGTAAATGTCAAAGCATAGTGGAGAAATTTCGAGAATCCTATCGGGATGGTTTGATGTTATTATTGTTGTTATTGCATGATCAAAGGATTTTCAAAGCTATCCACTAACATAAGCTAATGGAGTCTTGGAAAACACAAGAGAAAAGGTTGAAATGGATAATCAATTCCTTCCTTGAGTGAGCATTCAAATCACTAATACCTTTCAAAGATAGGGTAAAAGGAGGATAATTTTAATAAGCATCTTGAAGCATTGAAATATTAAGAGGAACTAATAATATAGGCATGTAAGGAAGAGTATTTGCGAAAGATGGGAGAAATAATTATATTGAAAGATAAAGAAAAGATTACAATTATCATGAAGCAAGTAGAAGAGGAATGAGTAAAAACCATGTGCGAGGAAATAATCAAGGCTATGATAAATCAAACACCCAAATTACAAATTAATCAAACACCAAAATTACAAATAAATACGACCATTACAATTATGAATGTAGGAAGAAATTCTATGATGAGAATAATCATAGTGAAAAAAATTCAAAAATAAGGACCAAATATCTTGAATATATCTTCTTCCTATTTTGTGCTTATTTTTCCTTGAAATTTACCAAGATATATTTCTAAGAATTGCAGCAGCAACAAAGTCTAAGAAAGCATAGGAAGAAGATATATAGTGAAAAAATTCAGAAATAAGCCAAGTGAATTTTTTTCAAAACAAAATGAAAATGATTATTATGGGTTCATGCTTGTTACCTATAATGTTGTTGTTGAAGAGAGTTAAAAAGATATTTGATATTTGGATAGTGGATTTAACAATCATACATGACTGCAAATAAATAATTGTTTTCAAAAGTTGATGAATTCGATTAAAAGTAAAGTTTAGGAATAATAACATATAGGAAAAGTCGTAATTTCAATCTAAATAAAGGAAAGTGAAGAAAAGCATATATCCCTAATGTTTATTATATTTGCAACCTAAAATATATAATATAGTAATAATTGGGTAGTTAGTGCAAAAAGATTATAGAGTTTGTTTTGAAAATAGTTAGTTTCATACATGTATTGGACACTCTACAAATGATTCAAGCTTTGTCATGTCATACAATATCTCATTGATATTAATGTAATCAAATTTGACTCTCCTACCAAGAAATATAAGCATGTCAATGATAATTCTAAGCTAAAGATATTCAATTATCCACTTCTTAATCATTCAGACTCTAAGGGGACTTCGGAGGTGAATCAGACTTATAGGGATCAACCTCCTCTTGCTACATATGATCATCCACTTGATTCTCTGACGGTGACAATTACATCCATTATGCATCCAGGCATGTTATTGCATTTGATGATACTAGTAATATTTCCAATGATATTTCTCATGTTCCTTACACATGATCCTTTGTTGGTCTAAGTCCTAGTTATAGTGTCTTGATTGATAGATTCTTTAAGTGCAATATGTACACATTCAAATTTCTTTCATCTTTAGGATTTACTAATAAAAATATTCACTTTGATACTAAAACATTTATTGGGCACTTTTTCTTCCTCATACTATGGGATCTGCTAACATTATCGTACCTTTCACAAAAGCGATTTCTTCTCTTAGTTCATGTGGTGTGATTTTAGGGTTCCTTGGCTTCATCAAATTAAGGTTATCCCTTACATGATACATCAACATGTTAAACCTACCTATGATAATCAAGTTATTATGGTTAAGAGTATATGTTATGAGACTTCTTTTCATAATCCCCTTGCGAAAAAAGCACTTAATCTATATGATCTATCCCTCACAAGAATTCTTCTAGGTCTTGTAGTACAAGTAACAAAGAATATAATCTTACCTTGTTTCTTTATACACTTTATTAATAAATATTAGATTAATGAGTTAAATACATCAAAATGATGTAAAGGGCGGTACACGAGGTTATTCTAATTAACTTCTAACATAAAATATCAAAATAATTATTTCCCAAAATAACCCTCCGAGGGATATTTTTGGACATTTGCATTTATTTTTGGCTTTGGTGTTATGTTTTAATAAGGATCAATGGGATACAGTGATTGCCTTTAAATTAATATCAAAATTCTATGGTTGTGAGGCATGTGATTGTCCTTTGGCATTTGTGTCACCATTCCAAATTGTTTGCAAAAATGACCATTTTGAAAAACTTAAGCTATTTTGCAAGGGGACTTATTTTATGTTTTGCAGTTGTAGGTTGTATGCATGCATCCCTACCCCTAAGTCATGTGGTTCTCCTTTGCTTCGAGATCTCGGGTTATCCTTGCACCTCGATAGGCTCCATGCAAACTTGCATCTCTTCCCCAAGCCCTCGCATCCTTCCCTTGTGGGTCTACAAAATTTTTTACAACTCATCATACCCTTGCAAGCATGCACTCTCCACCTTGAGCCCCACACTTCTTACTTGTGCACTTGTGAGCTTCCTTAGCATGTTGACAAGTCTTTCCAACATGTTTTCTCACCTCGACTCCCCACACTTTCATATGATGCCCTCAATTCTTACACCAATCCAAGCACAACACGTGGCGGAAAATAAAGTGGGACTGCGGTCAAAGGTCTCATACCCGTGGCCAATTAGAGGATTCCACGTGTCAGCGTGCCCTCCCGCACCGCAAAACTTTAATTAGTCGTAACTTTCTCTTCATGGCTCCCAATCAAGAAAACTTGGTCTCATTGGAAAGGTATCCATCTTTGGGAGAAAAACGTATAAGAAATTTTGGACTATTAATGTACAATCTCGGATGACTCAACCACCCAGATTTAATGAAGTGTAGGGCTCTTTCCTTCTTCTTCAAGCAATGTAATGTGGGGAATGGTCTTGTAGGGGTGTCCATGATGGTTTTCATAGATTTAATACATGTTGTTGGTGGTTGAAGGCATAAATATGATTCTCCCTCTCATTTCCCTCCTCTCTCTCACACACATTTTATATATATTTGACATTGATGCTTATTTGTAAAGGTTGGACCCTCTCATAATACAAGGGCATCATTCAGAGTTTTGTTCTAAGTGTTTATAATTCTGAGCATGATATTTGGACCTATGTCATGTGTTCTTTAACTTCTTCCTTAATTGTAATGGAATGTGCATCCTTTTAGAAAAATAAAATCCATGTTTTGTGGCTATTATCTTCCCTAGCTTGTGTTCTATTACATTTTCTTTCCTTTTCATGCATTTGTAGGTATGTTGTGTATGTCTTCTCACTTTGTAGGGTTTATTTCTAGTGTGCATTGTATGAAAATGGAAGTTTTAATATTGTTTTGGACTGTGGCACTCATGAATTCCCTTTCCTAGCTCACTTTCTTTCATTTTCCCTCATTGAGAGTGTTTTCCCCCTTTTTCTTGGTGATATCACCTCTCTGTTAGTTTAGGATTTCCCCTTTCATACATCTCTCCCTTCTCATGGTCCCTTTGATTATTAGAGTAGGATAAGATAATTGCATTTCCAACATAGGAGTAGTTTTAACATTAGGAGTAGATAGAGGAAACAACCTTCTCTGAGGTGCTGTATCAAGAGAAAGTCCCTGACTTGGAGCGGTCCCATATTGCCTCAAAATCCTAGGTATCTCATGTGGATTCATGGAAGGGTGCAATTTTGAGATCCAATAGTTTTGCACACCCGATGGGACTTTAATAATGCACTTTACAACATCTTTGTTAATTTTTGGTGTGTAACTTAGTGATTTATAGCCTTTGGAGACATCTTTTAACATATCCAAGACTCCAATCATCATATCTACTAGTATCAACAATAAAAGTGTCCATTCATGAGAAGGATACAAACAAGACAAAGTGCAGCAAGTGGTGAAGCTTTTAAATATTTGCAGTTATCACCAAGAGGAGAAGAAGAAGTAGAGAAATTCGGATATCATCATCTCCTCTAAATAGAACTCTTTCTACTCCTCCTAGTATGAATTTCTTGACGTCTTTCAAGGTTTTTAAGGCCCAATCAATCATGGCACAAAAATAAGTTTTCCCTTTTTCAGCTTCAATGGTGGTAGTCCTCTAACTCATGATGCACAACATGACATGACAGTGGCTTCTCTTAAAACTACCCCTTTCTTCATTGGTGCAAATCTTACTACCCTGACGATCATATTCAAGATATTGCTAATGTGTACTCGAGTTCATTTGGTTCTTGAGGATGATGTTATAGTTAGGATTCTTGTTTCTTATCTCAAGGGTAAAATGCATAAATGGTATAGAAGTTAGAGTCCCACTTCTATTCATAGCTAGGATGAATTTATCTTAACTCTATGTCAATAGTTTGAGGAGAAAGAAGACAAAATTTCCTTGTTAGAGCATCTAACAACCATCAAGAAGGATCTCAATGAGCTTATGGCTGATTTCAACTTCAAATATCAGAAAACATGGGACAAAATCGCAATTCTCTTAATACCAAATATATAAGGTGCTTTGTTTTACTTGTTAAGGGCTCTCAATTTCAATATTACAGTAATGATACAATCTATGGGTGTTATCCAATTACGACACATATCTAATATCCATTAGGGCATAAAATTGTTTGATACAAGTGGGAAAGTTATCCCCTATATTACACATTCCTTTATTTCCTGAAATCCCTCAAGCTTCACGACCTTCTATTTCCGTAATCAATCATAGTGAATAGCTACGCAAACAATCACAATCAAGACACAAGCATATACAAGATACAAGAAAATTAGATAACCATGGTTGGAAGTGAGCCTGTAAGATAAAAGCTACACATGAAGAACCTATTAATATTTTATAATAACGATACTATGTCACAATGTATAGAGCTGAAAATATACATGAAAGTAGTATATATTACAATGATAACACCTAAATATAGATAAGTAGAGAAGGTAGATGCCCCCATGAACCTCATTGATCTTGGTAGATAATAGTGTCGAGCATCATGCATCATATGAAAACCTATAGATATTTTGCATTCATTCAAAGTACCATGTGAATGTGCATATGTATATTTAAAAGGATAGAACATTCATGAATCAAAGTAACATGATAGGAAAATGCAACATGGAATAGTATAAGCAAGCAAAGATACATCTAACCAAGATCTAAGCTAATGTTTTTGTATTTTTGTAAATATCTGAATGTTTTTATATTATTAGAATATGAAATACTATGAATAGGGAAGAGGAGCAAGGTTTCCCCAATGTATGTGTGCAAAGTGAGGTTCATGTAGGTAAGTTTTCCCTCAACAGTTGTGTTTGAACCTAGAACAAGAGTGTGTCATCGGGTAGCAAGGGGGAAATGGTATGCCCCCAAGTGTGAATGTCATAGTTATCTAAGTGATGGAATTGGGAGAGTCTTCTAAATATGAGTCATAACCAAAGGGGATTGGTTTAGATGCATAATATGAAAAATATTTTGGTTTATCTTTGAATCCCATAAGACATAAGTCATACATACCCATGACATATTCTTCATTAGTAAAAGGTGTACTAGGGAGTTTATGTGCATTCCATCATGAAAAATTAGGATCGTAATCAGGGAATGAATCATTACAAATAGAAATAATCCTAGAGGCCATGGGATAAGTAAGAACAATATTATGCATATCAATGATACCACTGATGTAATCTAGCCAAGACTACCCAAGTGTAAGTGAAGAAGGACGGGAATTAAGTGTAACCCAAACTTGTATGTACAATACCCTCATACCATAAGCTACTAGGAGAAATATGTGTCCTTGATATTCATTATGTGGTTCGAGAAACGGTATGATATCAACGGGGAGAGGCCTAAGTGGGTTATATCCTCATATGTGCATATATTTTCAAGACAAGTAGAATAAAAATGCACATGTTGTCAATATTCTTGATTAATGTATAGTGTGCAAGTGAATCAATCAAAAGAAGGAAGTGGTATATGGAAAAAATAGAATTAGAACCATGATTAGTATGCATAGGAGTAATTTTAGGAGGAATATACTCAAAGGTATGCACAATATTATGATAAGAAATCATAGTTGTAGTAATAGCCTATGTAGTATGATATTTGACTTCATAGTCACCATGACCCGATATGATGTAATAACTATGAAACAGAGAATAGTTAAAGCGCACTGCGGAGTAAAATATAAATCACACAAGGTTTCATTATTAATCTCAATAGTATAAACATCATCATCAGAATCATTAGTCTCAATAATGAAATGTAGTACAAAAGTATCTAGGAGATTGGAAATAGATGTGGAAGGTGTACCATGGGATAAGGCGGGAGAGATGAGATCGGTAGTGTTGGTTTGAATAGAGGAAGCTAGGGGAGGTAGTGAGATAGGATTGGGATGGCCCCCAATATCGTATATATCAAGAAAATGTGATGGAATTGATTTAGTTGGGGGAGTAACCATAGAATTAGTGGAATCCATGCAACAATGTTTGAATGGTTCAGGGTCAACAGATAATAGTATGCTCATAGCCATCAAATATAAACTTGACACAAAAATGGAATGTAGAGGGAATAGCCTACATGACATAGATCGAATGTCAAATAAGGAGTAGATTAAATTGTAATGGGGCATCCATAACATAAAAGGGAGTAATGAGCTTGTGAGGTCCTACTTGCAATTCTAATTTGACAACACCAATGCATGCACGAGTAGTGGTGTCATATCCATGGACAACAAGAGTATATTGTTCAATTGCACTATGAGGGATGCCTAATTGGGATAGTAATGATAAAGGAAAAATATTTAATTATAAACCATTATCAAGGAGCATGCACTTAATTTGAAAACCCTGAACCTGGGCCATGATAAGAAGAGAAGGAGAATCAGCAGAAGATGCATGTGGAATATCCTCATCAATAAATGTAATAGAATTGCTTATTTTCTTAAAATATTCATGAGATTAGAAAAAAATACATGAGGGTCATCCCTTTGTATTTGAATGGATCACAATGTTGTTTATAGTGTACGATGACAATTAGGGGCCTTACACAAAATATTAAAGAGAAATGTATTAGTTGGGTTATTCTTTAATTTCTCAATAATATCATAGTCTTTAGATGAATCAACAAGTCAAGGGGTGGTGCATTAATAGGAGGGGAGAGAGGTAAGAATACCTAAATGTTTCTTATTTTGATAAGTGGTCACAAAGTTGACATTGGGGTTCGTATAGGTGTTCGTGAAGCGATGCGGATCTTTGAGTGACAACTAGTATATAATCATCTTGGATAGTCACTTAGGAGTATACACAGGTGGGAATGGAAGAAGAATTATCCATAACCTTAGAATAGAAGAAGAAGGGAAAGGGGTCTTATGCATGTTCATGTCAGGTTCACCAAATGATTTAAAAAAATTAAATCTTAATCAAAGGATTGTAATCTATCTAAATAATATCATAAATATACAAGATATAACATACGGTGGTAAGTAAGTACAAGTAATGAGAGGATGGAAGTGACTTAGTTGATAACTCATTTTAGTGCCGAGATCTGGTATAGAATAATGATGGAATAGGTTGGATCTAATTTTTATGTGTTTCATCTAGAGGACAAAGTGGTCTATAAGTGTATTGGACAGTAATGCCTACAGAAGGGACAGTACCACCCTAGTGCTAGTGTTTACTAGGCACTAGTGTCCTAGTAATGAGTCCGAATGCGGATCTTTAGGGCTCTAATCAAGTCACCTTCACTTTGCTTTATATCACTCCAAATTTTCTTTAGGGTTTTCCAGTTGCACTTGTACCTACAAAACAAACCCTAACTACTTGTATGATATATTATCATAACTTCAAAGGCCATAACTTTTAATTTGATCGTTGGATTGTCTTGAAATTTTCCAAGGTGGTCGATATTAAATAATAATATGCCATTAAATTTCATTCAATAAGGGTTGGGTGACTTTTTGACATATTTTCGGGGACAAATTCCTTCGTCTAGTGGTCTAAAATTGGATTCAAACATTTTTTTTTTTTGTCTAGAACTTAGAGTTTTAATATATTTTGTTATGTTTTATGTAATAAGCCAAAATTTGGCATACACCTTAATTTATGAAGGCATATTTAGTACATAAAATTTGGGATCCATCTAAGGTGTTTTACTAGTAGGCATTTTTATGTTTGAGGGTTTTGTGGCATTTACGGTTTCGTGACATTTTAGGGTTTTTTAAAGATAGTGGTCAATAAAATGAAGATTGTAATGTTGTAAAATATTAGTGTGGATTCAAGAATGAGAAGAAAACTATTTTGAAGCTTTTGGAGATTTTTAAAATTGTGTGTGTGTTTTGGAGGCATTTCGACCTCTTGTAATTGGATCCACATCATTGCACACGGCTCAAACACCTATTAAATGGAATAAAATATGCATATGCTTGATTCAAACTGAAATTTTGGTCACTCCAATGTCATTTTCATTTAGTATTATAATACATTTCAAACTCAATTTAGTTTTGGTGTGTGTGTGTGTGATATAATTGTCCCTTGAAGCTAGGTTGCCCTTGTTCCAATTGCACCAAGATAGTGGGATTCCCCTAAGATTATGTGTGTGATGGAATTATTATTTTACCTTCCTATGCAATGAATAATTTTTGTCATTTGCTTTGCAAGGGAAAAATTCACTTGAAAATAGGACAATTGTACCCTAGTGTCAATTTTTTCATTTTAAACCTTCCCTGACACCCCTCCAGGTCAATACATCCTCTGTATCGGGCATATCATACCATTACAAGTATTCCTTTGTGTTTTTTAAACCTTTTCCATTTTAGGAAAAAGTTCCTGAGGCTTAGGAATGGCTATTTTTAGCCTTTCTAAGGCATGGTGCACACCCCTCAGAAGTGGAGTTGAAGGCCCAAATTCATCGAGGAGTAAATATTAAGATATAGGAACATTTTGTAACTATTTTGGAATATTTGGAAAGTTTTAGAGGTTTTGGGACAAGTTCAATAAAAGTGGGTCTTTGAAGGTGAAGGAGCTTACAATTCAAAACAACACCTGAGCTTCGGGAAGTGATTCCAGGAGCTCCATAAGGAGTTGGGGGTCAATAAGACACCATTGGAAAGGTATTTTAGATCTCTAAATTATGGTGGTTTTATCCTTCACAAGACATAAGAAATTCTTCCCACAATTATTTTTAGCATGCATAACTTATGATCCTGAGAAAAAAAGATATTTTTGAGGGGTTTGTAGGAAGAATTAAGATCATGAGACCCATCCCATCCTTCTCCAAATTATCTTTTTCAAAATCATATAAATAAGTTCCTAAAAATACCTCCAGATGCTCAAGATATGTCTCCGTCAAGCTTCTCTCCAAGGTATGCTTTGGGACTTAGTCATTTTTCTAGGTGGACACATGTCACCACCAGGTATGAGTGCAAATTTCTTGCACCAAATGTCCCATCCCCTTTAGGACAAAGGGACAAAAAAATTCTTCCATCCCCAAGATAGCCCCTGACCATCATGTGACCCCGACGGAGCTCAAACAAGCCAGTTAAGCCCCTCGCACCCTTTCTAAGCTCTCTCGTCGTCGTCAAATCCCATAGTGCCACTTGTCAGCTTCTGGTGAGGGATAATTTTCTTTCACTAACTGTCCCATCCCCTTGGGAAATTTGGGACACAAAAATGTGCCCCATGCCCAACCTAGCCCTTGATCCTCATGTGACCCCAAAAGGTGCTTTCGCATGCCATTTTTCAGCCCCTCTCTCTCTCCGCCCGCAAATCAACATCCGCCACTTGTCATCACTAGAAGTGAGGTGAATTTTCTTTCACCTTATGTCCCATCCCCTTGGGATATTTGGGACACAAAAATTCACCCAAGCCTATCCCTTACTTTGTCCCCATGTGACCCAATTCTAGCCCCAGGTGTTTTTTGCTCTTTCTCTCTCTCCTCCACCGACCAATCCTCATCCGCCACTTGTCAAGCTGAGGGTGAGGCACATTTTCTTTACACAACTATCCCATCCCCTTGGGAAATTTGGGACAAAAAAATTGCACCCAACCTCATGAAGTTTTTAAAAAGTTAAAAAAATGTGAAAAATATAACTGTCGTGTTGTTTCTTCTCCGTGCATTCAAGAAAACTCACTGCCGAGAAGAAAACTATAAAAACTATTTTCCCCTCCCATTTCTCCATTTCTTCTTCATCCACACAGTCCATTTTGTAAAACAAACAAAAATTGTTTTTTCTATAGAAACACCATGCCCATTTTTCACCAGATTGCCTCCATAGCCAAAAACCATGAAAAACTCATATCTCACAAATGGGTAGTCAGATTTTGATGAAATTTTCACCATCCCTCTCTCTCTCTCCCAGTGCACTACAAGAAGAAATAAAAAAAAAACTAGAGGTGCCTCTGATTTTTAATGGAAAAAACCCTATATTTCTACCCTAGCTCTCATTCTTTCAATTTCCCATCAATTCGATGGACCGTTCGAGCTAGAAATTTGAGCACAACATCCGAAGAAAAACCCACTTTAGAAGTTGATTTTTCATCAATCCAGGTGTGTGGACAAACCAAGATTCTAAAAATAGTAAGTACCTCATGCTCACACTTACTATAAATAGAAAATTTCTCAAAATAAAAAAACCCTCAAAGCAACAAACTCAGAAAACCACCAAAATGGAAAACTAGGAGATTCAGGCCAAAAAAAAAAAAAAAAAAAAAAAAAAAAAATTCTAAAAATAGAAAGTTCTTAAAATGGAAAATGAAACATCTATAAGAGTGTTCCAAGCATGATGAGGATTCCACAAAACTGATTCTGAGATAAAAAGACAACATTTCCCAAAATAACAACTCTTGGATCCCAAGGTCTAAAAATAGAAAGTTTAGTTTTGAGTGCAAGAAGTTTTATCATCTCTCATTTTGACTCATATTGTTTCTTTTTATCAATATGAAGTTCAAATTATCTTGACCTCGAGCCCATTTCATCTCTTTCATCAGTACTCTAGTGTAGGTGATAATGATGTCACCCACATGGACCTAGAGGACCTCAAAGCCAAAATGTTGGGTGGACCAAGAGATCCTGATGGAAGAAAAGGTCTTCATGAGTGGATTATATGTAGATGGTGGCCACCATATGTCATTGAAAATATAGAGTTTTGTGTTGGCTTGCTCCCCATCACTACGAGCCAGACACCCAACAATAAGAGCTGAAGACAACTCATTCCTATGTGCTTACCCCAAGGCAATATCTCAAGGCATGTAAATTCCCATTGGGAGAACATGGTAGTGATCACCAAGGAGGTTACATCAGAGAGTGGTCTAAGATGAATCATACCTTCAAGGCCTCGCTCTTGGCTCATGGTTGAAGTAAGGGAGGAATCCCTCTCATGTGTGTGAGACTCTTTCTCGAATGAATTCCACGAGGGCTTCTTTGATGCCATCATTCTCCTAAGACCGAGTAATGGGAGAAGAAAACACAAGAGACTTTCATGACTGGATGGCATTGTTCATTCTCACAATCCTTGAAGGAAAGAGAAAATTGATTAGGGGAAAAATCATCAATGATAACTTGCATCACCAATTGCTTCAAGTGTCATCTTCCAAGAAGTTCTTCATGACTTCATACCTAGTCTACACCTTGGAAAACACAAGACCATTCAGGGGCCTAAAACTTGCTCAAAATGTTTTCAAAAAAGGATCTCCTGCATATGATAAATATCCACACTTGGTCCTAAAATAAATAAATCAACACTTTGCAAAGGTGAATGATGCTTTCACAATGTATGTTGTCATGATTATTGAGGGGAACCCACATTCAAGAATGTCTACACATGTCACTGCTCTAATCAAAAGGTATGGATCATATTTCATACAATTTTCAACCTTTTCATATATATGAGTGTCGAGGTTTTGAACTTTCTCCATGGAGATTTCCACACTACCCAAGTGACATGATCATGTTGATTGAATTGTGTAGAATTGGTTCATATCAATAAAAGTTGAGGAATAAAAAGAAGAAGTTTGATTTCTTCCCTATCTCACTAGGGATTTTCTCTTGCAAAAGTTCTCATGAGGCCGCCAACATGGAAGCTTCCTTGTCTCCCATAAACATGCACTCATACACTTCAAGGGAATATTTTGACATCCGAGATGATCTGACACTTTTCACCTTCCTGATTTGTATCATGTCCCACAAGTCAAAGACTATTGGGTGAACTTGTGTGATGATTTTGAAGTCTGAGAGCATGATCACAAAAGGATGACAATTGAGAAAATGAGAAAAATTTAAGTTTGATGGTATGATGAAGATGGTGTTCAAGAGGATGGCACAAAAATGTATGATCCTAGAGTACTCGATAGTGAAAGCTTCTCCCCTCCCCAAGTTGTTTGAGTGTTCATGAGTCAGGGATATCAAAGAATGCACAGAGCGGTCATCAAAAGGTCAAAAAGAATGGTTCAAGAGAAAGAGGGATGCTCTCATCTCATCCATGAAACTTCCCTACCCTCCAGAGGCAGGCATCTCACCATTCCTCTTCCAAGGACAAAATACAAAATCTCTAGCTCGCTCACTCAGGAGAAAGCTCAAGTGGAAAGTGTGGAACCAAAGGCCCCTCACTACAAAGGTTGCATAAGAAAGTGAGAACAGATGGAGGATCTTGTAGTTGATTTAGAACAAGGGAGATTGATCTAATTCATCTCTCTATCCCCTCAATAATCCCCAAGTTTCTCTCTTCTTCATTGCCACACCCCCCACACTTGTCATAGGATGTTCCTTCCCATTTGGAGCAAGAAGTTGCAATCTTGCCAAATGCAAGCCAGAAAAACAAATGAGATCTTTCCTTGGGTATAAGAGATGATCACAATGCTTCACATGTATGCAACATGTGATAAATTCTAATTTCTCAACTATCACCTCGATGGTCAAAGGAAAGAAAGGAAAATTGGCTCAAGCGACTTCTCATTTTTTCAGTGACACCTCGGGTAACTAGTATGTGGAGGTAGTTAGGCCAAAGGTAATCAAGCCCATCAAAGAAATGACCTCGGTGACTATGAGAAAACAAAATTCCCTAGTTTTCCTAACAACACATGAGGGTGATGTTCATTTGTTTCAAGAGTCTTCCACTCACCTCCTCATGAGAAATCAAGAGTATAAGGAGAAGTTTGGACCAAGTGGAAGACCATATCAGACCCTCACTTCATATGTGCAAGTTCTCTTGATCCAAATGTTTCCACTTCTCTCCCACCAAAAAATTACTCCTATTAGTAGCTTCACCTTGAGTCTATCAAAAAACACAAGGGTTCACCATGCAGGCAGAGTGAATGACAAGTGGGTGAACATGATCCTGAAAAAGGGAAGGTGTTGCTTCTTGAAATGTTGACATTGTTCAAGTACATGGATGTCATGGCCATGAAAATAATCACAACATGAGAAGGGATTGAAGCAGAGAAGGATCACTAGGATCAGGTGTATCCATTGCTGTCATGAGATGGGAAAGGTCAAATCATCCCTCATGATAATCAAAGGTGTATTCTCTTCAGCATCAGATGACTTGTCTCAAGTTTGGGCTCAAACTTTGGTCTCTCACTATGAAATGATGAACCATGCATTATTGAGAGCTTGATTCATATGAGGAATATGTTGAAAATATGCAGAAAGATGCCAATGTTCAAGTAAAAATATAGGAGTGCCAATAGTGAATGAAGACACTTCAATAGATGATCTGTTGAAGCCTTTTGAAGATCTAGTCAAAAAGAGGCCAAGATCCATTCTCATTCAATGAAGACACATTGAGTCTCTGTAGAGATAAGGTGGTCATTTCAACACCACAAAAAGATCATCAATCTTGGTACTTAAAATGCAAGAACATCAACTCTCTCATGAGAAAGTTGGATCAAATCATTGAGTTTTGTTCATATCCCACAAGCTAAAAAAGTGGCACCTTGCGGTAGTGAGGTTTAGTAAACAATTCAAAGGCATTGAAATTTCCCCTGAAGAGCTTTCCAAGAGTCCATCAACAAGTATGGTCTTCATCAAATAGTTCTCTCTCTCTTTTTCTTTCTCTCTCTCTCTCCCCCCCCTTTCCCCCCTCCTTCTCACTTTTTATTCTTCGTTGGGGGGTTACTTTTTCATTTTTTCCTATTCCTATTTTTTCTTATTCATTTAAATGTGACTATAGTTTGTAATGTAATAAGTCACCCTTAATTTATAAAAGGGGACTTAATTCTATTCCTAGGAATATGAAAAGTCACATGTTGTAGGAGGAAAAATGAAAAGTCATGTGGGGGTAGGTGAAGAGTCTTTCTAAAGGTCTATAAATTGTAATGACACCCTCATTCTTAAGGGTTGTCAATTTTGTATGCTCAAGAGAGAGATTACTACTTGAAGTGAAGAAAAAGAGATAGAAAAATTTCCTCTATTATCCTCCTCTATGTTCTTCTATTTCTCACTATGTACAAATTTTCCAAAACATCAATGAAGAAGAAAGGAGTTTCTTATTTTTCTTGATGAGAGAATTACTGAAACTTTGTGTTCCTAATTCTATCTTTTCTTGTGATTAATAAAAAAAAATTTTTTCCTTATGTGTGTGTGTTGAAGTACTCTGATTAATGTTTGCAGGAATCTTATTTTCTACCTGAGATATTAATCCCTCCTCTCTTTTTTACCACTCCTTGTTCCTTTTTCCCAAGTAGTAAATGTAGTAATAGCCTTTTCCCAGTTTCCTTTTCCTTTATATCGCTTAGTTGCACCTTAGAATAATTAGTATGTCATGTATATATATATGATTCATTTTCTTGAATTTCATCATTAACAACCCTAAAATCCAACCCAAAGTGATAAATAGAAGTTAAGAATAGATAACAATTGATGTGGCACTTTGAAAATAAGAAAGGAGGGGAAAAGGAGGGGATGAGAAAATACATCTGGACCTATGACAGAGGAGGGGATAAATTGATGTATTTTTGCACCATTGTAATTGATTTGGTTGATTTGCATATGTGTAAAGAAGAAAGAGATATTTTATCTATCAACGTCATAGTGATAAATAACATGTGTAATGTAAAGTGCCAACAACTCAAGCTAAGTGTACATGTCCTGATTTAATATTTTTGCAAATATATGAATGTTTTTGTATTTCGAAACTATGTTAATGTTTTTATATTTTTGAAATATCGATATATTGTAGTGGAGAGGTATAGCATAAAATCTATCTAATGAGAACCTCCTGAAGAGGTGGAGAACATTTTGGGAAGATAGAGCCTCGGGCCTCGCCACTCAAATGCAAGTGGAATAGTATTAGGAATGTTTGGAAAAGAAGGCCTGGGAGGCAAAGTAGATGCATGGGTAGTGTGTGATTTAGAATACTTGTGTGGAGGAATGGAATAATGAGTATGATGATACATACCATGGGCACTAGAATACTAGTGAGAAACTATAAAGGAGAATGTGTACTAGAGGATCGATGCGAGGATCCTATGGGAGTGAGAACTTAGAGAAACATTATGTGAAACCAAAGGCCTATCGGAAACACGGGAGAGATAGAGCCATGAGAGGTAGTGTGTGCAACCAAAGGCCTATTGGGAGACCTAGGAGGGATGGAATGACTAGAGATAATGTGTAGTACCATGAGCCTAAGAAAGAACCTAGAAGTGATATAGATTTAAGGGACGTTGTGTAAAACCGAATCCCTATCTGTAGATGCACTAGGGGTAGAAATAAGAATTATAGAAGAATACCTAATAAAACTAGGAGAAGGAGCCTCAAATGGAACACCTCTAATTGTGACAACTTGCTGATTATGAATAAACTTGACACATTTGTGAATGAATGATGGAATATACATAAGATAACGTAGCCAAGGGAGACCTAAATGTAATGCACCAGAACTAAGAGTAGAAAAAACCAAGAATGAGACTTATATAGAGATAGAACCAATAGTGGTAGGTAGAGTAATGTTCTTATAGCGAGGATTAGTATCGAATGCTATATTTTTTTTGTATAAATGCCAAGATATTGAAGTAACATGAGAGAGTAGACATTATCCTTGTTATGTGGATCAACCAAAACATTATGTATATGTACTTGATTAATAGATACATGAATGGATAGAGTATCTAAAATAAGTGTGTCATCTATATTAGAGTCATCGAAAGTGATAAGTGGTGTAGGATATGATGTGTGAGTGATAGTGTCAATCATTGCATCCAAAGGGTTATCATAAGAGGGTGGTGGTGGCACCGCATGATAAATTTTGTGCACTTATAAAGTATATTGTTTGGTTTCATGCTTAGGAAGTGGATCATTAAATATTTTCAATTTAGTATTATCGTTAGTCGGCTTAGAAGATTCAGTTGACTCATCCTATTCAATGGCATTTGAATTGATAAGATCTTAAATGACATGATGAAGCTTGATACACCAATCAGTGAGGTGACTAATACATCTATGATAATCATAGTGATCATTGACATCAAAACTCTTTCTTTGAGTCTTTCTTACATCAACCTAAAATGGAGGAGGGAGAGAAATGAGATTACACTCAAGAAATTATTTCAATACAATGTGTGGGGCACAAACGGTAATCGAGTAAATTTCCATCATGCGGGTTGAAGTTGGATCTTTAGTTAGTTGAGCAATAAAATTGATAGTGTCTTTCGAACTAGCCTTGGCATCATTAGTCTTTCCTTTAAATATGAATTTTCTTGGAAACATGGAATTAGATGAAGGAGTAGCATTAGAAACGTACTTGAGTTTGTGCATATGTAACAACTTAGTTTCGTGGATATTTAAGTGTATGAAATAGATGGTCAAAAGATTGAAACTTGTCAAATATGACCACTTCTTGCAAAGGAGAAAGTGAGATTTTTGTAAATTTAGTTAAGATATTGATCATCTTAGTAAGCATGTTTTTGTATCATAAGACATAATCGTTAATAGGTTCATTAGATCCTTGTCGCATTTAGACAGTTGTGCATAAGAAACATTGTCCCCAATTTTGATAGAGAATTGTGCCAAAAATTAATTTTCCAAAGTAGTAAATGAGTGTACAAAATGTGTGGGGAGATCATAGAACCATTGTAGTACAAAGTCCTTAAGACTTATAGGGAAGATCTTAGTGAGGAAGATGTTCTAAGAAGCATAATCAAAGAAATCCATATTAAATGATCAAAGATGTTTAGTGACATACCCTTTGCCATCGTAGATAGGGATTTTAGAAGAAAAAATAAATACGAAGCGAGTAACAAACCACTTTGTTTGCAAGTGGGTTGTGAAGAAATTACGTAGAATACATAGCATGAGAAGAAGTAGATGCACCTTATGATAATTGTAGAATTTCAGCTTGTAATGTATGAACAAGGGTCTTGAGATCTTGTTTGCTAGGCGAAGAAGTGTGAAAACCATCGGGAGTGGATATAGGATGTGTAGTAATGACAAGTTGGTCAGGAGCAGTGCATGAGACATTTTTCATTGATAGATTATGTGCCCCTAAGGATGTAGGCACCTTGTAGATGTAGGAATAACTTATGTATCTATATGAGATAATGAATCATGTTAGTGCAAAGGATATACCAATTTCCACTATGTTCTTGTTTTTATATAAAATTTAACTTTGAGGATGATTATCATTTCCTTGGAGATCTGAGGATTTTTGTTCGATCTACAACTCCTTGCATTAAGGATCTCCATTGTTCACTTGTAAGAGCTAAGAATGCAACAATGATTTAAAGCACCATTTTTTCCTATACTTTCCTTAGAAATAGTGTGTCTTAACATGCATTATAGATATGGAACTATGAAATAGCTTACCTTAAAATCCTACCTTAGTGTATCCACTATCGTTTGTATATCATCACACAATATTAGATTTCCTAAATCCTCTTAGGGATCTCTAGTTCAGTCTCCATTCATTGTTCTCTAGCTACAAGATAGTTCTAGATGGATTCTTTGGGTTGAAGTACTCAAGATAGTATGAAGGGTCTCGGGGCCTTCTCAATACCTTTGGAACATATTTTCTACTCCATCCTAAGGTGTTTAGACCCATGATTCTATCATACGCTTACATTTCATTATACTTCTCTAGTTTAGGCCTCTTGGCCTTGTATCCCTCCTAGCATACAAATGCTAATGAATATCAACTTCTTTTGAAACAGCCTTCCCAAAAATTAGTTCTCTACTGACCCTTTATAGGATTCTAACTCATGTCTAAATTTTAGGTACCATTTATTTTATACCAACTTGCACTTCATGTATTACCTATCATGCCAATTAGGCCTATTTAGAACACCTATCATGACAAAAATACACTTGTAGCTAGAATCTCACGTGCATTTTCATGGATCCACCTTTGAAATTTCATTAATATGCTTTATACCAAGTTTGGTAGCCTAACTCCTCCATTAACCCTCCCATGTAATTCATTCTCTCTCTCTCTCTCTCTCTCTCTCTCTCTCTCTCTCTCTCTCTCTCATGTGCACTCGTTATAGCCAAGACTCATTAAACCTCCTCTATTTTTCTCACACATGTGATTCAAGGTCTCAAAATTTACACACAACTAGATACCCCTAATGCAGAGATGCCCAAAATAAATTATCAAAATTGGACGGTTGGAATTTTTGTTATGACTTTCCCTAGTTAGGGCCCAACAACATACATTTGAGGCTACAGGGAATATTCTAAGGTTTCAGGAGTTATATGAATAGACTCCATTCATCCTCTTTTATCTTCCTAAGATTTTATAGATGTCCTAGAACTCTCCTATGGCGACTGTTCAAACTTTAGCACTCGGTCATGACATAGTACATCATGCACAGTTTATATAAAGACATCAATTAAGAAAATTTCACTCTAAATTCAACCTGAAAAATCCTTCCACCATTTTATTATTCCTTATCCATATTTTTTACATGTTTTGAAGGATATCTTCCTCTCCAAAATACTCAAAACACACTTTATTTCTTCATTAGCCTTAACTAAAATGCCTTATTTTGTGTTCTAGGTAACCTCAACAACATAACCATACTTAGTAAACAAAGGAGATACATCCTCGAAAATCCTCCATACATTCAACCTCCTAAGATGACTCAATGCACATCATGATAAGCCTTAATTAGGCATTAGAATAACTAATTAAACCTCCTTTTGACTCTTTCCCTATACACAACCAATTTCACTCTTTCGTTTCTGATACATTCAATTTGACATTCACCTACTAAAGAAAAACCATTCACATACACCTAGACACCATGTTCAAATTGTCCCATATGAACGTATGACACTTTGTTATTTATGCTCCTACATTAGAGTGTCCTTGTAAGAAAAAAATTAAGCTCCTACTCAAATGCATTGTAGAGGTTTTCCTCTTTTCTTGTCTTACAGCTTTATTGGTATGCTTCTTGCTTGTTTTCCTTGGATTGTTGTTGTGCTCTTCCTCCCAACCACCACTCTGAACCTTGTATTCTCCTTCTTCTTCTTCATATTATTTTCTTTCTTGTTTATCTTTTTCTTTTCTTCCACCTTCTTCATTATGATCCTTAACTCTACCTTGGAATTCTCATGCTCACCTACAATTACAGTACTTAGGACAGATTAGGTACACAAACAATAGCCTCAAGTACCTTCTCCACTTGTCTAATAACTTTCTTCTTCTCATATTCACATTTGGTCTCTTCACATGATTTCTTTACTTTGAAAATGAAGTGCAAGTCCTTAATACTGAAATTCAATTCCTTGTTATACCTTGAGAGGTCACATGCTTCCTTGACTGCATTTCATACCACCATAATCGATCATGCTTCCCTCCGTTTTTATATTGAACATCATAACCTCTTTGGCCCTTGTAGTTCACTACCATTCATTGCTTCTTATCCTTTTGCATTTTATTTCTTCCATATTGGATTGTACCTTGCATTTCTTGTTCTTGTATGGACCTGGTCTCCTTCTTCGACTTTTCCTATAACTTGTGGATATTCAAATTCCTTGATCTTGCATGAACTCCATTGTACCTTCATGACTATCCCGATTCTTCTTAATCTCATATGTTTCATATTCTTGGATGGGGTTAAATGCCTTCTTCACCAGTATTTTTTTTCTTTGTCAACTATCAGTTTATCTTTTGTTTTCCACATCAATCTCAGCACCTACCTTAGGTTTCATTATACTTCCTCCTTGAACTGGTCTTATCCCTTTTGGTGGGATTATCAGCTTCTTTGTGTTTCTTTTATTTTTTATGAAGACTATCCTGATTATAATTTAGGATTCTTATCTTCTTTAACTTTTGTAGACTTGTCACATGCTTAACTTGACTCATATACAATCTCATACTCTCTCCATACCAATATTGTTGCTCTATGACTAATATGGTAAGGTTTATCCCGATTGTTATTTGTTTACTCACATCATTCTCATGCATGTTTAGACTGTACACCTACTCCTTGGACTTCACTCTTTGTTTGTTTACCTTGGTTTCTTCTTAAAACTTAAAAATATGCTCATAGGGACTATTACCTCTACCTCCTTTTTGTTATAGATGATTTTGATCTCTAATTTGACCCTTCATTGCTTCACTTACTAGTGCTAGGCCCTTTTTGCATCTCATTGGCTTATATACAACTATCTCTTGCTTTTCAACTTGTTTTGATTTTCCTTCAACCATGTAGATTGTCTAGTCTCTTTAAGCTTGTTTATTTCTTCTTGGTCTTTTGTCATGATCCATATGACTAATTCATCTGAGTCTTCTTCATTCTTTGACTCCATCATGTCTTGATTGTATTTGATACTCATCTTGCATGATTCATTCTCTTGAAGAGCTATGTTCAAACCTTGTAAGGTCTTTAGAAACATTTCATAGTTCCCTCTTTTACTAACTTCTCTTGTTCTTGGTCTATTCATGATCATTATTGTCAATTAATTCATATAACCTTTGTCATATTTCAGGTTGCTTGTCTCCATTGTTGTATTCTCAGGTCTAGGTAGGATTGTTCCTTTATTAACTTGTTCCTTATTCAGTCTTATACCTTCTCCACACAAGATTTGATATCCTTTGACTGATATAGTACTCGTCATGGACTGTAACTTGTTTATTTCTTTCATCTCTATGTATGCTTGGACTATATTATTGATCTTTAGACCCCATTCTTTACTTACCCAACATGTTCTCTCTATTTAGGACCTACATATGTTTTCCATTTAACTTCCTTGATTGAGGTTTCTTATTCCCAACCTGATCCTCTTTTTTTTTCCTCCATCAGCTTTCTCCTTCAAGGTTCTATTATCAACATTCCTAGCTCCCATGCTTTGTTATTGTCTTGGCTTAACCTCTGCATTTAGCTGCATTATCTTCATCCTTTCTAGTTTTAGACCTTTTTGACCATCAACTTAACACTTCTTGAATTTTCTTTCAACCGCTTGAACAATTTAGGACCCCAAATACTGATTAGGCATTATTTTTCTCTTTTCTTTGGCTTCTCCACTTATACTTTCTTGGTGCATGTCCTTATTTAGAACATTGTTCTTTATACCTGAAATTACACACTTGAAACATTGATTAGTTTTAAAATATAGAGTTTTCGTATCTTCCTCAGATGACCATGGCATCCTCTGGTCTTTCTCAAAACCTATGTTCTCCTTATCACCGCTTCTTCACTCTTTAGACCACCTTCCGGCCATGTGGTATTGATTCATGCTTCTTTTATTTTTGATCTTGTCTCTCTTGACCTTCCACGAGGTCCTCGAGGACTATTTTCCAAGTTCTTTCCTCTTCTTCTCTGTCCGTCACTCTCACCTGGGTGTCTCAATTGACATTCTTGGTCTTCCTTCACTTTTCTTGAGCACTTCATGTTCTCTTTCACCTCTTTTGGGCTTTTACCTGATTTTCTTGATCCTTTTCAATGGATCTTACCTGCTAACTTGGCAACTTTTGCTTCACATCCTTCTTCCAAGGATTCACTCACTCCTTCCTCTTTCAAGAGTTTTAAGACCTGGTTCTTGGTTTTCACCACAAATTCCTTTATACCAAACACCATGCTTCTCTTTTCCTTACCTACATCCTGATCCATCAAAGGCACTAAAACATGCTCTATTCCATTCTTTGTTAGAAAACACTTATTCAACCTTCCATTATAAACCACCTTCCTGTCATATTTCCATGGCCTGCCTAGGAGTAAATGACATACATCCATAGGCATGATGTCACATAACACCTCATCATACAAACTTCCAATCTTGAAAGGTACTCTACATTGCTCATTTACAAGAATTTGATGATTCTTCTAAACCCATGCAACTTTATAAGGTGTAGGATGAACTAACCTCTTTAACCCCAATTTACTAACCATTTCCTCTGAGACAATATTGTATGTGCTACCATTATCTATAATAACATTGCAACACTTACCTTTTGTCTTGCATCTTGTCTTAAACAAGCTTCTCCTGTAGACTGGCTCATGTGACTTAGCTTGCTGATGTAGAAGAATTCTTCTTAGCAACAATGAATCCGTAGAGTCCGTGATCACCACCTCCACTAGCCAACTTGTCCAAATCTGAGCACAATTCTTCCATAATTTTCATCCTTGTCTCTAGGTTCCTGATTTCATGCTTCATATCCATTTGTGCATTCATCATATCATCCATTCTACCCATGAATCCTTCCTAGATCAAATTCATGATACCCTGCAATGATGGCTTCTCAATCTTTGGCATGCTATCAATAATCACTTTCACACTCTCAATCAGTCCAAATACTATGAATATCTACAATATATCTTATCATAACAGAGAAACCAACTCTAATACTAAAATGGTGCGAGATGATATACTAATTTCCACTATGTTCTTATTCTTACGAAACCTTACCTTTGAGGATGATTATCCTTTCCTTGGAGAGATATGAGTTTTTTTGTTATGATCTACAACTCCCCTACACTGAGGATCTCCATTGTTCACTTGTAAGAGTTAAGAATACAAAAATGATTCAAAACACCATTTTGTCCTATACCTTCCTTAGAAATCTTGGGTCTTAACATGCATTATAGAGATGGAACCATGAAACAACATACCTTCAAATATTGCCTTATTGTATCCACTATTCTTTATATATCATCACACAATAATAGATTTCCTAAATACTCTTAGGCATATCTAGTTCGGTCTCCATGCATTGTTCTCTAAGTACAAGATAGTTCTAGATGGCTTCTTTGGGTTAAAGTACTCAAGACAGTATGAAGGGTCTCGAGTCCCTTCTTAATACCTTTGGAACACCTTTTATACTCCATCCTAAGGTCTTTAGACCCTAATTCTATCATACAACTTCATTTCATTATAGTTCTCTACTTTAGGCCTCTTGGCCTTATAGCCCTCTTGACATACAAATGCTAATGAATATCAACTTCTTCTAAAATAACCTTCCCAACAAATTAGTGCTCTACTTACCCTTTATGGGGTTCTAACTCATGCCTAAATTTCAGGTACTATTTCTTTATACCAAATTACACTTCCTTTGTAACCTATCATGCCAATTAGGCCTATTTAGAGCACCTATCATGACAAAAGGCACTTGTAGCTAGAATCTCACCTAAATTTTGATGGATCCACCTCTCAAATGTCATTAAGATGATTTCTACCAAGTTTGGTATCCTAACTCCTCCATTAGTTCTCCCATGGAATTCCATTAGTTCTCTCCATGGAATCTCTCTCTCTCTCTCTCTCTCTCTCTCTCTCTCTGTGCATTGTTACAACTAGGATTGTTAAACCTCCTCTATTTTTTTCACACATGCGATAAAATGTCTCAAAATTTACACACAACTAGACACCCCTAATGCAGAGATGCCCACCAAATTTTATCAAAATTGGACGATCGGAATTTTGTTATGGCTTTCCCTAGTTAGGGCCCAAGGGCATACATATGAGGCTATAGGGAATATTATGAGGTTTCAAGGGTTATTAAAATTTGAATACACTCCATTCATCCTCCTTTATCTTCCCGAGCTTTCACAGAGGTCCTAGAACTCTCCTATGGTGATTGCTCAAACTTTAGCACTCGGCCAGACATAGTACATCATTCACAACCTATATAAAGCAATCAATTAAGAAAATTTCACTCTAAATTCAACCTACAAAATCCTTCCACCATTTTATTATGCCCTATCCATCTTTTTTACATGTTTTGTAGGGTATCTTCCTCTCAAAATACTCGAAACACAATTTATTTCTTGATTAGACTTAACTAAAATGTCTTATTCTCGTGTTCTAGATAACCTCAACAACATAACCATACTTAGTAAAAAAGGAGATACATCCTTGGACATCCTCCATACACTCAACCTCATAAGACAACTCAATGTGCATCATGATAAGCCTTAATTAGGCATTAGAACAACTAATTGCACATCCTTTTGACTCTTTCCTATACACAACCAATTTCACTCTTTCTTTTCAATACATTCAATTTGACATTCACCTACTAAATAAAAACCATTCACAAACACCTAGACAACATGCTCAAATGGTCCCATATGACCTCATGAAACTTGGTTCTTGATGCTCCCGCATCATATTCTTAAGTTGATCTCTTACTGCAACATATATAAGAATGCCAATATTATCATGATTCTCTTATAAGAAGTGTGTAAAGTGTTGTGCCTCATTTTTGGGAAGATCATGAGAGTGAGTATCAAGGTTATTATTGGATCCTTCACCTTGTATAGGATCAACATTAATAGTGAATAAAAATGGCAAAGATATTAGTAACAAAATAAGGATGAACACTAGGATTATTGGTTGTATGATAAAAAGGATGAGAAAAGGGTTTTATTTGTAACCACAATTTTGAGTATGTGGGCCTACGGGCTTGATTTTAATATCATAGAACATTGGAAACAATGATATGATGAGGTAGAGTAGAAACATAAATACATCACTAAAAGTAAAGAGTAAGAGCATAGAAAATCCCTAGGGTTAATGCAAAGATTGAGTCACGAGTCAGTTCATCAAAATGTTTACACCCTTATTATATTATGTGAAATATAAGATTAGTGAATTAAGTATACTAAAGGATGTAAGGGGAGATACAAGAGGTTATTATAAAAAAATAACTTCCAACATTAACTAGCCAATATTAAAACAAAACATTAATACTTGCAAATAATGTAAGAAACAAGATATAAACTTGAAAACATAAGAGGATGAGTGCATTTATCTATTTAAATATTGATCTAGGAAGTTATGGGTATGCACATTGTTGAAATAGGAGATATAAATCTAATGATGCTTCGTTCTTGGAAATGTGACTAAAAATTGACATGGAGCAGACCATACATTTATGTCATGACCATCTGATGCGGTCTTGACCCTATTGTATCATCTTAGAATTGCTTACATTTTGGTTTTGTAAATTCTAGAGATTTTTGCCATCCTGGAAATTTCCATCATTGTCAAACCCTAGTTTTCAATCATATTGTGAATCCCTCTAAACATTATGAACAAGATCTCAAACCCTAACCATGGATGGGGAACCCTGTAAAAATATAGTTGGGTTGTGGGCACTCCGTTCACTGATGACGTTGGCACTACTCCAAAGAGGCCTCAAACCACATGAAATTCTCCACCTAGCATGTGATATCTGAATGACACAACTAGATTTGGTAAGCTCTTTAAGAATTCTTGAGTTGAGTTTGGCTCTTGGTAAAATGCTTAGAGAGGGGATGTTTGATTGTTTGTAGATGAGAGAGACCGATTCCTTGACACAGTAAGAAGTTGTATACTTATAAATATTTCTACCCTAATTATTGTGGGCGTACCTTTGTGAGATTTAGGTGCCTTTTATAAGTATTGAAAGTGATTGTATCAATGTAGCAAATGAGGTAGTGTTAGCTTGCTTATATAGGGTTCCAAATTGATTTATCAAATAAAGGCTGACCTAATGGGAGAAAAGCACCATCACGAAATTTGGAATTGACAGAAAATATGGGGGATATGCCAAAGGTGTAAAATTTTACAAATAGGTACGGGCCAAAAATTCATGACCAAACTATACGACCTTGACTGGGGATGAAATACATGTTAAATGAAGTTTGCATCTTATTTGGTTGACTTAGTATTTGTAATTTATACATTGTACTCTCATAATATGTCGGCATATAAGTGTGCGAGGATAAACAAGTTAGCCTTGGGATATATTAAACGGGAATAGAAAGGTTGTGTTTATCTTAACAAGAGGTCATTGTCAAAACCAACAATATCAAAGAGTAAATTGTCAAATTAAAGTGTCTCGCACACCCCTTAGTAAATAAATAAATTCTATTCCTTAAGAATCATATGCTAATGAGGTATGTGTAAGCTTAGTTTGGGTTGGCCTATAGACCATTAGGTCCCATACACAACTCTCCCTATGAAATCTTATATAAGATTGGTAGCATTGTAAAATAAATTAACAAAGACAATATTATGTTGTGCAAGATTTGAAGTTAATAAATTATGTAAATATTCCATATTAGGTCTTGTGCTTGTCTACACACATTATTCTATTGTACTTGTGTGTTTTGTTCTAGATTAGACTCTTATTGGCATGTTTTTCCAATTTCGGGTTTCTGTTGGCATATGGTCCTATATTCTTTGTTGGTGTATATGACTTGTTTTGTCATCATTCGACCACTTGTCCACCATAGATGGTTAGTCATCTCACTTAGTGAGAATAGGTCATAGTGGAATAGGTCAATAGGGTTAGTTAGGGTTGTGTACATGTGTCATGAAAAAAGTTACATAATACTCTTATATGTACCTCTCTTTTTGAATCTATGAGCATGATAAACACACATTTTCTTTCGTACTCGATTCTCATTTTGTGATTCAATGTCTTTCTTACTACATGAAGTGTTCATAAATCCATTAAAGTGAAACCTTGCTCAATGTGCACGGGTTCCATATTGATCCTCATATAACAACTCCGACATGGTATCAAAAGATTGTTTGGTAAATGTGCACTCTATTAATCTGGTTGTTATTACTTCATTTTCTGGTTTTTGTTTCTCGTGTTATTTTTTTCGTTATGTTTGAATCTTGTTTACAGGTTTAACCATCTAGTTTTTAGGAGTTTGTGTGGGTTTTCTAGTTTTACATGTGCGTAGTTACGTTTTCTAGCCATTTTTGTATTTTTTTTTTTTTATCAGTAATTTTTAAATGCAAGTGATTTTTTAAAAAATATTTTTGGTTTTCAGACCTATCCTGGCCTTATTCCCTGCTTAGTTTGTATTTAATTTTCCCTGCATCCTAGGTTTACCCTCGTGATCTCTGTCTCCTCCCTTGCCCATTTTGTGTTAGTAAGCTCCTTGGCGAGCTAGTTGTTTGAACTCATATTTCTCGAGTTGGTTCTGCTATCCATTTACTTTGCGTTTGCCTTTTTTGCACCGTGTTTTCTTTGCATGGTTAGGGTCGTGTTTGGTTACCCCTTCCTCGAGCTAGGCATGGTTGGTTTGCATGCATTAGTCTTGTGCTTTGTTATATTTTTCCTGCGAACTATGTTTTTTTGTGAGTTGTTTGTGGGATGGGTTTCTCTTTGGCTTGCAACCTTTGTTTTTCTATTTGGGTTCTATTGTGTGTCAAGTGAGTTTATTATTTTGCATAGTTGTGTTTTTTAATCTCTGCCTCCACACTTGGGTTCATGGGTTGCTTTGGACTATTTGTTTTGTTTTTCCCGCATTTTTCTTGGCGGTCCTTTTATGTCGTGTTGCACCGTTGATCTTCCACTTGAATTGGGGTTATTACTATCCCCTACATCTAATTGTGGTCCTTCCCGTGTTGTCATTTTCAACTTACCTCTACTCATCTAAACTTGGTTGTTCGGGTATTCCTCTCTCACCTAGTCATTCCTTGAACTGTTGATCTCGCCTCCTTAACCCATTGCAAGTCTTGGCCCTTCCTCGACCATTACGTTGTGCACTCCTTGACTGGTCTCACCTATGTTGTCTAATCTGACTCGAGTCTATCCATCCCATCTCATGAACCTTGTCCCCACCTTCCTCCACCCTCGTCGACCTCTGATCAGGTTGGTCTCTTGAGCCTCGAGATTTGTTTATCCTCCCTTTCCTCCCTTCTTACCAAATCATCCTCCTTATAACATTGCCTTTTTTTTTTTTAATGTGGTTTTCTTTCATTAAATTTGGCATGTTTGCTTTTTAAAATCATGTTTGTTTTATATTGTTAAGGTGATCGGGTTTTGTAATTAAGGTGGAGGCCTTTTTTTAATCTATAGTGGTGTTTATAAATATAAGGGGTTATGTGTTTTAAGTTATTTTTTTTAAGTGGCGGGTGTTTATATAAAGTTAGGTATTAAGTTTATTTAAAATCTAATATTTAATTTTTAAAGGTAATTAATTTAACTAATTCATCTTAAAGCTTTAAAATTAAGTTAGGCATATAAATTTTTTAAGCTCTTTAATCTTCATTAGTAGTTTAATTTGTTCAATTAACGTTTTTAACCATCTTTTTTGCCTTTAATATATTTTAAATTAGACTTATTGGCTTTCAAAGTATGATTTGAAGCATATTGGACATTTTCTAAGCTAATCTATTTGTTGGAGTGTTTTGTAGCCTTTCTAGCCATTTTTTGCCTTTTGAGCCCTCATTGCATCCTGAGGTCCTCTAGACTCATTTTTGATTCCCTTTTCCGCATTGTAATCGCTTTCTTCTTCGCTTGCATGGTTAGTGAGCATGTCCACCACAACCTTGCGGCAAGAGATCTTCCTTCCCTTCTTGTTTACTTTTGTGTTTGTTGTCACTTGTTTCATTGCTTACAACTAAGCATATTGTGGTCTCCACACTTGTATGATATTTCACTAATTACAAGGTGAGTGACTAATCGTCTCATGTCACACAAACACTTGGGTGTAATCAACGCATTGCTTATAAAGTGTCATAAATAGGGGGTTATCATTGTTCTTGCGTGTTGTTATTGCATGCAGATGCATTCTCAGATGAGTCCAACGTCTTACAACCTTGTGTGTATTCTTGCACCCTCTTTTTCTTGCATTGTGCACTTATTTCTCTTTTTATATTTGCACTATGGAGATTTCTTTTCCCAAACCTACGCTTTTAGGAATGTTTTTGTATTACAACCTCCACTTATTCTTCTTGGTAGAGCTAACTATGCACTATGACGTTCAAACATGAAATGTTTTCTCATTCACGATGACCTTTATCTATTCTTGTATGGACGAGTACCTACCCTTAGTGATATTGATCAACTTGAAGACTGACTTGAAACTTGTGCATGGTCATTTCTTGACATGCATTTCATGCCTCTTCACCATCATGTGGCGCACACAAAGTTTCCTCACACTGTTTGGAGCATCCTTCATTCCTTTTTTAGAGACCCTTTAAAAGATTATCATTGTTGCTTCTCCCATTGATATCATTGTCTCCTCTTCTTATGTGTGAAAGTTTTGTTGACACTTGATTTTCCTATTTGTATCCCTGATGATGAGGATTATTCTTCTAGTTCTGATGATGAGAGTACAAATAAGGACTTCTCTCCTCCTTCTCTCTTGGCCAACTTTAAGAGAATGTTGACACTCCTCCCTTCCCATCGACATCAAGAAGTCTTGTTCCCATCCTCATACCGTCATTACATCTACCTCCTTTCCACTTCTAGTATGTGAGGCCCTTTCCATTCCTCCTCCTTTATGTGTTGATGATTCATACATGTCTCGATATTGTCTTCTCTTCTATTTATCGAGCCACCCTTTTGGGATGAGTATCTTAGACGTTAGTCATCTCTTCCAGTGCCTACTTGTGTTGCCATACAGGGAGTTTCTCATCCCTCTACATGTGTTTCAAAGGAGTCATTCATCTTCTTTATTGGGAGTTCCCCTTATGGGAATCTTATCACTTCCACTTTTTAGGTGACCATCATTGATCCACCCTTTCTTGTGGATTCTTTTATTTTATGGGGTTGTTACCTTGCCTTCACTTCACTTAAACATCCTTTCAACGGATGTTCCTCTCTCATAATATGACATTTCTACATTTTTGGCATTACCTTTAGCTCTTGTGCACTTACTTGCTAGACCTTTTTCATATTTCTGTGGACCGGATTTAGAATTCTTCGTACTACTACCTTTGGTTTCCTTCATTGCGGAGTGGGCGGACTTTCAAGACTCCATTTTTCCTTCCTAAGGGCAGGAACATTGTTTGATGTGGATGGACCTTCTTCAATCTACATGTGGAAGACCACATCATCGACACTCTTCTTGGAGACTTCATAGAGTTTTAGACTTCAGATCCAGTTGCAAAATTCTTTACCAAACCCTTCACTAAAGCCAAGTATCCTTACTTGTGCTCTCGTCTTGGGGTGAGGTTCACTATTACTTCCACACATCTACTTTGGGCCTTCTTGTCTTTCTCTTGTCTTTAGGATTCCATTCCACCTTCCTTCTTTTTGCCATTGCTTTAGATTCACCATCCCTTCATGGAGTAGTTGGCACTTCCACCTCACATATGGAGCATCGTTCCTTGGATAGGAACCACACCTTATCACTTTGGGGATCTTCTTCTTCTTCACTTGATACAGGGTGGTCTTCGACATGTTCTTCATCTTGGGAGGTTGGATAACATTTCATCTTTTCTCTTCTTCTTAGAAATATTGCGTTTACATGAGTACCTTATTAGGCCTTTAGTTTTCGAGACTCATTTGACGCATCTTTATTAGGTTGTTTAGGGAGTCTTTATCTCTTGTAAGTGGATGTTTTCCCTTAGGGTTTTTCCTCCATTACTTGAGATCTTTATTGTACATGGGTACCTCATCAAGCCTAGTTGTTGGGACCCATTTCCTTTCTCCTCTTCTTCTTTTCCAGAAAGATTGTCGTTTGTATACGAGTACCTTATTAGGCTTAGTTTTCGGCCCCATTGACACATATTTCTTAGTTGTCTAGGGAGTTCTCTTTCAGTTATGACTTTCCATGACCTCTACCTCAACTTCGATGAAGGGGGTGTTGGTAAATACGAATTGTTTCGTCGTCATTCGATGACGTCCACCATAGATGGTTAGTCATATCACTTAGTGAGAATATGTCAATAGGGTTAGTTAGGGTTGCGTACATGTGCAATGCATAGGAGCTACACAACACTCCTATATTACCTCTCTTTTTTTATCTATGAGCATGTCAGATACACCATTGTCTTTCTGTACTTGATTCTCATTTTGTGATTCAATCTCTTGCTACGTGAAGCTTTCATGACTCTATTGAAGTGCAACCTTGCTTGATGTGCACGGGTTCCCTATTGATCCTCATAGAACAATCCGATATCCCTCTCTCTCTCTCTCCTATTGTCTCTCTTCCCTATCTTTTTATTGTTCTAGAATTTTTTCTTAGAATTGTACATGCATGGTTACGGTTCCTCCAAAGTTGTACACTATGTTTCTTATTTTCTTTTGGGGTTGATCTGGATGCACCCATGTCGTGTGGTCCGCTTTTTATCGATTTTCATGTTAGTTTTGTGTCAACTGATAATAATGGAGGAATATCATAAGTCTTTCAAAACATCCCTTGTCTTTTATTGTAGTTTTGTAAGGTGTTGTTCTATAAGGGTTCCAGGAAGGAGACCATTTTTTTATAGATTTGTGCAAAATTTAGGAAAAACAAGCAAGATTTTCATAGCCCTAGAGTAGGTGAATATGGTTATATAAATAAATTCCCCAAACTAGCGGTTCCCAAAACATACTATTACGGTAGTGATAAAGGAAAATACGATTCATGCTAAAGTTCTCTATCTTTATTGATATTTCTACGTCTTCTTCACCTTGTTGTCTAGACCTAAGGCACACTATATGTTTATGATGATTGTCTCTAAAATTACAACAAATCTAAGATTTCAATAAGCCACTTATTTAAAAAATCTTCTTTATACAAAACATTTTGATTTTTCATTTAAATCCAATCTACGATATTTATGAATAGATATATTACATTTATGATGTAAAACCACATACCCATAAACCACCACCCACTTATTCTTGAAAACCTTCCTGATTTAGACAAATCTACCAAACATAAGAGAAAATTTGGAGATTATATGGAGGTAATCATACCAATAGAGTCCAAGGTCATTTTGGCTTTGAAGGAAAGGAGATGGAATGTAAAGTAAAAGTTGTTATGGCGATTTTTAAATCATTCCCGGATGGTGGTGGTCTTTATCAATGGCTCCCATATTCACCCAAATTTGTCGTTTTTCCTTAAAAAAGGATGTTACAAAAGATCTACTTATGCCAAACGCTTTGGTTCCCCCACACTCCCAAAGAATCTTAGGCCAGATTAGATTAGGTTAAAAAACATACTAACTGGATAAAGTCATGTTCAAGGCATCCACTTGTCAAAACATGAAGATGGTGGGTGTCTAAATGCTATCTTTAATTGCACTCAGGCTTGTCGGAAAATGACATATTTGACTGATTTTATTAAAGTTTATCCATGATTGTCACATTTGCTGTTCAATACATTCAGTCAATGCTGATTAAGGACGCTCAAGCCTCCATATTGGAATTAATTATGCTTTACATTCATGTAGAGCATGTTTTTCTCAGGAAATCCATGCACCCTCACCATGATCATCTCTGTTGAAAAAAGCACACTGCAACGTGTGTAAGAATTTACAGGTGACAATATAGACTTCATTTCTTGTTTGCTTTTACAGTTCTTGATTCGTTTCATGGAAGCAGAAAAGCATAATTTTCCTATGTAGAGAGTCAGAGACCATAGAAAAACATTTTTGTGCTATGAAGATTGTGGGCGAATAGGAGGATCATATTAGAGGGTTTTCTGAGTAATGGGTACACCTGAATATCCACCAAATGTCTTCACATTCTTCAATTTTACAGACTGTGCTCAGGGTCAATGCACACCCTTTTGCCCACAATGGTGTCTGCCATTCCCTCCACCCCCTCCCTTTGAGACTTTGGAGCATGATGACCGCAACTTCTCTCCCTGGTTATAGCCATAATCGGGATACTGGCCAGCACTTTTTTGCTTGTAAGCTATTATACCATTGTTGCCAAATACTGCACGAATTGGGAGGCTCTGAGAAGAAGATTGCAAAGGAGTGGCAATGATACTTTTGATGATGATGACAGCCAGGCTCCTCCAAATGATTCTTGGCCTTTGGTCACAGTTGGGCTTGAAGAATCTGTGATCAGATCCATACCTGTTTGTAAGTATATGAAAGGGGACGGCTTGGTAGAATCCACTGATTGCTCTGTTTGTCTGAACGAGTTTCAAGAAAATGAGAGCCTTAGGTTATTGCCCAAATGCAACCATGCTTTTCATTTGCCTTGTATTGATACTTCTGTTGCAGTCCCACTCCAACTGTCCCCTGTGCAGAGCATATGTAGTGAGCCCTCCTGTTGAAACTAGGATAGCAATTCCTCCCCAGGGCCTAGATTCTAGTTCTCAATCGCCTAATGATAATCAAGAGCCAAATTTGAGGGAGGAATCCAGGTCTAATTCATTTAGGCCTGATTCGTCAGACAATTTGAGTCAAGTAAATGAGACTGATTCAAATATAGGTATGGATAGGAAGGAGGAAGTTGATAGGATTGAAAAGGAGAATCAGATGTTTAATGTATTAATGTCGCCTCGTATCCGAGCTTTGAGTGATTTGGCAATCAAACACAGAGGGGATAACAGTATTGTTGAGTTTACAGGAGAATTTCAGCCCATGAGAAGATCAGTCTCCTTGGGCTCATCAAACAGGTTTTGTATATCAATCAGTGATCTGATGGCTATGCAACTGGATTTTGAACATGAAGAACCGAATGTGCTAGAACAAAGTCAGCCCCCTGAATCTTCCTCACATGGAAAGAGTTTTAACCCTGAGTTATTAGTCTTCAAGGGTTTTGGCAAGCATTTGGGTCAGTATCAGAACAAGTCCAAACCTTCGAGTGAGATTTCCAAGAGCGGAATTTTACATAATTTGAAGGGGCCATTCACCATGAAGAGATCCTTTTCTGGTCGCAAGTTTTTCTCTCCAAGCATGGCAGAAGCAGAAATGCCATCCTACCCTTATAAATCTTGTGGCTGCGGACGGCGTGCAGAAGCCTTTGATTTCTCTAAATATATCAAATAATGGGTAAGTTGCAAGCTGTAATTTTGCAAGATAATGTTTGAGAAAGTTTTCTTCTTGCTTGCACAAAATCCGGGGTAGACGTCGTTGGAAATGTACATTGATTTCAGAAAGGGCTTTCCTGTGCTTGCTCTGCATTGGACAGACTACTGTATGGCTTATTTGTACCCCTATAGATCCAAATTGTATAATCAGTACACTTGTGACATACAAAAGAAAAACCCTGGAAAATTATTTAAAAGATTGCATCTGAGGTATTCTTACTAGTATGATTCTCTACTGGCTTGCAATTTTCATGTGATTACTGTACTCATCTTGGAGATGAAATTCACCACTCCAATTGGTCACACATGTAAGTTGTAGTTCTTGGTTGATGATGTTTTTATGTTTTGTCTAATAACTGCTTCACTGGCATGCAAAGAAAATACCAGCTCGATGTCGATAACCCGGCGATTGCATTTTGTATTTTATGAAAATGTCATACTGAAACAAGGCTGGCTTACTTACCTGGATGCTGTTTATTCAAATCCAACATAAATGCAATAAGATTGTCGTTTTTATATTATTTTGTATATGTTTCTTGTTTTAACTTTTTGTTATTTCATCTGAGATTATACAATCTCAATGAGGAACTGTAACATCTATAGGAACTCGTGAGATTCTCACCGAATTCATATATTCAAGGTTGTTTGTTCCTCAAACAAGTAGAACCAAAAATGATGAATGATGATTGATTTTTGTTATGAAAGACATTACTTGTGTGAATACAGAATTCTTATTAGAGGCATAAGATTTGCAGTCCATAAAATTAGCCTGTGTACAAGCTTTTTCAATCGATGCAAAAACTTTTCGAACCACACTCTGGAATTCATCATTTCAAAATGGTTTGTTCATAAAACAAGTAGAGCCAAACATGATGAATCACAAATGATTTTTGTCATCAGAGACATTGTTTGTGTGAATACACAATTCATAATAGAGACAAGATTTTCACCGTCCGTAACATTTGTGAGAAGGCTTCTGGAAACAACTATGTAAAAGACTTTTTATCGATTCAAAAATGTTTTGATCACACTCTGTGAGCCATCTTCTCAATCCTGATGATGGAAGACAAAGTGTGATTCAAACTGTTTTTAAATCAATAAAAATATTTTGTACACAGTTGTTTCCAGAAGCCTTCTTACTAACAATTCACGTTATCTAAAGACAGAACTTCCTCACACTCATGATGTGATCTGCAGTCAGAATTCGTGATAGAAAATTACACTCCGAAATTAAGAGATGAATAGAAATGACAATTATCTAATTTGTACTTAAGTCTTCCATGTTAACCAAATGGAGAGAATCTAGGACTCATAATCTTAAGTAGACATAGACCTGAACTAGTAGGTCATGTCACGAATACAAAAGTGTAGGTTATGCAGCGAAAAAAATGCACTTCATCAACAGTACACACTTGATCCTTGCTTGAAGCAACGAGTCTGTACCATTAATGAAGTGCATTTTGTTGGTTGTGTGGACCATATGCACCAACTAAATGCTTATTATAAAAGAGTTACAGGCTACAGCAGGAACAAGATGAGCAACTTGCTACAACTTATTCTACTAATACAAATTACTCGTGGCAAGGGAAATTTCAATCTCTTAAAGGAATTCTCTTTATCACACAAACTGTGCAGTCACAGTTTTTCTATTAAAATATCCATAATTTTGTTAACTGTGCAGTCATAGTTTTTCATTATTCTGCTCTCATATTAATGGTGCAAGCAACATTGGTCAGGTGCATTTCAATCTATAATGTCTTGCCTGCCATGCATTTTAGGCAAGGAACTTGAGCAAGCATTTTCCCCATGGCTTACGGGCCAGAAAGATGACACACTTCAAAGAAGGCCTTGGAGTGACAAATTTAAATTGTGTGCATATTTCTCCCCATTGGAAGAACATAAATTCCACTCTGATTCTGTGGAGTAGCTTTATGTTTTCTCATTGGGTAGAACTGCAGGGTGAACAGCTAAGGCTTGACCTCTCAATGGTGAAATGTGTGTGAAATGATCTTGAACATCAGACACACTAAAATCTTAGTTATGAATGACATCAAAACATCTGAAAGCTCTGACTCTTCAGTGCAGTGGATCGGTCACTTTGAGACCTAGGTAGCAATGCTAACTGGCTACGTGCTATTTAGATGAAAGTGATCTATGAGACCTAGAGATAGAGGGTGGAGAGCCAAGGCTTGCCGCATTAATGGTGAAATAGGTGCAAATTAAACATCAGATACACTGAAATCATGGTTATGAAAGAAAATGTTCACTAGACCATCAGTCACTCAAGGGGGCAATGACTTCGTCTAAGTGCTACTCAATAAAGGTGGTGTATGAGGCCTGTATGGAAAACTTATAATCTACAATCTACTCTATTAACTAAATTAGTTCTATGGATATCTGTAAGCTCTGAATGTTCATTAGACCACCAGTCACTTTAGGTACAATGCTAATTGGGCAAGTGCAACTCAGATGAAGGTGGTCTATGAGACCTAGAGATGCAAGGTGAAAAGCCAACTTGACGTATCAATGTTTGAATTGGGTGTACAGTGATCATAAATATTAAGGCTGTATACAATATAGTTTGGATACAAAGTGAAGGTGAATTGTATTTGTATTGCATTACAAGTGGGGTTTGCGTATATATATGTCCAACACTTAACTTATTTAATGTCGGAGATTACTAATGGCTACATCACCATTCATGACGGTACCAACGAAAACAAATCATTATCATTATCAGGATCATTGTCTTGTTTTTTTTTTTTGTTTTGAATGCGGTAATCATTGCACTAATACCTTGGAACCGAGTAGCCATCATGCTAGCACTGGCACTGACAACATACCCACTCTTGCACTTTCGTCCACATTGTTGAAGAAGGTTTAAAAACCATTTGTTTTTTTGACTCTTTCGATTCAAATATTTTGGATTTGGTTGTGGCAGTCAGTTCGTTGATTACACCTTTTTTAAGTACGCAGGTTGGATCCTAGATCCTGGTACACTATTGTGAGCATGATGGGGGAAGGAGTATGCACATGCCTTGTACGTCGTGTGCCAATTTTGTGTTGCAAAGTCTTTTCTCCTCCTCCTTGCGTGCTTTTACGTTCTTTGTATATCTCATTCTTGTGTAGCGTTCAAACGTAAAAGCTGGTAGGATTTGTAGATCTTTGATGGCACGAACTCTTGACATTGTTGTGAATGTTAGTCCTTGATGGTCAACATTTCCGATGTCTACTGTGGCCTTGTCAAGAGTTAGGCCTTGTGATTTGTGGATGGTGAGGCCCCAAGACATTTTTAGTGGGATTTGGCGACGATTTCCACGTGTGACAGGAGGTAGGGGCAAGTGGGTTGGGTTGAGTATGTCCCATGGGGCCTCGTAGTGTTTGAAGTCGACAACAACAAAGGATGGCAAGTCTAGTGGTTGTGTTTCTGGGTTGTACACGACATCTGTCACTTGCCCGAGTGCACCATTAACCAATCCTGAGCTAACCCATAAGTTAGATGTCAACATGACCTCTTGTCTGGTGCATAGGAAAACTACTGGGTCTAGTTGAGTGTCGTTGATGTTTGAGTCAGAGTTATGTTTGCTTTGTTCTGCGATGCTCATTGCAATTGGTACGTGTAAGGATTTTAGCATTTGTTTATTGTGCTTGCTTGCTAGGTCCTTTGTTGCAAATAGGTGCTTCTCAGTCGTGAACATGGATTGCTCTGAGGTAGACATGCACGACTTTGTATGTGACATGAGAAGAGACCAATCCTTAACGGTTGCTTTTGCATTTCTGATGTTGGTCAACATTTCTCTGAATTCAAGTTGTGTCGAGTTTAATCCTTGTTGCCTAAAGTTTGTGTCCAAGGTGATCACGGTATCAAAAGCATGCCAAAGGGAGCTTCCTACTTTGTTGCCTGCATATAATGGTACATCGTTGACCGGAGGGAGCTGGCCTAAGTCACCCACCAAAATCATTGAACAGTTACCGAATGCGTGGTTACTATGTTGGGGGAATGCCTCACGAAGTCTTTTTGTTGATGTTGTGTAACATCAGAGACCTATAAAGCTCATTTCATCTATGAGTATGTAATGTACGGCACTCATACGCTCTTGAAGATTGCTAGGGCTTGGCCTTCAAGAGGTTTCATGTCGGATATGGGTATTCGGAGGGAAGAATGTATAGTAGATGATTTTATATTGAATGCAGCAATACCTGTTGGGGCTAGTACAAGGAGGGAAGATTTAAATTTGCTAGTCATATTTTCAAGCCCATTTCTTATGCGTTGTATGAGGTATGATTTTCCTGTACCAGTGGTTCCCTGAATGATCATCTTCAATGGTGGGTGTTTCCCTTGTTGAGTTGCATGGGAAAGTACAATTGAGTATGCAAGGTGTTGTTTTGATGATAGTTGTAGAGCGTCTAATTGGGTAGGTGGAGTAACAAGTGGTGGTGAATTTTCAAATGGGCAAGGTCTATGAATTTAGGTGCACTTTTTTGTAAGGCAACAGGGATTGAATGAACCTTCCAATCGTGGTTAATGTCAAAGTCACGAAGGCCTATCATGTCTACATCATCAATTGTTGTATTGAGTGTTGGGTGCATGTGTGATATATGCTCCCATTCAAATAGTTTTGCATGCAGCGGATTAGATCCCTGCGAGTTATTGTCATCACTACTTGTCCCAGTTGCAGTTTCTTCTAGAGTAGTGGCTCTATTAACATGTAAAGGGACGTACGAGTTTTTCAATTTTCCCCATTGGTTAGTTATTTTAGATGTAGAGATGCCAATGTCTGTTTGGATATGTCGAAAGGGTTTATAAAGAAGAAGCTCTGTCCAACAAAAATCCTCATAGTGTATCGCATCTGGGGTGGGGACATCACCGATCGGGGAATACGCGGATGACAATAGGGGTTCTTCTTCTTCAGAGCTATTGAGTAACTTTCCTTTGGCATGTCAGAGGACCAGAATGAGCAACTTCAAAGAGGGAGGTGTTCTCTAATTGTGAAGGGCGTTTTATGTATGCATCTACGAATGAAGGGAATTGGAATGTGTTTCCTAGGTCTGTGAGGACACGTTTGAATACCTACTTACCGACGGATAGGGTAATAAATGTTTGACTACAACTGGAGAGGGGGAGTTTTTGTAACATGTGGCATGTTTCTTGTGCACCAATGTCCCGGTCAACAATAGTTTCTAGAGAGGAATTTGTTGTAGGCCGCCTTTGCAGGGTGATCGACGCTAACTTCATTAGATATCCGTGTCAACATGTGATGGTAGCTCTCTGATTTCTTCTCTGCCTTGGCTGCATATTTTGCAATGTATCAGTAAGACCGCATGTCAGGTGACACAACGGGTCGACAAATCAACGTTGGCTCGCCATGAGCCAGCATGTCTCGTTGTGTATGTTGACCCGTGCATCATTACAAGCGGGGGGTGTACTTTTTTTTTACCTATTTCATCTATGCCCAAACTCGAATACTCTCGAGTGGCCAAGGGGCTTTATATCTACATCAAGTGTCCCATTTTTTTCTCGCAAAGCAGTCAGCTTGCCTCACCGCATTTTGTGTGGCATTGCACGTGGTTCAACAAGTTTTCATAGTCAACCATGGGTCAGGTTGTCTGTAAGTATCCCATATGTGTCTAACAAAGCACGGGTCATCTTCCCGCGAACGATGTATCCTAGGTTTTCCACTCTCGGGCCCCTTGATTCCATGCAGCTTACTAATCGGTCAAGTAAGTCTTTTCGCCGCATCAAGTTCACTTGGGGTTGTCCCAGTTTAGGATCTCCATGTTTGGTGCATTTGGAAGCCATATAAACCCGTGGATATGAGCTGAGCCTCGGTGTTGCCATTCGTACCTGTATTTTGCACAAAGAAGATCCAACTTAGTAAATGGGGCAGGGGTGGTATTGTATTAAAATCTAAGTGGTAGTGACCTCACCTGTACCAGTAGTCGGTGCAATGCAGTTTTTTTTTAAGCACCTCCTCGCAAAATATTGTAAATCTTTTTTCCATGTATGCAGAGACGATATGGGGGTGCATGTTCAAGTTCGTGTTTCTCCATTGCTGGCTAGTTGTTGTGGGTGGCATCGGGGTTCCTGGCATTGCTTTGTGTAAATCTGGCCATTTAGTATCTGCTGCACTTAAAGTGAAGAAAAGCGTAGGGCTTTCTAGTTGGGTTATCATATCTGTGAGTTCATGCCTGCACTTGCACCAAAATGATTTAGTTCCTCGCAAATTGGACCCAAAGCGCATTAGTTGTTCTGCAATGTGGGCGTCCGGGTAGTGTGCAAGTTGCTGGCGTAACATCGAAACCGTGGTAGGCAAGTTGTCCCCTATATTTTTTTGTGAAAACAACAGATGTTGATTGCTCTGTGGCGCAACATAATGTTGAGAATGAAGTAGCGAAAGCGTGGATGGCTTCCAAATCTGTTATCATGGTAACGTATTAGGTGCAATGCGTATTCATGCATGTGAACCCTTTTGATCCGTGCTTGGTGGAACAATGCAATCCCTGTAGGGAACAATGTTGGAAAAGCCATAGAGAGCAAACCCTCAGTGTTGTATTCGTTAACTGCAGCTGAACCAATGTGTGGCCACTCAATTGACTGTAGCGGAGTTTGTTTTCTACCTTTGATGAAATTTGTTATTTGGTCAACCTCCGAAGTGGCTGGAGGGAGGGAGGACACAAAAGATGATGGTTGCCGCTCATGGGTATTTGGTGGGGAACTTGAGAGAAGGTCTGCTTCTGATTCTGCTTCAGCATTGTCTGGGATAGTTGAATTGAAGTGTGGTAGGGAAGTAGATATATCAGTACTGTGAGGTGGTAGGGAATGCAATGCAGTGTGGTCTAGGACAACATCCTTAGAAGTAGGGTCATGAGCTATTTTGAATTGCAATGCAACCAAAACACGAGATCTACTTACAAAGCATTCGTAAGCTTTATTTGTTGCTCCGATTCTTCGATGATTAAGATGTCCAAGTCTTCGACATGCCGAGGCAAGTGTTTAGTTATGGATGAAACATCTTGGGGGAAGCATATGGTGTGGCCCCTATATTTGTATTGACCACCTACAACGTGAGTCACCTGCAATATTGGGTTGACCCTTGCTATCAACATTTCCTCAACTTGTGTAAGTGAAGATAAAACCTTAGGTTGTGGGCCTGGGTCCATGTTATTCCAACTTGAGAAGCGACGATCATCTTTTTCAACAATGCATCTCATGATGTATCGCACCTTTGTAGAACCCTCAGATGTAGCCCAACATATAATTCATTACAACATGAACATCTGTTTGGAGGTGGGAGGTGATCTAATCTTTGACGGAATTGGTGCTGGGTATCTTGGAGTGAATGTGTATTTGGTGTGTGATCTTCGAGTAGGTTGACATGGTCATATATAGACTCGGCGCCCGTGTGTTTCAACTTTTGTCGTTTCATGCAAGCTATATGGTGACGATGCTCATTTAGGTTGTTTTTGTTGGCTGCATACCTCAATCGAGCCTTTGCATTTTTCTCGCCTGTGTCGGCCTGCCGCAAAATGAGGGAAAAAGGTAACAGTAATTAGGTATAGAGGGTAGTTAATGCATGCAAAAAGTAGAAGTACTTTTTTTATTGACGTGAAGTGTAACAATGTATGTCTAAACATCATTTTTTTGTTTAATAATGTCGACAGTGTTTGCATTGCTGGTATAAAGTGACCTTTTTAACGTGCAAGATATCCTCGATTTACTAGAGGGAAATGTCCCCTCCACCCGAATATGTTGTATTATAAAGACATATTAAGAATCAAGAGTGATATATAAATATAGGAAAACTTGAGCACAAATGCATATGGTGAACTGTCGCAACTTACTATGAAAACCAACAACATGCATCAATATTAAAGGTTATATAACTTATGAATGCAAAAACTTATATGTGGAGTAGGTGGTATGGTAAGTATGTATTTGTAAGTTCCTAACATTGTGTGGGTACAGTATAATATGTTTTCTGAGATAGTGCAGGATCTTTTTCATCAATAGATAGTTAAGGGGATGCGAGGAATGCATCTAGTGGGGATTCCTGCATGTTGAAAGTCATGTCCTTAACTGCAGCGACAACAGTGCATTGGGCTTTCTCTTCTGACCTGTAGACCTCTAGCTTCGTGGTTATTGTGAACATGTAGCGGTGGAATAGAATTGGCTTAACAACAAGCCAAAACTTGTCGGGTGTCAAAAGAAGTCAGAGCTCTTGTGCTGATATACCCATGATTGATGTAGCAACCTCATCAAAAGCAGTTACCCATGTTGTTGCTGTGCCATCCTCAATGATGAAGTGTAATGCATATTTGTAGTCGCAATGAGAGACATCATGCTTGCATTTTTGGCAATACCAAGAGGAGTTTGCAGTTAGATCAAGTTTTTTCTTGCATTGTTGGTTGTTAACAATTGATGTGCATGCTGGATAGCTAAATGAGGACATATTCATGTGTATAATTGTTGTTGTGGTGGAGAAGGTGAGTGTTTTACCTAGTTGTGAGGAGGATTTTATGCTTGCGATATCGGTTTCCTCAATTTTTCCAATACTCACTGAAGGGTATGCAATAGTAGAGTCGAGCGAAGTAAACCATGCACGCAGTGCATGAGCCTCAGTTATATCAGGATCTATGAAGATTTGTGTATTAGGGCCTGTGGCTAATGTTGTTCCTTTGAAAGATGTAATTTTTGCTCTCTTAATTGCAACAACCGGTCTCGACCGATGTCCATGTGTAGCACATAGTTCACTCAAAGTTTTCCCTCATCACACCGAAAGCACCCCATAACGTTGCCTCAATACATAGTGTCGAGTTATCACTAAGTAGGACTGCAAGCTTTTGTGGTTAAAAGTACTATCACTTTTCCTTATAAAGTGAGGGGGCAAGAATGGATAGTGTAATAGCTAGTAGGTCAATGGTGGATTTGGCGGGGGAGGAGTTGATTTTGCGATTGTTTTGAAATGGAAAAGATATTGCGGTATGTCCACGGATTTATTTGTACTAAGTTTTACAGAGGAATCCAAGTCTAGGATGATGTCCCAAGGAGTCAGGAGTTGTTGTAATATTTTTTTCAGCAGCGCAAGGTGCCTCTCCGATTGTGTATGTTTTACCTAGTTGTATTTGGTTGTCAGTAAGAAGTCAGCAACTTTAGTCAAAAGAAGTCACCACTATATCTGAACTGCTTTTGTCGATAACGTCGAAGCTAAAAACTTTCCCTGTGCGTTTGTCCGTGGTATAGTTGTTTAGGTAGCCTTTTTTGATGACCCTGCCTTCAATAGTCCAAAGGCTTTGGTAAGGATTTAACAATTTTATTGGCATGAGTTGCATGCAGTCTACAGGGCGTCCTTCATGAGTAGTTGGTGCCAAAGTATCAGTGCGGGCTGTTGGCATGTGTACAACCAGTTGGGGAGGCACAACGTTGGGGCCAATGGAGCCTGTGATGCTGGTGGTTCCTAAACAATAAAATAAAATGGAAATGAATTAGCAAATGGGGTAACGTAAAGTACGAGGGCGCATGCGCTAAACCATAAAGCGGGGTAACCAAGTTATCGTACACATTAAGTGGTTTTTTTAGAGAATAAGCACGTAAAGATATGTACAGTGGGGAAGATGTTCATAGAATACAACAATTTTCATGCTCATTCAAAGTAAAGTACGAAACATATGTACAACAACTATAATGTATTTCTCGTGATAGGCAGTATACAAAACTTCTGACGGTGGTATTAAAATGGAACAAGTACAACATATTTATGCAAGTATAGGTTTATCGAGGCAGCCCTTCAAAAAGAGGTTACTGTGGGTTAGAATAAAGAGGTGGGCATATGTATGAGCAGTGCAAAGTCGTAGTAGGGGTGAGGTAGGGGCTAAAATTATAGGGACGCAAGATAAGCATTGAATGCAACTCTAATGGAGTGTTCCTCGCCGCCAGAGTAGTACTGATCATAGCTTAGCAAACGAAGGAAAGTGTACAACGCGTCAAGCCTAAGGTACGTTGCATCTACCTTGTGCATCATGTCTAAGACAATGGTTAAATCACTATCGAGAATCATTGCTAATGGGATGAGAGACTTTGATATCCTACCAGAAATGGTTGAGCATGTAGTTGCAATAGAAGTAGCCAAAGAATGGATAGAAGTTGCAAGTGGTGGTTGGACACTTTGTATTGAGCTTTCATTGGTGGTCACTGGTCAGTGATATGACCGAGGGGACCCATTTGAAGCTACCAGTTCAATCGGAGGGCTCCCGACAATGGCACTAGAGGTATCATCAGATATTGTGATAATGGATGGACTTCCATTTGGAGCAGCCATAATACCTGAAAAAAGCAACCAACTTTGTTTAGTATAAATTTTTCTTCTACTGACAAGTACATAAATACATATACATATATATGTCATGGATTTCAATCATTTATGTAGCATTGAAGGTGGGAAAAAGAGATATTGCAGAATAATTTATGTTGGACGTAATAACAAGACATCTTGAGCCTGCATCTCCAAATCCTAGACATTTCATTCAATAACTCCAACAAATCCAATTTCTTCTTTAGAATAAAGTTATGCAAGAGCATAAATTTGTACTAAGGGCACAACCTCAGCAGAACTTTTTAATATCCAGTAAAAATCAAAACAAATGTCTAGAACTTAGTACAAATAGCTGAACCTCAGTATAGGAGAATCCGAGAATATGAAAAATTTGTTATGGAAAACCAGAATTTCTGAATTCATAACAAGCTAGAACCCAAATATCGCTAGAAATCGAGAATTTTATGACAAACAATTAATTAGATTTCTCCTTCAAGAACAAGAACAAATTACATACATAAAAATCAAAATATAATTCAAAGATTCAAAGAAATGGTAAAATTTCAGCACACAAGAAAAAGGCTATAGAAAGGCATAATAGACCAAGGACTGATTCTAAATATTGCAAATTTAAATGTAAATTATACATATAAAAATGAAAATATAAATTCAAAGATTTGAAGAAATGGTGAAATTTCAGAAAACAAGAAAAAGCCATGGAGAAATAAATAAATGCACAGTCTATCATGCCATGAGAAGATGTCGCTTCCTTCAGAGGGGAGCCTTCCTCAAGAGAGAAAAGGCAATTATTATGATTGTCCTAAAATGGGTTCCACTAGCTTTTCTTGGTGACTAACAAACTCATATATGATGCTATCCATACATGGAACCGAAAAACAAAGGGCCTAGCAATATTACAAGTTTCTAGAAAAAATACTTTTTAATGGACTTAATCGGGACATTAAAGAGTGTACTAATCTATAAGCTTAAGCTACCTCAACAAAAGACATGTGTCAATCATATTTAATTTAACATAATTTTCTAAGAATGTCCTTCAAAACAAAACGAAAAATAAATTTCCTGTATTGTAAAGAGGGCAATTATAGTTCCTTAAAAAATATTAAATGAAATCCATATCTATGCATTCATAAGATGATGATTACTAAACCTAATTTTCAAAGAAAATGAATCAACTATGCAGCTTAATTAATTATTATTTTGGACAAAAATGTAATGTTGAATGTGTTAGCTACAAAAGATGTGACTTCAAGATAAAAAGAGTGATACTAGACAGATCAAACTTTCATGAATGGCAAAATATTAGCACCTATGCTTTCTGATGGATATGCTCCTATCACAAATCGAGACATCGGGGTGAAGGGATAACATCCACATAATACTTTTGTTTCATACAAAACTTCAAATCCATTAAAAATCTATTCCAAACGACTCCTTAAACAAGAAACATTTCCAGCTTTGAGACTTAAAGAACTAAAACTCTCAAAATCAACGTCTACTGCAAATATTTCGAAAAAGTATGTACGCAACTACTACAAACACTCGTAATAATCTAAAAATCAGCTTCCACCAACTTCGATTGAAAAGCTAAAAATTATCAAAAAGTCACTATTTCTACAATAATATTTCAAGTGAAAATTTAATGTTCCTCGAATACTTCTCTCAAGAAACATTTCTTTACTTAAAAATCACCAAACTCTTTATCAAAACTTTTTCTAGAATTATAAGTCAAGAAAATAAGAAGCGTAAAGCAAATTAATCTAATTGTGGAGATGGTGCAGATGAAAACTAAAAAAGAAGGGGTGTATTTATAGACAGAGAACAACTACAACACATCCACTACCGTCAACAACAACCACATTTATGAGAGGAGAGTTCTACAGGAAAAATCCAAATGTATTTATTGCAAAGCGGTGGATGTATTTATGTAGTCTGGTGCATACGTAGCATGGGAGACAGATGGGACTGTGAAGCAGGCGGCTGGGAGGGTCGGTGGAGTCTGGTGCAATTGCTTCTTTGTGATTTCTTTTATGTTTCTTCAAACAGCTATGCATACGTTGGTAATGGCAAACTTTAATGTTTTAATGTTTGGGCACGAAGATATTTTAGATCTTTTTAACAAAATATGTGGAGTTTGCCATATGTGTGTCACAAAAAGTCATTTCATAAACAGTATGCAGCTGTAATGAAGTCAAGTCATTGTTTGTTGTTACTTTTACATATTGACGGCTTTGTCATTTCTGCCTCATTTCCTCCAAAGTATACACACTTTTCTTTGCTTTCTTTCATGTCTTTTTTAAAAAGAAAAGAAAATTCAATAAATATAAAATAAAATAAAATGGTGGCAAAATCCAAAGTATACACACTTTTCTTTGTTTTCTATTCTTTCATGTTGTGAGTTTTTAAAAAAGAAAAAGAAAATTCAATAAATATAAAATAAAATAAATTCGTTCTTATGGTCTTAATTCTTATTACGTAATTCCTGTTTTTCCCCTTTTAGATAATAGTATTAATGTCCAATAAAAGATCAAAATGGTCTTTGCGATTGAAAAAAATACAATATAAAATGAAGAATAGGGAGATGAGATAATAGTATTAATGCAAAAGCAACTCCAAAAAAATACAATATTAAAGAATGTGCTCCAACCAAAGAAAATATATGAAAACAAATTATATCCTATGATGTTTCATAAATCTTACCATATATACAACCTTGTTAGGTCGCTTCTTGCAATCTCGAAGAAGAAACATAATGAATTAAAGAAGTAATTCTATAAGTACAAATCATTGTAGACGAAAATTCTTATGCCAAATGATGTGAATATTAACCATCTCTTGAAAGAAAAGACCTAAGTATCTTTAGTCCTCATAAGCCATGAAGTTCTGTGAGAGTATAAATATGAGTCTTTGAAGAGGAAAAATAATCGCCTAATGATCTCATGGTAAGGAGAACTTATAAATACAAAATGATTCTTAGTTTCATGCTCCAAAAACAAATTTGACAAATATGATGTTCCTAAGGAATATGGTTATCCATCTCTATGTGGAGGTGACGTGAACAAACTCCTGAGTTGTGTTGAAGGAACCCTCAAAACTGTAAGATAATTAGATTCAGGGGTATCCTAGAGATTGTATGAGCCCATCTTGAAAGTCAAGATATTTGTTGTAGTAATGTTTAAGCTTTGAAGATAGAAACTAACAAGGCTCTAGTCATTTGTACCGAAGATAAGCGCCATATATATCTCATATTTGATACCCCTATTTATCTCACTTTTAGACACATTTGGTGCATCAATGCAAACATGTATGTAAGGAGTGTATTTTATTTTATTTAAGTCTTTAACAAAGTCATCTCTTAATCTCTCACAAAACCAAACCATTACATTTGAGTACTTTTAGAAACCATTGATAGTCCTTAGTAAATCAATGTCTAAGTGTTATAAATGTGGAAAGTGATTTACACCGAGAAACAATCTATATTAATAATAAGCTAAGGGGTTATTAGATTTTAATAGATATAAATTCAATAAATCGAATCTAATTACATAATTCTATTAAATGATTAAGAACATGGATAGTATAGGAATTTTTGGAAATACTTAAATATTTAAAATGTTTGAAAAGACTAGAAAATGATGGTGTTTAGGATAACACTTAATATGTTGTTAAATTGGAAAAAAACAACTAATAGTGGAAAACAAGTTCAAAACTTAAGACAAAACAAACCCGAAAGAATCATGAATTTCAGCCACCTTCTCGACTAGAATTGTATATGTACGATTTCAACCCACGAGTACAAAATGCCTCCCTCTTGTAATTGCAAATAGGATTTAGCGACTCTAATATTTTTCTTCTAGGCTCAACATACCTTCCTCACTTTTCTCGAATTCATTTTGAATCATTAGAAAATTGTTCTCCTTGCTCAAAACCCTAATCCGACATCAACCCCTTACAAAACCCACAAAAATAGAGGATGTTAAAGGGGGCATGTGATATACCTCCACAAATATTATGCCCTAATTTTTAAAACAATTTTACTATCAACACTTGATGCAAGCCAACAAATTTTTTAATGTATATATGTGTCCCAACCCTTATTATTTAAAATAAATGCAACAAATTGTAAATGCAAGAATTTTCTTTGAATGCTTGAATTTTACTTTTGACACAAAGATTCTCTTGAAACAAATAAATTATTTTCTCTTATGACAGCTTTCACTATCACTCTTGCAAAAATGATTGTCTATCTTGATGTTGCATCCTAATCGCATTAATCCATTCATGTATTTATAGACTTCTTGAATTTAAATTATGATCCTATTGGTGTACAAGGCGATTCCTAACAAGAAAGAATCACTAACAAAAGAAGCACAAAGCCCCATAAACTTCACAAACCATGATCAAATGTGCACACGTAGGCATAAGCTAGAACCATATAAGTACAATTTTGGCGAAGTGTATAGAACCATAGGGAAATATGGGGAAGATAGATAAATCTAAGGAACATAAAGAAAGAGAAGGAGACAAGTATAAAATAGGGAAGAATGAAGGAAAAGTAAATGAGAGAGTCAATAAGAAGACAAATTCACAAGGATGGATATAATGTCAAAGTGGTGAAAGTTATATAATACACTAAGGAACATATCAAACATCAAATAACACAAGGAACATGTGCCAACAAGAGCCTAACTTGAACCAATAATTAGTAAGAACACAAATGCACTAGCACAATATCAATTAGCTAGTCATGCACCAAAATTAAGTGTCTTCATAATGCCCCATTTTGATGTGTGGTATACATATCTTAACAAAAAGCCTTACCTATGAAATTTTTGTTTTGGTCCCCTCGTCATTTATTGATAGTTCTCAAAGTTAGTTAGGGAATATTAGCGAGATGAAAGTTAAAAGTAAATAAATATCACCTAATATCCATAGTGGATGACTATGAAGATATTGGGACTAAATTCCATACTTACATGTCTAGGATATGAGAATATATGATCCTAATAACATATGGAAACATGTGTGAGCGCATCAATGTTTAAATAAATTTGTAGTTAAGAAATTGCTAAAATATAGAAAAGATAAGAAGATAGGAACAAATACACCTAATCATGTTGAAGACTATGAAAATACCCCTATGAAATCCATATTTCAATTTTTTTGTTGTATCATAATCTAATATAGGCGTGTCTCTGCAACGAGAGCAACTAGAATATGTTGTTTACCACCATGTGAAGCTTCCATATGAGGAAGTGAGAAAGAAAATATTGTGTACCACCCTATGATATCTTCCATACATGAAGAAGTAGGAAACATCCTTGAGGCTTGGAGACTAGAGATAAGATAACCATGAAATATGTCCTCCTTTTGAGGTGTGAGTTAAACATGTGAATCTCATAACTCAAATAAAGGGAATACATGCACCATGTGTATGATGTGAAAATAGAGCTATGATGTAGACTGTGAAGTCACCGTGAAAGCATGATGATAAGAAAGTTTTCCCTTATGTGGACCTAGGTATAAAATGTGTTGGTGCACATGTAATATGCCCCTAAGTGGACCTAAGATATAATATAAGTAAGCATAATGGCATAATCCCCAAGTGGGTGGACATAAGAAGTGTAATCAAAAGAACAATCCCCCTCCCTTCATGGGAAATATGTACATAGTATAACTTCAAGAATCAAATGTTCTACTATAGACAAAGATAAAATTGATGTACACATAGACTATGAGGGTTCCATGAGTGGAAAGGTATAATCAGTACACCATAGGAAAAATCGAGCCACAATGTGGGAAAGATAAAATAATGAAAATTACAAGTGAGGGTTCTTCCCATTCCACACACACGCACGTGCATGCACACACGCGTGCGCACACACACACACATGCATGCACACATGCACACACACACATGCGTGCGCACACACACACACACACACACACACACACATGGTATATTAGAGACATAAAACACCTTAGCATAATATGAACCATAAGAATAATTTTGGAAAAAGACAAATGTAAGAAAAATTGAGAAGGCATAGACTAATCAATGAAATTAAACCACCGAATAGAAGGGGACAAAGAAATCATTGAGAAGAAAAAAATTAATAATGAGTAATCCATTATTGTTTATTACTTCTATCACAAATATGCATGCATATAGGCAATAGTGCCCCCGCATCATGGTTTCATCACATGAGAGGTAATGTAGGATTTTAAGATAGGACAAATCATGTTAAATCAAGGGTATATCTCTAAACAAATAAGAAGACCAAGAAAATATAATCTAAGAAGACAATGAAAAGAAAATAATAAAAACCTTGAAGATCAAATGATTCATGAAGGAAAATTTGCATCTAGGGCATGTCAATAAAAGACCAATAGAAGAAGAGACAATCATAAATAAAATTAAGTCTTTATTTTATGAAGGCGAGACTAGGAAAACATGCGAGACAAATTGGGAACCCAAATAAGTAAAAACATAAAGGAAATGCTGGAGAAAACACCCTCATATATCAAATATAATAATCATAAGGAGAAGTAGGGACCTTAATCCAATCAAAGATGAAACAAAAGGAAACTATGTACGTTAAGGAATAAATAAATTATGTATAATCAATAGAGAAATCTAGTATCATGTGTAATTGGTTAGTTAAAGAACTAACCTATCAAATATTCATCCTTGGGAGAGTTATCATCATAATTTTCACACAGAGAAATAAATGCATCATTTGGTGCAAAATCATGATGAGTAGGTCTCCATGTGTGTAGAAAAGATAGAACATTTTTATTGTCACCATAATCCATATCTTCACAATGTTCTATCAGTGCCCCTACGCAGTAAATGATACGATCCTTTATCTTGGTGCTGAATTACAACACAATATCATTTATACATATTCTATGTGACCATTCAGTAAGAGGTTTTTGTGAGCATACCCTTTGATGTTTTATGTTCACTTTCACACTTTGTTGTTCACTTTATTGAGGTCCGATAGTTCATGGATGCTTTGGTATTGCATTAGGTGTGACCTTATCTTGAAATTTTTGTGGTATGGTAGGAATATATCTATATGGAGTAATCACTTGATCCTCATGTAATAATTCCAAGCATTGATGTAAAGTAGATGGTTTTGCTTTCAGTTGACTAACCTAAGTTTGTCCAAGCAACACATCATAAGAAATGTTGTCATGTACTACATGAAACCAAACTAAGATGGTTTTAGGATCCATTATGAAAGATAAGCATATACAACCAATGGGTTTCTAAATACTTTGTCATATCCCATAATTACTCTAGTAATGCCTATTATGTCTCTCTTATAGTATATATCCAAAGTTATCAATAAAATCCCCTATGCATATTCTCATACTTGAACCATTATCGAGTGCAACTCCTTGTGTTTATTTTGGATATGTGCCAATAAGATATATTATGAATAGTGACCCATTGGAAGATTCATCATGTGGAATTTCAATTTCATAAAACATAGTGGGAGGAGGCTCCGTTTTTATCAAGAACTTGTGACCACCCTAATGAATCCAATAGGTGGTTGGTTCCTTGAAATAGGTTTTTGATCCCTATCATTTATTATGTAAACATTAGTGTGATATTGTGATAGGGTATCATGGTTTGGAAGAGGATTATGAAATATTTTCAAATGTTGGTTACTTGATTGAACCGCATATTCATTCAAGACATTATTGATTCCTTCAACTTGAATGTGACTACTTTTGATATGGTCCCGCTTTTATATTTCAAAGTTATGCATTTGTTGAAAGGATTCCCAAAGATATAATAATCATAGTATATATTGGCATCATAGCTTTTAGGCAATATATTTAATGGATATGACTCTAGAGTATAAGGTAAAACAATTGAATTGAACTCAAGAAATCATTCTAGCACTTTCCGAGGACTCTCACTTAACCTTGTATGTTGTATATTCTCCCTCATTTTTTTAAAACTAGCCTATGGTTCTTGGTTGTTATACTATGTTTATCACACTTTTGGCCTTGGGTTTAGGTTGAGAATTATTTCTATAATTGGCTTTGAATTTTTCCTTTATTGTGGAATTTCACTCCACTAGAGGTAGGGGCATTGACCACATATTTGAGCATGTTGGCCTCTAAAAGTTTTACATCCACATTATTAATGATGTGACAAAGTTCATCGAAATATTGATAAGTGTTTAGTAATAATTTGTCTTTGATAGGTGCAAGAATGCTTTGAGAAAATAAGCTTATAAATTCACTATTAGCCACTTGTGAGTGATTTTGGTAACCATAGTCTTAAACTTAAACGCGTATTCACTAATTGTTTCATTAACACCTTATATTAATTGAGAAATATATGCAAAGGTGATCTTCATGCTAATGTTGATAAAAAAATGAGGGAAAATCATCAACTTGTGTGGTAAAAGCATGTATAGATCTACGAGGTAATGAATAGATCCAATTAAGTATATAGTCCTTCAAAATCCTATGAAATTTCTTGTTCAATAACCAATCGTCATGTGAAAATTCTAAGCAAGAGGCATATAATGATATAAGACAATGATATTGAAGCCCTTTCCCACTGTATAATTCACATTTTGGAGTAGTGAAATCGATCCGAAGGGGTAAGAAAGCACACCATAAACAAGAGTTTAAGTAATATTTAAATGGAAGTGACCTTGTTGTATGTATTTTAAGAACATTGATATAATACTTTAATCTAATTTTCCAATTCATGCACAATGTTCATCATGGAATTCATTTCATAAGGAAGAGCAAGACTAGTAGAATATGTTGGAATAGAAACATTAGGAAAACCAAAAAAAAAAAACGTAGAAGGAATTCAACAAACAAGTGGAGTTGGAAAATGTTGAGAAACAACACGAGAATAGACCACATGAGTTGCTTAAGAAAGAGAAATATGAACACTAGGAAAAAGATGGGAAGTGGAAATGTTAGAAGAAATTATAGAGATGACCACATGAGAAGGTAATGAAGGTGTTTACTTAGTTTCTTGGTCATCATTACTAGCATTCAAATGTCCATGTTTCACCTTAATATTGGTTTTTATCTTAAATAAAAAAACCCCATTGGTCATTTGTTGACCCCGAATTTTAGATTGGGCATATAGTAGCACACTTAATATCTCACCTACTTCACAAGGATTATTCAAGAGGCATTTCCTAAGGTTGAGAAAGCCTTGGATTCTAACATGATCATCTAGAGAAAACTCTATCACTTAACTACTTTAACCTTTGATGTGAACGTGAGAACCGTTGAAAGCATTATTATCCATATGGGTATCATTATGAGTGGATGGTAAAATTATAGGACTGACATAAGGCTTATTGAGAGTAATCATTATCCAAAATTCACCCCTCAAGGTAATTTTGATAACATGCGTCAAATTATTCATCCTGAGCAAGTAAGATTGATTCAAGGCCCGAAATCATGTTTTTGGGGTCCCCTCGGCCTTTTTCTAACTCTCCCATCCAAGAAGAAATCCCAACGAGTTAGAAAAAATGGAAAAAATGCAAAAAATAAGGTTACAAGACTGTTTTAAAGCATTTCGGTCTGAAGGGTTCGGTCGTACTGAGGTTCGTCGTACCAAGCTTGGGGCCGAAAAAGCAAGAAAATCGGCTAAGTCTTTTGTCCCATGCAAATCGGGACAATTGGGACGCCAAGACGCGAAAAGTCAAACGCCAAGAACAGAGAAAAATCGTCTAAGTCTTACTTCGCGTGGTTAGGATAGTCGGGACAAAAGTACGCGTGGGACGCGAATCGGCCGATTTTCCAACGGATACCCATTTCGGCGGTTCGAAGATATTTGTCCCAGCGATTCGGTGCAATGTTGGGACAGTTGGGACAAAGGTACGCGAGGGACGCGTGGGACATGAAAAGGTGAAAAGGCCACAAACAGGAACAAAGACAGTCCTATTTCAGGCGGTTCGGAGATATTTGTCCCAAGCAGTTTGGGACATCCGGGCCAAAAGTACGCAAGGGACGCGAAAGCCGAAAGAGCCGCCAACGAATGGAATCTCGCCACGTGTCTTCACCTCAAACAGGAACAAGGAAGCCCGAATCGGCCGAAGCAGGAGATTTTCGTCCGGGACATCTGGGCCAAAGGTATGCGAGGGACGCGTGGGACGCGAAAAGGTGAAATGGCCGAAAAGAGACAAGGAGGCCCGCGAATGAATCGAGTCATGCCACGTGTCCAAACGGCAAGAAAATTTCAAAGGATGAGCTCGGACAAACCAGAGCTCTCGACATGTGTCATCCAAGTGGTGGAGCACGGGGAAAATTTGAAATTTTTTCCAAAAATGCAAAAAGAGGTAAAATTCAAAATTTTTTCCCGCCGATCCGTTTTGGGCCTGTTTTTGCCCTAAATCTTCAAATCGCCATATCTTTCGATCTAGAGCTCGGATTTTCGTGTTCTTTATATCAATGGAAATCTGGTGAAATTATCTACATGATTCTGGGGTCAATCTCACATTTTGGTTCAGTTTGGAGAGAGAAAATCAAAAAACACCTCTGGCACGTGGTAACGGCCAGAAATGACATTTCAACAACCAATTTTAATGCAAAATGGGTCGCATTCTTCTTCAGCATGGCCAAAATGTCGTGGCGTGGGTCCAAGGATGCCCATGCTATTTTAATGCATCTTCATTCAATAAGGAATGGCTCCCTCATTTTTACATGTTTTCTCTCTCCTGGGCTCGACCCATGCATTGAAAAAGCCAGATTTGGCTCATTTTTAGGGGAACATTTCTTTGGATAGCAAGCTTCTTCTTTCACCTTGAACAAGTGATTTTTGCAAGTATCAGACCTCTTCTAAAATTGTAATAGGTTTTCTACCTTTTTGATGTTGTAATACAAGGATTTTGACAGTGGAAATGACAATACAGGCTCTGTGATCAGTTTTCAGTCCTCTGGTTGTGTTGTTTGCTTCATTTCAAACTTTAAATTACATCTTATCAGTTTGTGCATGATGTTTATGTTACATTCCATGATCTGTGTCTATCTGCAGAACTAGAAGTGTTCACCACTCCTTTTCTGGTGTATCACCGCTTTAGTGTAGGCTTTCATTTTATGCATTCTCTCTCCCTGGTCCCTTGGAAATTTAGATTAGCATAGTTAGTTTCCCCTGCATTAGAGTAGATTGTGGCAGGTAGTTTAGGAGCAAGAACCAGACTTTCTCTGGAGATTCCTCTCTCATCTTACAAGTCCCACACTTGGAGAGAGGTTTCAATGTTGTGCAATCACACTGGATGCTTAGAGTGATCAAACTAGAAATCTGATCAACATCCAGGGGGTGCTGCTGATTTGCACTAACAATAGAACCATTTCTTTGTGCACAAAATCTAGGATGAATCAAGGGAATTTCTACAAGATCAACTAGATTGGAATTTAACCTAACACTTAAATCATAGTTGAAGTCTTGGATCTAAACAATTTGGATGACATAAAAGATATAACATGTTAAGAACAATATTCAACCGATGTTTACCACAATAACTAGAGCTAGAAGATTGAAATGAATAATCCAAGCCTTAGGATAATCAATTCTAACACTAAGAGGGAAGAGATAATCCCTAGATTGTTATAAGAAATGTTGGTTCGATAAATATGAAACCTTAGGTTGGATGTAAGTTATGCCAAGCTCACCAAAAGGAACCCTAGGTTGGGTACAAGTTGAGTTGGGTTCAATAAAATCCTTAAGTTGGGTGCAAGTTGAGTTTGGTGCATAAAAATAAAAATCCTAGGTTGGGCGCATGCTTTGAGTCCATTCACTAAAAGCAAAACTCTATGTTGGGGTACAAGATGAGTTGGTTGACCAAAAGGAAAACATGACATGGGGTGTGAGTTGTTTTTAGTTCACCAAAATGTAGATGTGGAAAGTGATTTGCACTAAGACATGCTCTACACTAACCAAAATCCAAGGTGTAATTAGATATTAACGATGTATGTCGAAAAATCAAGGGTAATTGTGGGAGTTTAATCAAAGAGTGGAACTAGACAACATATGACTATATGGAAATAATTGAACTAATTAAAATGATCAAAAAGACTAGAGTATTAGGTTTTTAGGATAATACTTGATTTGCCCCTAATTTGAAGATAATCATCAACTATAGACAATGAAGACATGTACATATCCCATGGTGAAACAAACCTAGAAAGTATAGTGAAACTTGACTCCAACCATACACGTATGGTTTTGACTATATCAAATTCACAGGAGTATGGAAATGGTTCCCTCATGCAGCCTACACATATGACATGAAAAACATGATCTTCTTATGCGCTCCGTACACTTCGCTCGCTTTCTAAAATTTATTAAGAAATTGTTCAATCCTTGCTCAAAACCCTAACATGGCATTAAGGCCTTTGCAAGACCCTAAAAAGACAAAGGGTGTTAATGGTGCACGTGTTATCTCTTCATTATTATCAAGCTCCTCAATATTCGTTACAATTTGGCAATGGGCAATCGATGCAAGTTAGTACTTACACAATTTGTTGTAATTGTCCCAACCCATCTTCTTTCAAATGAATGCAACAATTAGTAAAAGTTAGAATGCTCTATAGATGATCGATTTATGATATGACATGAGTACACTCTTGAAACAAAAATAATATCTATGCTCTTACAACTTCAATATCACTTCACAAAAATGATTGATTGTTTTGTTGTAGTGTCTTAAATACACTCATGCATTTATAGACTTCTTAAATTCTAATTAAGACCTTATTAAAACACACACACACACTAAAGAAGAGAGAAAAGTGACAAACAAAATGTAAAAACCGTAAAAATTTACAAACTAATATTGAAACGACCCACAAAAGTACAACCCAAAGCCATACAAATATGGTTTTGACAAAACTATGTAAAAACAAAGAACAAGAGATAAAACTAGGAAACACAAAATAATAATTAAACATAAACAAAACACAAAAAAATATAAAGAAATGAGGAGTCAATTAGAAATAGACATTCCTAATAAAACTTGACTCACACAATATACAAAAAAAAAAAAAATTAAAAAAACTAATATTAGAACGGTCCAAAAAAATACAACCTAAAGCCATACAAATATGGTTTTGACAAATCTATATAGAAACATAAAAACACAAGATAAAACTAGGAAACACAAAATAAGAATTAAACTTAAACAAAGCACAAAAGAATATAAAGAAATGAGGAGTCGCTTGGAAAAATACATTCCTAATAAAAATGGACTCACACGATACACACAAAAAAAAAAAAGATACTAAAAACTAAACAATAAAAAATACCAATAAAAACCAAATTGAAATCAATAATCAATAAACCCCATAGGAATGGAAAGAGAGTAACCTCCTATCAATACTAGCTGGGGTCTACAAGTGGAGAGTGGCATTTACAAGGAAAGTGACTCAAAACAATTTAATTAAATTTCAAATATAAGGTAAGGACTACCCACCCAATCTAAATTGCTTTTAATACATTTATAGAATTAGGTAAAGGCAACCTACCTTTGAAAATATGACTAATTATGATATTTTATTATCTTAGGTGCGAATAAGAATCTTTCTATTTTGCTTTAATTTTTTTATAGCCCATAGTCTATATAGTTTATGGTGGGCCTCGAATAAATGTCACTTTAAAAAGAAATTTTTGGGTCTATTAAACAAGTTGACGGTGGAAAAAGCTGGATGCTCATGGGAAAGGAATTTTAAAGAAAAGACATTTTATTATCTTCTATGTAAAGATTTTTATTGTTTGCTTTATTGTGGGGGCAAAGGGATATGTGCCACACAAGACGCACTTTTGAAGTAATTGGAAAGTTCAAGAGGAAATCTATTCCTTGTGTTTATCTTTTACATTTCCTTTGTGCTTGAAAATATTACCAATGTGATGATGAGACTTATAACGTCCTCTAAAATAAATTAGTATTTAGGATTTATTAATTATGCACATTCTCATATTCTATTTTATCTGAGTCAACACTCTCTTTGCAAGGGGAACTCATCTCACACTTGGTGAATATTATGAAAGCTCTTACACATCTCAAGAAGAGTGCAATCTGAATAGAAATAGACTAAAACCCCAAGTCATATTCTAAGGATAAAAGACCATTGGTAAACAAATAGACTTGTCCTCAATATCAAGTTCACGTTTTGAAATTGGAAAATTATCCAAACAAGATAAGAAAGAACCAGAAATGTGTATTTCAACAAAAGGAACTCCACAAGGTAGGCACCTCGTAATAACATAAGAACTCAAAGCTTATGAAAAGAAACTTGAAAGCATTATAGACAAATTTATGGATAGAATACAAACTTTTGTTGGATATGTTGAAAGCTTGGCCATACCCAAGAAATTGCTTAACATCATAAAGGAAGTTATAGATTTTGAAAAACATGACTTTGCAATCTCAATTCTCAAAGGCAAAGAAAATCAAATTGAAGAAGAAGAGGATTTGTTTTTTGATTGTGAAGATTTTGATGAAAAACTATTCCTTTAATTTCTAGCGTAAGTATTCTAGAGAAGGAAGAGTTTGTTCTTATACTACATACCCCGAGATAGAAAATAAGGAAGACATGAATAATAAAAAATTTCAATTATTACAAATCAATGAAACTAGGATCTAGAGGATGATGTCCCTCTAGTTTCTACAACGGAATTGCTTTTATTTCCCTTAGATTGTCGTGTCATAACAAATACTAAAGTTGAATCTGTGGAAGATGAATTACTTGGGAATAAGAAATTATGAGAATGGTGAATCATCAAATTCCATACCTAACTTAATTGAACAAAGTTTAATGTTTCTCATTATTGATATTGATGTCTAGTATGGAGCAAGTGACACATTATATGAGAAAATAGTCAAATTGATTCACATCTTAATATGATGGGTAGATGCCCAACAAAGGTTGTTCAATAGATGTGAAGAATCGTTGTCTATCTAATTAAAGCCTCCTTTTACGAGAATTAAGGTATTGGTGGGAAACCCTACCAACTAATTTGAAAGAAGGGATAATAATACTAAAAGATATATGTGTTGTCATAACTTTGGAATTTATAGGAGATATAAATTACCTTGCTTCAAACAAATTATATCAATTATACATGATCAAGTGTTGTTGCGTAAATCAATGGCTTGAATATAAAAATTATTTTCTCCATATTTCATGAATGTTTGGTCAAGCCCAAAATAGTGATACCAAAAAGTTTTTTTATTAATGTTTTGGCATTTGAATTAGTAGATAAGGTAATTGGTCATATTTCTAACCATGAAAATGAAGCAAGAGACACTCTTACTATTGGTATGCTAACCCTTGGGAAATTATCACAAAAGGTAGAAGAATTCATTTGAGACACCCATATAAGAAAAAATTTAGAAAAGAGAATGAAGAAATCGCAATACATGATAAGAAACCATATCTATAGTCAATATAATGGAAAAAAAAACATATGGTTGTAAGATAGAAAATCCTATAAATGCCATAAGAAAACAAAATACAAATATTTCAAAAAGGATAAATACAATCCCTTCAAAATGTAAAAAGAGATAGACTAGGTGTTTAACCCTTAGTTAATTTTTCGGTCAATTTAATTAGGTGTAGATTAGATTAGATTCGATTGTAGATCTTATAAAGATGTTATAATATGAATACTAACTATAATTTACAACTCAGTTTAGATAGAAAGAATTAAAATGCACTAATCAATCTAACATGCAATTAAAAGCTCAAAACATATGTATGAAGGCACTTAGCTAATTTCAAATGACTTCTAGAGAGATTTGGGACTGTATAATAGTGAAATTGGAAGCTCTAAACCCGAATAACCTTCACAATTGTGTAACTATAAATCAACCTTGGGCATAACCATACCAAATCGCTAGGATCGTACCATATGGTCTTGACCCTATTGTACCATCTTGGACCTTCTCTAAATTAACTTATAATTTTTTTTTGGTTTGGTTGTCTTCATAGATTTATCTATCACTATAAAAACCTAGCATCACACATGCGATGGGGATAGGGAGTGATCATCATCTCAAACCCTAGATATGGATGAATAGTCTTGCAAAAAACTATTAAAAGGATTTTTGGTGCCCTTGTGGACCATTGATGTTGGCACTACTCAAGAGGCCTCAAAACACATTTTGTTTCCACCTAGCATGTGATATCTAGATAAATCAATCAAATTTGGCATTTGTTTTGACCATGTTTTCTTTGACTTGGATCTTGCTAAAATACTTGGAGAGAGGATTTTTGAGAGCTTGTAGATAAGAGATATGGCTACCTTGACCTAGTTTGTAGCTTCATACATGATGTGGGTGTTGTCTTAATGAATTTAGATGTGATATTGCAAGATTTAGGGAGCTTTGGATGCCTTTTACAAGTGTGTTAAGTGAGTACTCTAGTGCATTTTCTTATGAGTTCGAGTTAGCAAATGAGGTAGTGTTTACTTTCTTATATAGGGTTCGTAGATAATTTATCTAAGAAAGGAAGACCCAAATGAAGTATAAGAACCAACGAAAGATGTCAATTTGAAAGGACATTTGGAAGACATGTCGGTCCAAGACTGTATAAGTAGGTCTAAGACTCGTAGAAGTAGGTTAGGTTCGGATGTATAGTCTTGAGTGAGAGTAGGAAATATGCCAAAGTTTGGAGCTGATTGATTTTGTGCATTGTATTCTCATAATGTGTTGACATGTCAGTGTGCAAGGATAAACAAGTTAAAAAATGGACCTCGGAAAGTGCTAAGTGAGAATGGAGAAGTTGTATTTATCATAGCAAGAGTGCATAATCAAATCAAGGATTTCCAAATTACAAATTACCAAATTTGAGTGTCTACATTTACCCCCTTTAAGTATGCAATTGAAAATTGTATGCTTAAAGGAAATTATACCTGAGTGAGTAGGAAAACTTTACCTTTTCTTGAATGTTTGTTTTGCAATTGCGTTGTTGTGCTTGGTGTTGGCATGTTCCACAATGGAACATAAAAAAATAGTGTAATCAATATCCATGATAGATAATTGATAGTAACTCAAATAAAACATGTAACATAATAGCTTTTCATTTATATAGATATGAAATTAACATATGTAAAGAAGGAAAGAATACACCTATTGTCTCGTGATTTTATTTTTTTGAAGTTTTGCATCTCGTTAAAAATATCTTAAGGATTGAGGGTGATAAGGTCCTAATTAGTGCCGAGGAGAAACTGGAGTGTTAAGTGCGTGTGATCCAACACTGAAATGTGCAAGAGAGAGAAGAATAAAAAGGTACACATGCACCCCTATGAATGAGGAAGACCGTGTACCAACGTTATTCAACAATTATGATATATTCCACTTTAAGTGTAATAGGAGATGAAATATTTCCCATGAATCCCTTAACTAATTCGATGCTTTCCATAACCCTATGGATCACACCACCGCAGATGGATTTAGAGATGTTTTTGTAAATAAGGACATAGAGTACAAAAGAGAACAGTGTGATGCAACCTAGAATTTACTGTGAACAACCCAGCACGTTGGCACATCACTCATCACTTAAGCTAAGTGCTCACCCGAAGTGCGCAAAGGCACCATGTTCCTCTTTAGAGTTGTTTTTATAAGATGTTAGCATGATGATGTTTAAACATATTCCATTCATAATTAGTAGTAAACTACCTCAATAAACTAAATCTAGATCTTAGATTGTATGAAAGACAAACTAAACAATAACTATGATAAGATTAACCATACAAGAGCCAAATTCAGTTATGTCTAATGCCATTATCCAACCAATATACTCCATTGCATTAAATACTGTAAAACATAGAAGCTTCTTACACTATATCAGTATCTCCATGAGTTATGTGCGCGTCAAAACCAACAACACAACTCTACAATAATTCACCACCACCCTAAACTACGCAAATCAATACATATTTATAGGGGTGGGGATTTTCCTTCACCACCCATGCACTTCTCAAAATAGGTCACATGTTGATAATAGCCACGCGCTTTTATAATAATATGCACAACATGCAAGTTATTTAACAATAGATGTCCTATAGTTAACTCTAAGTAGAAATCCTATTATTAGCTTAAACTATGCATGGCACTTATCTACCACTTGTTCCCAAAATACCATTACGTGGAGCACAAGTCTTCATCTCTATGTGTGCTCCGCACGTTATCTCCAAAAATAGTCCTTATCCACAAAAACGACTAAGTTCTGAGCCAAATTGTTTTGGAGCGTGTTTCCTTTCCTATCTTCCCACACCTTCAAATGTGCCTTGTTCTTGCGTGCGCATCATTTTTTTGTCTTCTCCTTAGAGAAACATTCTGTTTGCTCAACATTACCCCACACTAAAGTACATTGTTGTCCCCGAAAATGGGAATTCTTTCTGATGTCTCCAATAATAAAGAATAAGTAATGAAAGAATGAATGAAACACTATACAAAAGAATGAAATTTACTCTATAGCACCCTCTTCTTCGACTGGAAGGATTAACTCTGGATATTCAGTTTTGATTTCAGCCTCCAATGTCTGCCACCACTTACAAAATTCCTTTTTTTCTCTAGAATATCGGTAGTTATGGAATCCAATTCATCCCGCGTGATCTTCTACTTTTCATTTCGTAACACCTTGACAACATTGGCCATACTTGACAACATTCCTTCCATGAGATCCATCTTCACGCTATGAGTTTCCCAATCTCATCAATTCTATCCTTGTGCGGATCTTGGGCTGTTGTGAGGGCCTCACGCTTTTTTTTACTAGTGCTAATCTTTCTGCACACCCAAGTGTTTCATCTTTCATTTCCTTTAGAACTTCATTGTCCTCTACTATAGTTCTGATCCTTATTATGGCATCTGTGCCGCACATAAATTGAGATCTTGGTCAACTTTCTTCAGCTCATCTTTTAAGGTTTGGAGCAAAGCCTCATAAGTTGAAACTTTTCTAACAATAGTGGCCCTTGCTCTTGCTTTACTTCTTGTTCAGAATATTTTGGTGCGGGCATTCAAATTGGTCCATCATCTAATACCAAATTGACTAAAGTGCACAAATAATGCATAGAAAAGGAAATTTTTAGAACTTGAGATTCTAGATGAGGCCTTGTTTTAAGAATGTGATCACCAAGCTCCTTAGCCATGCTAACGAAGGCCTCATTTTTGCCTCTTCTCATTCATTTCTCTATTTTAAGTGCTTTATCTCTGCAGTCTTATCCTTGTTATCTTTAAGTAGCTCTCGAATAGTGGTGACCTTATCAATATTCCTCCACGCCACCTCAACAGATACCTTGACCAAGGAATTGCTGATCTACTCATCCATATGACATTACAAGTAGGTTTTATTGTCATGTGCCTGCTCTGTGGTTCCTTCTTCACTCTGCACGAGACACATGACTCTTCGCACACATCAAAATCTAGTTCATCCATATGAGTTTGCATGGACCAGGATAGTTGCTTCCTTGTGCACGTAGTATCCATATTTGGATCCATCAACTCCCACCCATATAACTCTTTCACGCCCACAATGCTTTGAAAATGGGTGTGAATTATTTTTATCACGTCTTCAAAGATAGCCCATATTAGGGACAACATATTCTTCACTTGTCCTCTATCTCTTTATCCTCGTCCCCTTAGGAACCTAGGTGTTAGGGTCTGGAGTTGGCCCTTCTCCTTCCTTAATAGTAATAGGTGCACTGGGTGGCTCACCCACATCTTCCTCCAATTCTTTCACCCCTTCCTCAACATCTCTCATCTTCTCATCCTAGGGCTCTTCTCGCATCCTCAAAGCAAACCGGGTTCCCGACACACTCTCTCCACTCCTCCTCATCATCTCTTAAGCTTCAACGTTCTTCTCTTGTTTTTCTCAAGTGTTTCTTTTTTAGGGAGAGTTTAGGTGAAATTCATAAAGGTTGGGATGTCCCTATGCCTTGGGTTCTAGTTCTTCTAAACACCCTCTTGAATTGGCATTCCTCATGGACTATGTTTACGTCCAAGTATTCCTATTCTCCTTATTGCCGTGGAGAAGTATCTACGTGCTCACTTTCTTCTTTATCAGTGGGCTACCTACGACCTCTGTGGTCCAAGCCTCCACCATCCTCATTGAGTTATCATTCCTCATCTTGCTCTAAGGTCGAAGCAAGCTTTGAGCTGCCATTTTTCAATCGTATGCTTTCCTTTAGGTGGGCCTGGGAGTATGAACTTGTTCTCCACGTACTTCAGCCCTTTTCCAATCTAGGATTGAGTTGGAGATAGATAAGTGTGGCCCCACTATTGTACCTAATAGCCAAACTTACTAGATTCATACTTATAACATCATAAATAAGCCTTTCATGTAGGAAAATTGACTGATAAACATAAGTTTTCTTAAGGTATGGTAGTCACAATTTACCTTACCCGCATTGTAGCTTAACTGGTGCACGTTGGTAAACCTGTGTACTTCTACTGGAACAATTACGCTATGAAGGCGTATGGTAGTTTGCACCAGGGACTCCATGTCCCATCCTTCATTGTGAATCGTGTGATGCAAAAATGTTGATATACCGCAAACTACAAGGCCTTGCCCACCATTAAGGGTAGCTCCTTTGGAATATGAAATTCCTCCTCAAAGGCCGCACAAAGTCAGTCATACCATAACTCCACCCTTTGCTTGAACAAACCACTCATTGATCCTTCACATAGATAATTTTCAAACCTCTCTCGAGGGACTTATTTTCCACGGGGTATTCCTAGATTTTGTTGTTTGGCCCATTGGGCACTCGATTTCTATAAACACAAGTGATAACAGGATAGTGCCAAAACTTATCTTCTCACCTGTGTGCGCTTCCTCAACAATTGTATCTGCTATGTACCCAGCTAAGTTGTAAAATTCTCCTTGTGAAATCTTCTTAGCAACGTGTAGCCACATGGTGTTTACTTGTGACCACCTTTCCTGATCATTCAATTTGGTGAGTAAGTGTGCGTCTTCCTATACCATAGGGTACTTAACTTATAAATATTCATCTCATGTGAACCCTTCGTATATCCCAACTCCTTATTGGTAGCCACAAAAATTTTCCTTATCAGTTAGATCACTGCTAACATCTATCCGTGTGCCCTTTAATCCTATCAACATAGCAATTAAGGGAATTGTGATCCTCACCCACCACCCAACAAAGTAGAAGAAGTCCTCATGGACTCTGCTCATCAACCATCGGTATAGATTCTCTGGTTTTCCAAAGCATAGGAGTTTGTACAAGCTGGTACACCCCTACCTTCTTCAAAAATTCTCTCCAACATTGTCATACACTGACATGTCATCAACCGTTCACTTGTTGGTCTTTCTATTCAGCAATGCGTCCAATTCCTCCTTGTTCTTGGTGGTGCGATGTTTGTAGTCACACACCTTGCACCTACAGATATGGGAATCCCAATCCCATCCGATAATTACTTCTTCTAGATACTTGAATCTCTAAAAATTACTTTCGGGAGCATCCTCGACCTTGGTTTCTACCTTATTCTTCCCCTTTTCTCCCGCCTCTAGATGCTTTCCTCGGTGCCATGATAAGAAAAAGTTCTTACTTTTTCCTCTGTCAAGCAAGCTCCCGTGCCTAGCTCGAAACCGTGTGCCCTAGGTCAAAACCACGTTCCCTAGATCCTTCTCAACCCCGGCGCTTTATTTCTTCTCTTTGCATGCTTCTGCTTTGCTCAAACCCTTCTCGAATGGAAATGCAAGCCAATTATATGCACAAATCTACTCTCCTAGCATATTTTCACATCTCTCTGCACCTCGACGTGTTTTGCTCGGTTTGGTCGCAACTAGCTCACTCAAATACTTGTGATCGCAAAGGTAGAAATGAACCCACACCACATCTTAATATAGAGTTAGAAAAATTTATCACATTTATTGCTCCTTTACCTACCACCGATCCTCTCATTAATTGACCATTTTCCCAATTTTCACACGATACACCTATGCACCACTGCTATAACCTTCTAACATGCCTTCCTACCTTTTGACTACAGACCTCCTTCTACATGCTTCCATGTGCTGATGTACCTCCACCACTGTGCCTTCCTCTAGTAGTTTTTACGATTGCAACTTACCTCATGTTATACTTTGTTCATTCATTTGTTTCCAGCTATGGTCTTCTTTAGGAGCAATTTTCTTTCTAGCAACACCTTTCCATACTATCTACACCTTTTAACAAGAGGAATCACTTGTAATAATATTTTCTTATGTGTATCCATGTTTGAATGACAACAACCTAACACCAAGGGTATGTGCAGTCCTCTATGCATAAAACACTTCAGATTGTGATCAACTTCTAGCACAAAAACGCGCTTATTACATAGAACACTAAACTAAATTGACAAAGCATATCGACGAAGAAGGAAACACATTAAATGAACTACAGTAAGGTAAATCTATACTAAATGGAAATACTACCTTATTACAAACACTAAGAAGGATTATTTATAGAAGGGCTTCAACCTACTCCCGTTTAAGTAATCGAGTAACCGTGTTCCATCAAGCACCTCTAACTGAAAGTTCCTGATTCAAGTATGTGAGTGATAACATACGGTCCCAACCAATGCACCTTAAGCTTTCTTGGGTGGCGTAAAAACTTTGAATCATAAATAAGCACCATCTACCCAACCTTAAGCTTCTTGTCCGTGATGTGTTTGTCATGCCATGCCTTCTATCTGGCCTTTTCCTACTTTTGACTCTAACGTGCTATAACATGTCTCTCATCTAGCTCTATTAAGTTGACAATTATTTCTTCCTATATTTTCTCATCACCTAGACATCCAGCGTGCGCAATACGTAAAAAAGTAACATAAATTCTATGGGAAGAATCTTCCACGCCAAACACCAACTGAAAGGGTGTGGCCTTATTCAACCTTTTGTAGGTTGTTCTATATGCCTAAAATACAACAAAAGATTTATCATCCCAATCTTTCCTTCCAACATCACAATTTTTTGTCAAGGTCTGGCTCAATATCTTATTGAAGGCTTCAACAATCCCATTTACTTGAGGGTGACAGGGTGTGGTCTTATGGTGTGCAACCATAAATTCATCCAATAATATTGTGATTGTCTCATTTAAGAAATGTGTGCCCCTATGAATTTTCAACTCAACAGACATCCATACCTAGTAAGAATATTTTCCCATAAGAACCTTACTACTGTAGCGGTTGTGAAATCCTTTGTAGGTGCTACTTCTGCCCATCATGTAAGATAATATATACAAGTGATGATGTAGCATGATCTAGTTTTATTCGTGACTAGAGAAATGGGACCCATAAATTCTATTTCCCATTTTTCAAACGGATCTGCACTAGTAATAGGCCTTAAATGCATTTCATCTCTTTGCCCAAGTTTTCCAAGGCATTGACAGTGATCACACGCCTTACAATACTCCTTGCAATCCTTGTAAAAGGTTTCCCACCATAAACCAGTGAGTAGAATCTTACGTGTGGTGGCATCACCTGCATAGTGTCCACCTGCAATACTACCATGAGCTTCTTCCATGATTGTCGTGTGCTCATGCTCTAGTACACACCGACGTAATACTTCATCTCATCCTAGTTTGTATAGGTCACCACTGATCAACATGAAAGGTGTGACATGAATTGTAAGTTGTTTATTTTCCAAGGCTTTCATTCCTTCTGGCACCATACATGTGCATAAAAAGACAACAATATCTTCTAATGCTGAGGGCACATAGTTTAACTGTATAACCGTGCATTTGACATTGAATCTTCAATTGTTCTGTGCGTCCTCTCTCCTAATTGAATTCTTGATAAGTGGTCTGGGCCATAATTACTTTTACGTGGCTTTACCACGACGATAAAGTCACACTCTTGGAAGGAACCCATCAAAATATGTGCCCTCGTAAAATGAGATTATTTAACAAGTATTTAAATGCCATGTGATCTCATAGAACACAAAAGGTGTTGCTAACAAGTACTTGTCTAAACTTATGCGCAGCTGCAGATCATTGACAAGGCCTCACGTTTTGTAGTCGTATAATTTTTTTCTACAGGAGTCAAATTTCTACTAGAAAAACAGATAGGATGATCCATAATACCTTCTCCAGGATGAGATAATACTGTGCCAATAGCCATGCCAGAGGTGTCCACATGTACGTGAAAAGGTTGGTTCCATGAGGGAAAGCGCATAATAGGTGCCGTAGTAAGCTTCTCCTTCAACGCTTAAAATGCTCGCTGCTATGGTTCTCACCAATAAAATATCCCTTTACCTTTTAATAAATTTTCCAAGGGTGTGGAAATATTATCATATCCTTTGATAAATTTTCTATAATACCCTATGTGTCCCGAGAATCCATGCACCTCACTTTGACTGGTAGGATCCTCTAGACCTAAGATGACTGCAACCTTGGTTGGATCTACTAACAAACCCTCCTTAGTAGATGATATGCCCTAACAGAGTTCCAAAAGGTGTAGCAAATAGACACTTCTTGATGTTTAAAGAGATGTTTAACTGTCTACACCTCTCAAACTTTAATTGAAAATTGTCACAATGATCCTTGACAAGCCCACATATTGTCCAATCATCCAAGTAAACCTACAAGAATTTCTGAATAAAATCCTTGAATGCTTAAACCACAATACGTGAAAATACAATAGTTCAAAGGGCATCACCGTGTATGAAAAAATTCCCATTACGTGGTGAAAGTTGTCTTCTCTTGATCCTCCTTTGCAATTCTTACCTGATGATACCTAGAGAATCCATTTGTAAAAGAGTAAATTTTGCGCCCTGCAACACCTTCTAATATTTCCTTAGTGAAAGGTGTAGGAAAAGGATCAATCACACATGCAACATATAGCACCATGTAGTCCACACAAATCCTAATCCTACCATCTTTCTTTATATTGATTACCATGAGGCTAACCCACTCTGATTATTCTAGGGGCTTAATGATGCCAAATTTCAACATCTTGTCAATTTTTTCTCTAAGTTTTACATGCAGGTTAGTGTTCATCCCGTAAGGTCTCTTCCTAACCGGGAGCACACCTTGCTTTAACTTAATCTTCATCTCACCCAAAGACTCATGCACTCCCTTTAACCCATGGTAGCCCCTAGGAAATAAGTACCGAAAATCACGTAGTAACTCAATTATCTTAGCCACTTCGAATCAAACCAATAATATCCAATTATGGCCTCCTTAGGTTCAAATCTCATGTGCTAATGTTCACTTTCTTTGTCTTCATAGGTTCATATTAGGTGCGCGCCTTATTATCCACACTGCCTAATAATTTGTGCATACCCTCCGAATGATCTATGTCCAAATTTTCTACTTCTTCATCATCCACTATGTAGATCATATTTCCTTTCTCCTTCTCAAGACAAGCATGCTCAAGTAGTTTAGCATCTGTCTCATCTACTTCATCAAAATGTGCTCTTTGGTATGCCTCACCCAATAAATACCGAATGAATTCTTTAGCCTTTTCACTCTCTCCCATAGTAAATTGATCCATAACTTGTAATGCCTCTTTCACCGGAGGTTTAGTGGAGAAGTATTCAAAATTTTGGATCATTTATGTAGTCAAGTCTTGTTAATTTCAGATATCCATATGCAGCTACTCGCATAAACATACCAAATGCATGCGTAACATTGCAAGGTGAAATAAAGTTTGTGCACCCAAAACGAAGGTGGTAAAGCTTCCTACCCCTATGTCCGATTCTCTCACACTTTGCTGAACATGATGATTATCATGATATGTGCATATTTGAGTAGGCACATTGCTCCTGAGAAACTAGGTTGTTAGAGAAATTCTCACTTTATTCCATTCTATGAGATTATCCCCGTGAACCACCTACTAGCGCGATGCTATCCCACACAGGTATATACACTAACATATTTCTTCTATCTAATGAATCCTTCTACTATTGTTCCATGGCATGCAAGAATACCTCGTGGTCTCCTTCACCAAAGTGTACCAGTGGTACAAAGTTGTGGCCTAATCTCCTAACACAACGTAACTTTTTTTACGCATGCGCAGATGCACTTCTTACTTCACGCCCAACCATATCGTAAGTTCCATATGCCTAATTGTCACAGGAAATACTTGTAGTATCACTAATGGAATGTGCATCATACCACTAGAGGATTCCTTCCTTAGATGGCTCAAGTACTTCCAGATCTCGAATGGCGCACACATAAAATCTGTTAAGGTCTTCTTCACTCAAAGGTTAAACATAAGGTGCAGATTTCCCATTTGTCAAAGGGATAATAAATTGTTCTTCCTTGTTCTCAAAACTTATATACCCCTTGTTGAACTGTAGATCAACATTATTTTCATAACACCAAGGGTGCCCAAGTAGAGCTGGGAAGTTGTCCGCTTCTACAAGCGCTAAAACCTCAAAGTCCCTAATGAACTTGACCCCTTATATAGTAATGGATGCATCCTTTAAAACTCCTATTGGAGTGGACTTAGTTTGATTTTCCACAAATAATACATTATAGGATGGCTATAATGAAGGTCTTCCCATATGCACCCATGCATCTAAAGTAAGCACATTAACTTCCACACTGTGTCAATCAATATATTGCTCAGAAGCCACCCATCCACAACAACATTCAGGGTGATCTCCTTATCATAATCCAAGCTATGAGGGGAGATATTATAATATAGGATCTACTGTCCATTCTCAATACCTATGCGCAGAGTATTTCTCTTTAACCAATTCCCTAGTAATGGAATAATATTCTCCTGGTGGAACATCTTGTATACCTCTTTCAAATCATCAACATTTGATCGGAACGCCTCTCTGTTGCCTTCTTTTGCTCCAACTTCCATGACTATTACTTTAAAATTTTTAATTCACCCTAAATGTTTCTGAGCACCTCCATGGTTTCCTAATAAAACTCCTTCTGATGTGTAGGATCTGGGTATCTTGTATGTAAGACCTCCTCCCTAGTAATGGTAGGATTTTGTTGCAATGCTTCTCTAGCACGTACAAATTCAACGCATGTAGTAATTTTCATAGGTACTACCTCATGATATGGTGCCAACTTTGGAATCCATTGGTTTTCCATGGTGCACTATATTCTAACCATCCCTACGCCCTTGTTCTCCTATTTATGCTACTTGTTAAGATGCTCATATAAGTCCGGGCACTCCTCATAGTTATGATTCTTTCCACAAAAAGAACAAGTAATATTCTGAGGACATTCACACCTGTAGTGGTCAAGAGATCTACACGTATAACATGTTCCATGAGGAAAATCACCTCATCCATGACCACGGCCTCGAGCCCCGAATCCACAACAATATCCTTAGCCTTTTCCACAACCTCCTTCAAAGCACCATTTTTTCTGATTGTAGTGCCCTTGAGTGCGATCATGATATCTTGACTTAGTGATTTAAAAGAAATGAAAAAGCTATAGAGCTCAGAACGGCTTCTATACCCCTTCAGTCATAACAAAAGCAAAGCGCGCAACAAAATTAATAGAACTAGGAAGTTGTAAATCCACAAATAGACTTAACATTCAAGTAAGGTTCATGATTATACAAGATCAAAAGCATAGTAGAAACATGCAGATAATACAGAAGAAGGAGATCTTAATATAAACGTAAAGTGGTAACCTTATCATATTCATTCATAGTATTACTTATAAAACATCACAGAGTGGCAGACCACAGTCATACACCATATCTGATCCATACATGTATGCTCACAAAACAAAATTTTCATTCCCCATTCCCTCATTACATTCTTCCTATAATCATCTACCCATTTTATCCCATAGTTCTCGTAGTAATTCTACAGAGCTCCGCTACCTCACTTGTGTCTCTCTTTTTTTTTTCCAAGGGCACACATATAAATAGGCATCTGAGCTCTAACAAACTCCTCTCAACCTCCTATCTAGGCCCCAAGTGTCAAGGTGTGGGTCACCCTAGGTGCATGCCTCTCCATGTCATGATTAGCTTTTTGGATCTTCTTATCGCAAGGTATATTCCTTCCAGAGACACACCTTGTCACTAAGTGAACCTTATCCAAATGGAACACGTTCTTCATGTGTTCTGTCCAAAAGGCCGAAAATGGCTAAGTCCCAAATTGTGCTTCACGGGTGCACATGCATCCTTGGTTCTCCAAGAACCCTTTTTGAATTCTACCTCGCGCCTTCTCTTTAATTCCACATTTCTCACTCTACCTCCCTCTTCACTGCACGCCACGCGCCTTTTAAGATTTGGTAAGCTACATTAGGGTCCCAACATTACCCCACACTTCACCTGTTCTCCACCCTCGGAACCTTTTCAAAGAATGCAATACAAAAATGCAAGGCCTTGCCTTGGAAAAGAATGGAGGGAAAGAATAAAGAATGGGGGAGAGAAAGAATAGAAGGAAAACTACCTAAAGAAGAAGAAGGGGAAAATTTTGCCACAGGTCGGCCTCCAATGTATTCCAAGCACTAACTTCATCCTGCGCTCTTGTGCAAGGTCACCAACCAATGTGCTCACCTCATCAAGGTTAACCCTTCCCCTTTGTGTTAATGGTCTCCACCACCATCTCCAGTTCCTTTGCATGATCTTCCAAGGCATCCATCTTCCTCATAATGACCTTGTAGAGCTCTTTTAGCCGGGTTTTGATTGAGACTCACAGATCTCAATAGCTTCAAACTTCTTTTCCACTTCGCTAGGATCTTTTCTCACTCGGCTCTATTGCCTTTATTCTTTTCCCTGAAGTCCTTCAGCTCGCCTCATCACTGCAAGCAAGCATGCTTGTCACCTTGTCTTGATCCACGCAATGGTCATAGGTGACCCCCATGGTTTGTGGCTATATTTCACATCAGCAAGCACCTTGTTGTATTCAGCCATGAGCGATGATGACTTTCAATTTGTCCTCCTTCTCCAAGTGTGCAGCTACCTCCTCTACGCCGACTCCAAGGCCAAAGGCTACCTTTCCATGGTGAGGATCCGAGTCAAGTCCTCTAGACATTCTAGGGAGGATCCATACTTTTACGTGGGAGGGTTAAGGTCCGGTGCTTCATGATAATAGCTTGGGAGATGAGCTCCACCTTCTTGGAAACTTCACGCACTTTAGCCTTTTCCTCCTGGAAGCTCCTCTTGTAGTTGAGCATTGATTAGTTTCTCAAGGCTGAGGTCCTTTGTTAGCTTAACTACTTCTTCCTTCCTCTTCTCCAACAGTCCTCCAAGACTTTAACCCTATCATTTCTACAGAAGAGCCTAGCCTCAATTTCCATGGAGACTTTGTTGAGCATGTTACACACTTGCTCATCCGATAGTTGTTGCGTGTTTATAATGGGGTTGTCCCCTTTCCTTCGGATAACACTAGTACGCTCCTCGTTAACCTCAACTCGGCTCATCGAGGTGGGAGTCAAATGCCCATGATAGCATCTTCCTTGTGCATGGGTATCCACCCTCAGGATCAAAGGACTCCATGGTGGTGAGCTCCTTGGTGGGCACGGTACTTAAAATGCACACAAAAACTTTGTTGGGGTCATCAACATATCCCATCATTATTCTTCCCTTCCACACATTTTACTTCCCATGCGCACCCTTGGGAATAGTTACTAAAAGAGTTGGGCCTTTTGCTACCCACACTCTTCTCCCTTTGCTCTTCCTTGAATTCACCGAGCACGAGCTCCACGCTGCACTCCAACTCCTCTCGACCGACCAAGGTATTAATTATCTTCTCCGCCTCCCTTATCACTTTCTCATTCACCTCCTCCTGAGTGAGCTTGGGCATATCTAGCCCCTTAGTACTTGCCCCCTCACTCCTTTCTTCACTCTCGCACCTTCCTCCTCCCCTTGGGTGCCCTTCCTCCTTACAAAGATGAAAGCATCATTTGTATCTTCTACTCCTCTCTCCCCCAATCATGGACATCAATCGGCTCCTGATCCACCTCCAACTCTTCCTCTTCATCATCATCCTTTTTACCTATATAGGTGTTCGGGTCATCTGTATCTTCAGACTCTTGTTCTTCCATCCCCTTTTCTTCTTCCTCTGCTGAAAAACTCCGGAGTCGGGGATGTGGTCTTCTCTTCATCTGAGGGTCCTCAGGGATGGTGGCTTCACAGGTTCTGGGGTCTTCTCCCTGACCACCATTCTCTTCTTCTTCCAGACGTAGGTACTTGGCCCCGTGGTATCTACATCTTACTTCTCCACCCCTTTTTCTCTTTCTCTCTCTCCTCTCCTCCTTGCGCTTTGGCATGGGCTTCTTTCTGCCAATAGGGTCATCTGGGATGGATATCTCATTCTCCACGTACGCGCCCTTTTCAAATTTTGGCCTTATGCGCAGGTAGATCCTAGCAGCATTGCTCCCAACAATAGGTAAGGTCAAAGGCCTTACAATATGCACATCCTGTGACACATACCTTTCAACGTACATGCACTTCTCTGTCGGTAGACCAACTTCTTCTCATTTCCCGTGTGCTCTCTCGTCAAGGGTGGACAACTCAAGGTTTAATTTCTTCGATTCCTCAGATCTCGCTACCCCCACTTGGAAAAATTGGGTAGTAAATGAGAATGGGAGTTTGCACCATGGACTCCAACTTGCCATCCACCAAAATGAACCTACCAATGCAGAAGTGTTGGTAGACCGCGAACTCTACTTCTCCTTTGGTCACCATGGGGAGTTGTTCAGGATCCACCATTCAGCCCCGAATGCATTCCTAAGGCACTTATACCATTTTTCTAAGCACACCTTGTGTACCCCTATCATTGATTCACATGTGTATTTCTGAAATCTCTCCACAGGCGAGGGATCTTCAAGCAGGTACTCCCACACGAACTTGTCGATGCATCCGGCACCCCGATTTCTGAGAACACAATTGTCAATAGAATGTTTCCAAATAGGATCTTTCCTCCCTTCTCCACACTGCTTATGATTTCATCTACTATGTATTGGGAGATGTTGTATACGGTGCCTTCCGTGACCTTCCTGCAGACATTCAACCAGGGCTTGCTCACCTGGTCCACCTTTCTTGTCCATTCAGCTTGAGACAAGGTGTGTGGCCATCTTCATCACCGATCACTGATATCCGAGACGTCATAGTACCTTGATCCCTTCTTCAATTCCTGGGATGCTATGGTTTCTCTTAATTGCCTCCTCATCCTGAGGTCATCTATGAGCACATCCCCTTTATAGTTTAGGCCTGTGAAGTGTGAAATTAGTTGGGGAGTTATGCACATTTTGTGCCCTACGAAGTAGAAGAAGTCTTCATGTACGCGCATCATCAACCATTGGTACAAGCACTCAGGCTTCCCAAAATATGGCAACTCAAAAAGTTGAGAAGCCCTACCTTCTCCATTTTCACCTTGACCACGTCATCAGAGATCGGCAAACCCATCAGTGTGTCATTTATTTGTGGGGTGCACCAGCTCCAACAGCCATTTCCTTCACGATTGTGCTTGACCGGTGATTGTAGTCAATCACGGTCATCTTCCTTATGTGGGACTCCCACTCTTGCCCTAGCAAAACCCCATCCGGGTATTGCATTTCCGAGTACCATTCTTCATTTGTATCCAAGGGTATTTCTTCTTGTTTCTTCTTTCCTTTTCCTTTACCCTTTCCCTTCTTGGATTGTTCTGCAGGTTTACCAACTAGTTTTGTGGCCATCATTTCACCCTTTGCTTTCATTCCTAGGTTATCTTGTGAGTTGTTTGAAATTTTCCTCATGCACCCCGTGCCCTAAAACACAAACCCTAATCTCATATTTTTCTCCTTCGATCACTGGTGCTTCTTCACAACGTTCCTCACACCCATGAATCACTTCTTCTCTAGTTTGTAGATCTAATGGACCGATTGCGCTTAAGTTTTTGGGATTTTCCTTCACACGAGTCAGTTCTCAAAACCCTAGCTCTGAAAGAAAATCACTCTTCTTGTTTTCGCAAAGTAAAATAATGAAATGCCCATTCTTGTATTTATAGCTTTTCCCACTTTTACGCATTTAAGGCTAGGCTACCTACCACCGTATGACAATGTTTTAATGTGGTGTTTCAAACAACACCCGACTTCAACGCTTCTCCTTACGTGCCCAATCCTTGTGTGAAAACTTTTCCACCCACACCAATCCTTCGCACGAAAATTTTCCACCCGCACCCAAAAATTTTTCACCCGCGCCCAATCCTTGCGTGAAAATTTTTCCAACCTTCTGGGCACAAACAATCCATCTTGACAAAGACTCTTACGCATGTGTTACCAACAGCCAAAAGGCACCTCTTCCATCCTCATGATTCTTGCTTTCACCTACCTCGTGTTTTTGCACTTTTTCTCCTTTTCAGACGTGGATTTCCAATGTAACCTTATTTTTCCACCTATGTCTACCTTCTTTTCTCCTAATGCATCTTTTTTCAACAGGCCAATTCAAATGGTCTACCAACCCAATCCTCCTAGCGTAATAACTCCAAGCTTCTCTTTTATCATCTCACCCCACACTAAAATGATGCGCGGTCCTCTCACGCATTCATAAGTCAAAAAGTAATAAGGTTACCAAAGCACCCAAGGTGCAAAAAAAAAACAACAACGTGAAAGGGAAATACAAGAAAGGAAAAGCATAAAAGGAAATTCTAAACTAACTCGAAAAACTACCTTATTTACAAACACCAAGAAGCATTATTTATAAGTAGGGCTTCAACCTACTCCCATCAAGTGTCCAGTAATTTTGTTCCATCCAAAGCTTAATCGCACGCACCCAATCAAGGATGTATGAAATTACATAAGGACCCAACCAATGCACCTTCAACTTTCCAGATGGCGTAGAAATTTTGAATCATATAAAATACCATCTCGCCAACCTCAAACTATTTTGTTCTTAATATGGCGGTCATGCCATGCCTTTTTTTTTTCTTCTCAGCTTGTTTGCTCCATCTTGCTAGTGAGCACCTTTCATCCAACTTTATCAATTCATCTATTCTTTCTTCCAGCGCTTGCTCATCATCCAACCCTCCTGCGCACGCTATACATAGAGATGGTAGCATGAATTCGACCGAAAAACTACTTCCACGCCGAACACCAATTGAAATGGTGTGGCCTTGTTCAATCTTTTATACGTTGTTCTGTATGCCCAAAGAACTGCTGACACCTTGTCATCCCAATCCTACCTACCCACATCACATATCTTAGTCAATGTGTGACTAAGGATTTTGTTGAATGCCTCTGCAGTCCCATTTTCCTGAGGGTGATAAGGGGTAGTCTTGTGATGGGCTACCATGAATTCTACCAATAGAATCCTGATGGTTTCATTTAAGAAGTGAGTGCCCCTATCACTTGTTAAACTTAATGGGCACCCATACCTACTGATAATGTTCTCCCACAAAAATCTAGCAGCCATGGCTATGGTGCAATCCTTAGTGGGCGCGGCCTCTCCCACCTTGTCAGATAATCAGTACAGGTAATGATATACCATGAGTTAGTCCTTCACGCAGCCGTGGGAGATTGGTCTGACAAAATCTATTGCCCATTTCTCAAAAGGTTCCATGCTGGATGGGGCACAAGGGCATCTCATCCCTTCTCCCAGGTTTTCCAAGGCACTGGAAGTGGTCACAGGCCTTGCAAAACTCAATGCAATCCTGGTGAATCATCTCCCACCATAGTCCGGGACTAGGATCTTGCACGCGGTTACATTCCCCCACATAGTGTCCTCCAAAGAATCCCACCATGGGCTTCTTCTATTATGGCCACGCATTCATGTTCTAATACACACCGCACAAAACCTCATCATGGCCCATTTTATACAAATCCCCATTGATCAACATGAAGGGCATGGCACGTATGGCTAACCTTTTCCTTTCCAAAGCATTCATCCCTTCGGGCACCACACCTTCCTTGAGAAAAACAACAATGTCTTCTAACTCCGAGGGCACGCGCCGCAACCTGAATAGTTACAGCATCCGGCATGGTTTCCTCGATACTTTGTGCATCCTCTCCCCAAATCAATCCTTGATAAATGATCCGCCCACAATTGTTCTTTCCTAGTTTTACCACCACTTTGAATTCAAATTCCTAAAATAAAAGTACCCAACGAACATATGCACCCTTGCAACACTACTTTTTGTTTACTAGATACTTCAAGGCCATATGGTCAGTGTAGAATATGAAGGGAGTCACCAGTAGATATTGTCTAAATTTGTGGAGCACGTAGATCATTGACAATGCCTCGCGCTCGGTCATTGTATAATTTTGTTCTACTGGTGTCAACTTTCTACTTACAAAACACAAGGGATGATCAACAATCCCTCTCCTAGTTGAGCAAGAATGGCTCCCATTGCTATACCAGAGGCATCCACGTGGACATGGAAAGGTTTATCCCATGATGGGAATCGTAGAATAGGTGCAGTGATAAGCCTTTCTTTTTTAGAGTGTCAAATGCCCTCTCGCGCGCCTCCCCCACCGAAAGGCACTCTTATGTCTCGAGCAATATTTCCAAAGGCACGGCGATCTTGCGTATCCCTTAATGAACTTTCTGTAGTACCCAATGTGTCCAAGAAATCCATGCACATGGTGCTTTGGCTGGTGGGCTCCCCTAATCCCACAATAACTACAACTTTCACGGATCCACCAGTAAGCCCTCTTTGCATATGATATGCCCCAACAATGTTCCAAAAGGAGTTACAAAGACACATTTCTTGATGTTGAGGGAAATCCTCAACTACCGACATCTTTCAAACATCAATCTCAAGTTATCACAATGGTCCCTTACCAATCCATACACTATCCAATCATCCAAATATACTTGAAGGAACTTGTGGATGAAGTCCTTAAATGCTTGTACCACTATGCGCAAAAATACAAAGGCATTCCTCAATCCAAAGGGCATGACCATGTATGCAAAGCTTCCCACTCTGGCAAAAGTTGTCTTTTCTTGGTCTTCCTTGCAATCCTTACTTGGTGATATCCCGAGAATCCATCCGTAAAGGAATAGACCTCGCACCCAAAGCAACTCCTTCCAAAATCTCTTCAGTGAAGGGGGTGGGAAAAGGATCTATGATACAAACAACATTCAACTCCCTGTAATCCACACATATCCTAATCCACCCATCCTTCTTTATGTTGATCACCATTGGACTTATCCATTCTGATTCCTCCACAACCTCAATGATACCGGATGCTATCATTTTGTCTAGCTCTTCTTTAACCCTTACGCGCATGTTGGGATTCATCCTATAAGGCCTCTTCCTGACGGGCACACCATCTTTCAACTTTATCCTCATTTCCCCCAATGAATGGTGGATGCCTTTCAACTCATGGTATCCACGGGAATAAATCCTCAAATTCACACAAGAGATCGATGATCTTTGATACTTCCTTGTCCAACCAATAGTCCCCAATGATAGCTTCCTTGGGCTCCTTCTCCGAGCCGATGTTAACTTTCTTGGTTTTGAGTGGTTCATGATACGCACATGCACATGCATCCACACTATCAACTACCTCACACATCCCAACCGAATGGTCAACATTCAGGCTCTCCATCTCCTCTCCATCAATAACGTATACCATCTTTCCTTTCTCCTTTTCAACACACGCGCACTCAAATTGTATGTCTTCTGGTTCCTCCTCTTCAACCACGCTTCCAAGCTAGGTCCACCAAGTAAGTTTACTAATCTATCTTCCACCATGGTGCAATCCCCCAGAGTGAGGTGCTTGATAGTCTACAATGCCTCATCAACCGGTTACATGGTACTTCGGTACTCGAATGTGTGAACCAGGTCAGCCACTAATTCCTACCAATTTCCCATTTGGCGGCGAGTTTCAGAATGGATGTACCAAGCACGCACAACCTTGTAGTGTCAATACAACTTGTGCACCCAAAGGGAGGGTGGTAAAGCTTCCACGCCTTCTCCCTGCACTCTCACATGCCTCGGATGTGGGAAGAGGTGGGTCCATTGCCATTGTAATCCTTGATAGTGGTGGGGTATATTGCTTTCGAGAATCGATAAAGGAGCACAATTCTAACTTCACGCCACTCCAACAAGTTTTCACTATGCACGTGCCCACCACCTCTCACCGTGCCTATCAAAACATAACCTAAAGATACCTCATCACTCATCCTCCTCCATTGAGCTTCCATTTCTCTCAAAAAGACCTCGGGTATGCATCCCCAGAATACTTGGTTATTACCTTTCCTCCCAGGCACCGAACTATACACGCCATGGTTACCTTGGTCACCGATCCTTTCAGATGTCACCCAATCAATTCATAAGTCCCATGCACCCAATTATCGCATGCTATACTGGTAGATCACCGATGATTGAGCATCATCAAACCGATGACTCCTTCTATAGGGTGGATGGTCTCTGATCTCTTATGGAGCACACATATATTCTATCCAGGACCTCCTCTCCAAGGGGTTCAGTATAGGGTGTGGAATTTCCATCAACAAGTGGTATAATCACCCTCTCTTCCTTGTTTTCAAAGCTTATGTACCCCTTGTTAAACCAAAGATCTGCATTATTCTTATAACACCACAGGCACCCAAGTAAAGCTGGGAAATTATCTACCTCGGCAAGTGCCAAGACTTCAAAATCCCTAGTGAACTTAGTCCCCTGAATGGTAATGGTCGCATCCTTCAAGACACCTATGGGCATTGCCTTTGTCTTATTTTCCATATACAACACATTTGAAGATGGTCTGTAATGCAGTCTTCCCATTTGATGCCAGGCATCCAGAGTGAGAACATTAACCTCCACACCTATGTCAATGAGGATGTTGCTAAGCAGCCATCCATCCACTACTACGTTCAAGGTGATCTCTTTGTCATAATCAAGGCTGTGAGGTGGGAGGTTTGCATGCAGGATCTACCTTTCATGTTCTTCCCCACACGTGGTACCTTTTCTCTCAACCATGCTCCTAGCAGGGAATAATATTCTCCTACCTCAGCAGTTTACACACCTCCTTAACCTCATCCAAGTCATCCTTTGGTGCTTCTACTGGTCTTCTTTGCTCATCTTTTCTAGTTTTCTCTTTTAAGCATTGATCTCCCCTTGTAAACTTCAATTACATCCATGGTTTCCTGGTAGACTTCTTTCTAGTGAGCCGGTTTTGGATACTTCCCATGTACTACTTCTTCCCTCGAAACCAGAGGTCTCTGCCTAGGTGCTTCCCTTGCACGCACGTGACTCCACCCTTGTTGTTGTTACCATAACAGGCTCTAGTTCTGATTCACGTATTACTCACGGGAGCCATTACGCATCAGCCTTCTTAATACTCACCATGGCAATGCCCTTATCCTTCCGGTACTACTGACTCATATGTTCATATAACTCTGGGCACTCTTCATACTTATGTTTTTTTCCACACCAGAGCATTGTAGAAGATCTAGACATTCACGCTTATAATGGTCTGTGGCTCCACAATTAAAGCATGTTCCACGTGGGAACTCACTTCTTCCCCCATGGTTACCATGACCATGAAATCCTCCACAAACCCTCTTCCACGCGCACCTCCATCTCCGCACTCTTCATACCGATGTTCATCTCCTTTGAACTGACTGGCAATGCTAGTCTGGCACACACCAAGATCAATTGCCTCATGAATCTGGTCAGTCAATCAATCTACAATCCTTGGTGTCATGTGTGGTTGAGGTACATATCTTACAATAACAAGATACATTTTTATGGATCACACACTATAAAGGGGGCACCTACTTGCATCATGGTCCCCGTGACATATTTCACAATTTACCTACTACGGCACGTACCACCTTCCGAGTACATATCCCACCATTATCCTTTGTGTGCCCTTCTACATTACAATCTATGCACCACATCCCACCGTGAGTCTCTAGAACTATGTTGGCAGATAATTTCTCCAACTTTTAGCCATGGCAGCGATCTCGAGCCTCCAAATGGGCTAACACCAAAGTCAACACTACCAACTACCTCAAAGCACAAAGCAAAGCTTCCAACGCTTCACGCGGTCCATGAATGTTTTATGAGACAAAGCCCTCCTAAAGGGTGTGATCAACCCTCCGAAAACCACCGAGCATGTTGTGAAGGGTGGATATCATAAGATAGTTTAGACAATAGAGTTTTAAAAAGCATCATATTCCCGCACGCTCTCTCGCCATTCCCTCTGATTTCTTTTCGAGAGAGCCGATGCTCTTCTCTTTCAAACTCGTGTATGTGGAATTCCACCAAGAATGCATTTCTCAAAGATGGTATAATCCACAATAGTTCTGATGAGGGTCATACTTTCTATACCAACTATGCACGCATCCTTACAAGGTCATCACAAAATTGACTGCCTTTCGATCCTCGGGTCGTGATCCCCTTCACGCCATAAAGAGCTCACACTTATGCACATGCTCTATGGCATCTTCTATCCCACTGTAATCTGGTAAGTGTAGAGACATCTCAAAAAATACTTGAGGAGGTGGCTGAGGCCCTTGTCCTCCCGATCCAGTCCCTTGGTTTCCTCCGGTGTTTCCTCCTCCACCGACCCACTAGATCCTGAGCCACCAGCTCCACCACTTCCACCTCCAGATCCTCCTGTGTTAGGTACAGGGCCTGTGTTTGTCATGTCGAATGCTCCCGTCATCCCACTAAATTACACCGATAGTTTGTGAACTAGTGCCACTCCCAAATATTTCCTCCACCACTTCCTAACGCGCTTCCAAAACCAGCTATATATGTGCCTTGTCCAAACATTCCACCAAATACTGAATAGTGTGTGAAGCCATAGAAGTCCCAAATGAGAAGTTATATCTTCTAGGGGTGCCGATCGGTTGCTTCTACTGATATCAAATGGATCAACTATACTTTTCCCTCATTCAAAAAACCAAGCACCAAGGTTTGGTCACTAGGTGGGGTCAGATGCACCAACGACTCTTCTTTCTCTACGTGATGGACTCTCATCAGAAGCCACAAGGTTTTCTCTCCCACTTACCAAGATGGGGTATCACAGACTGTTCAGGGTTCCACATCCTCCACGTGAACCTCAACTCCTTTCCACCATGTCTAGCTCCATAACCCACTTGTAATCCCAACCTCACTTGTCTATCGATCTCCTTTCACGTGCTTCATTATACTTGAGCTCTCTCCCTTTCCTTTTCAGTCATTATATCAGCCATCTTTCCCCAACCTGGCTTCCTCACCAAGCACTCAGAGTGGTTTAGCCGGCCATAGGAAATGCCTCTAAACCCATGGTTACCATCAAGATTTTGATTTCCAGGGGGATAACACACATGAAAATGATCCTCTGGGCTCCCACAAAAACTCAAACTCAACAACTTCTGGACAGAATACATGGAAATTACGTATTCCAGAGTGTAGCTAGTCAATACTCCCTTCCACCAATGATCTATAGCACGGGTCCACATTAGATCAACATCTTGCAAGTTCTGATATGTTTCTTGGGTCCAAGGGTGTGACTTATAATACCACCCCGATCTAGATGTATAAGCCGAGAGCCATTCAAATAACTCTACTGGGAAACAACAGAAGAAGGTTTCATACAACTCATGATAAAGAGTGTCTTCCACCCATCTTCACGTGTGTCAAACCCAGTCCAAGATTGAATCTCTGAGTGAATTCATCCTCCGTGCTTTTAAACCAATCTTCAACACCTTCCAGGGTTATTCTCTCCATCATCACTCTTTTACATGATCATGATGTATGCCATGTTCCACTACAACTTTGAAAAGAGGTCCCAAAAATGGAACCAAGATGTAGTCATTTTTGCACCCACCAAGAACAAGGGAACCTCATGCACACGGCCTATCACCCAACGGGCACTGGGCACTCACCCGAGGCACGCGAGAGGGAGCCGAGTCTCTCTTTTATGTGAGTTTAGTGGAAGGCATACTTCATGATCTTGACTTAGTGATTTAAAAGAAATGAAAAAGCTATAGAGCTCAGAATGACTTCTATACCCCTTCAGTCATAACAAAAGCAAAGCGCACAACAATAGAATTAATAGAACTAGGAAGTTGTAAATCCACAAATAGACTTAACATTCAAGTAAGGTTCATGATTATACAAGATCAAAAGCATAGTAGAAACAGATAATAAGAAGGAGATCTTAATATAAACACATCATATTCATTCATAGTATATAAAAACAATAAAGGTACAATATATGGTAACCTTATCATATTCATTCATAGTACTTATAAAATCAACCTTATCATATTCATTCATAGCATTACTTATAAAATCATCATAGAAGGGGAGACCATAGTCATGCACCATATCTGGATCCATACATGTATGCTCACAAAACAAAATTTTCATTCCCCATTCCCTCATTACATTCTTCCTATAATCATCTACCCATTTTATCCCATAGTTCTCAGTAATTCTACAGAGCTCCGCTACCTCACTTGTGTCTCTTTTTCTTTGCCAAGGGCACATATATAAATAGGCATCTGAGCTCTAACAAACTCCTCTGTAACCTCAGATCTAGCCCCAAGTGTCAAGGTGTGGGTCACCCCAGCGCATGCCTCTCCATGTCATGATTAGCTTTTTGAAAGGTATATTCCTCCCCATGCCTAAACAAGGAAAGTAACTCCTATGATGCCATTGATGCATATGACGTGACTGACGCATATGATGCCACTAAAGGAGGAGTTACAATTCCAAATAAGGAATGTAACTCCTATGATGCACTAACACAAATGACAATGACAAATTCTATGACAAAATCTGACACTTTTCATTTGACTCCCTAAGACCTATGACTCTCGCAAGGTGAGATGAATCACCATGTGATGTGGATGATGACTAGGAAGGTCACACACACCAACACCCCCTTCATCAAAGCCGAGGTAGAGGTCATGGTAAGATAGAACAGAAAATAAGACTCCCTAGACAACTAAGAAAGATGTGTCAAATGGGGCCCGACAACTAAAGGCCTGATAAGGTGCCCATATACAAACAAAATATTTCTGAAAGAAGAAGAGGAGAAAAAGGAGGACTATATAGCCTAAAGAAGATGGGTGGTCAAACCCGACCCCAAGAAGAGACCGTAAGTGAAGAAATTTCACCTCGAAGGGCTTGGTGAATATGTATGTTTCGCATAGAAATGCTTCCGTCCGGATGAGGTTGCTTCTATCCTTTCAGTTAGATAATAAGTGAGGGAACTCGCCTGGGCCCAGAAATATGAGACTTCCTTTCAAGGTGGTCAGCCTCCCCTACTAATATGAATTAACACAAATTCTAACAAATAAGCTATTGTCCATTTACAATTTATTTACCTTGTTAGAACAATAGAGAAAAGGTTGGTCTTGGTTTTTGAATCACAAAGTGACCGATGCTCGGCCAAAGTCACCACTGTACCGATCTGATGATGATAACCGATATCTCAGGGGGGTAGTGATTTAAGGGGTTTGGTGAAGGTTGGCTATAAGATGGCTATATGATAGCTATGGTGTTTATAAGGCTCAGTAAATGACCGGGATAGGTAATGAGGTGATGGAGAAGACTCGAGAGTATGGGGGCTGTTCTTGGGGCAATGTAGGGGTAGAGGAATGTAAGTTAGATGGAGAGTGTTACCGGGTAGTGGATCTGGGAGTAGACTTGTAATTACCGTGATTCAGAAATCCAAGAAATATTATTAAAAGAACGTATAAGACTTACTTACTAGTTCCTGATGAAAAATGCAGGTTCCGGGACTGTGATGACGAAGGCAGGGTTCAAGTAGGATGATCTGACAATCCAAGATGAGCTATCTCCTCTCCTGATGCTTGGATGAGTGTCACTGGGCTCTGGTTATTCAGTTGCAGTCTTGGGCTTGATGTCCTTCTCTGCAAACTCCTCTCTTTCCTTCACTTGTCTCTGCTCAGCCAAGTAAATTCCGGATTCTTCCAATGACTTCTCGTTCAGATCAATGAAAAATCCAACCCTTGTTTTTGGTTGGGAGAGGTCATTTACAGGGAACCGATGGCGGTTACGTAACCGACGCTGGTCGAGTAGAACTGGTATCGGTCAGGTCAAAGTGGGCTATTTTTAGTAAAATAGCCAACTTTCCTCCTTTTCTCCCGAGGGATTAGTCATGGGGGCTTGGTCAAGTCATTATGAGGTTGGTTTTAGGTGCGGTGAGGAGGAGTCATTAGTCATGGTGTGGATGTAGACCAAGTTATAGGTCTTAATTAGGTTAGTTTAGGTTAGGACTAGGTCATGATGAGGTGGCGAAATGAGGTGGTAGGTATGATGAGATGTGGATTTATTAATTATAAGGTAATTAATAAATAATTGTGTAAGGTTTAGGTGATGAGGTTAGGTTGCAAATGAGATGCGGGCATAGGGGGTCGTAAGACACAAATTTGGTGTCTACATTAGCCCTCATTGTCGTGTAGCTTGTCTCAGAAAGTCCGCACTGACAATAATAAGAAGTGGTTACCCCCGTAAGGGTATAGGTAATCCCCCAAATCTATCACGATTGAGGTAGCGTGAAATCAGGATAGGGTCGATAAAGGTAAATGGTGTTGAGATGATGGTAAGATGGTGGGGTAGGTCCAAGGAAGCAGCACGCACGTTGAAATGCAAAGAGCGCGACTGTGGTACATGATTCAAGAGCAAACAAGCAATTCATAGTGCAAAGGTCGATAGTTTATCCAAACAAGGGTGATATAATCCTCGTATCCAAGGCATAGTGAAGTAGCTCCAGGGGATATAACGGTAAGGTACAGAACGTTTAGGCATGTTCGGCAAGACTCAAATGGTTGGTTTGGTTGAGATAAACGTCACGGTCTCAGGTCTAGGCAAAGTTGGTCGACCGATCAAGTCAAGTACCCTAATCATGCTAAAACACGAACAGTGAGCTCGATCAACAAAAAGCTACATGATGGGTGGATAAAATTGTAATTTGTTGGTTTTGGGTGAGGTATTTGAGTGGTGCGGCTCGGTCGGGCCGATTGATTAGTGAGGGCCATGGGGGTCGCCCGATCGATTGGTTGGGGTCGCCTTGGGGGCCAAATGGTTGGTTACATGCCTTCGGGTCGGCCAAATTGGTCGTCAGCCTCGGGGGCCTCATGGGGGCGCATTGGGTGGTCAAATGGCCTTGGGTCGGCCAAATGGTTGGTCCGCCCTCGGGTCGGGCCAAATGGTTGGTCATGCCTCGCCTTGGGTCGGGTCGCCAAATGGGTCGGTCGCGCCTCGGGGTCGCCAAATGGTTGGTCGGCCTCGGTCGCCAAATGGTTGGTCGCGCCTCGGTCGGGCCAAATGGTCGGTTACGCCTGGCCGGCCAAATGGGTCGGCCTGGCCTGGTCGGGCCAAATGGTTGGTCAAATGGTCGCCAAATGGGTCATGCGCCTCGGGTCGGCCAAATTGGTCGTCACGCGGCCTTGGGTCGGGCCAAAAATTATCGTCATGCCGTGAAGTGGGCCAATGAAGTCAACAAAGGCTTTTCAAAGAAAGGAGGGTATAGGTGATGTGGTGAGAAAGGGAGATTAGTAAATAAGGGCGTAAATTGGGGAAAGGTGGGATTAAACCGATATCGATTCTCTATGACCTAGATTTGCTAGATGACCGATACCGGTTTTTTTAGGGCATAATATAACCGATATCGGTTATAGGTCAAAACCTATAAAAAGAAAAATACGGCCTGTCATTGTCACATTGTCAATTTGAAAACCAATTTTAGTTGTTCTGAGGTGTATTAGTGAGATTGTTGAATTTGTCAGCTGAGGTGGCACTATTTGAGTGGAGAAGTGAGTGGTCGGGTAGGCCCTAAGCGAGTAGAGGCAAAGATTTGATCGGTGGAGGACCCAAAGAGAGGAGATTTAGAGCCATGGCACAACCAGGAGGAGCAGGAGGTGCTGACCAGCGACCACCACCACCTATCCCACCACGACGACGTGTCGTCGTACCGGTAGGTTCAAAACCTCTCATTATGTGAATTTAATGTTTTAAGCTAGATTTGGGTTTTGGGTAGGAATCCAAGTTTTTAATAAAATAATTAATAAATGGAAGTTGTTTGGAAAATGGAGAGGGTAGGTAGGTTAGTTAGGCTAAAACGGTAGGGTGGGTAGGTTTTTAGGGTTTTTCAATGGGTAAAAGGGGAGTAATAGGCAAAAAATGGGTCTGGGGGCCGCATGGTTTCGGCTCCATGATTATGCTGACCGATGTCGGTCACTAAGCGACCGACATCGGTCACGAATTCTTCGGGCAAGGTGGGTTTTTTGTCGACCGACTGTCGGTCGATGTCGACCGCACGCGCAATGGGAGAGATGCTGGGAGGGGACCGGTGGCGGTCATGGGTGACCGGTACACGGTCCTTAGTTAGGATTAGTTATTTTGTTGGTTTGGTTTTGTTGTGGTTTTGGGTTTTTGGTTGTTGTTTGGGTGTTGTGTTTATTATTGGGTTTTGTGTTTTGGGGGTGAAGAGGGAAGGGGTAGAGGTCGATAGGAAGGGTGATCGGGGGGGGGGAAATGGGGCGGTCAGTGTGGTTGGTGTGTTAGGATAGATTAGGTGTTGGGTATGAATGGGGAGGTGTTAAATCGGGTAGGGGCATAGTAAATGGCGAGAGAGTAGATCCGGGTGATCGTAGGGTGCGAGATAAGGAAAGGGGATATCGTAAATGTTTTAGGGTAAAATAGGTGGGTGTAGGTGTGTGTTATAGAGCTCGGGTGTGGTCGGGGGGTAAAAGGGGGTATAGAGGGTTAAAGTAGTTGTTGTTTGAAAGGGTAGGTCTAATGAAGTGGGTTATTTGTGCAGGCACGTCAGCAGCTGACTATGCGGGATCGGATGCCCCCGTTATTGAGACGGATGTGGCCACATGTGTCCGCAGCACACTGGGCCATTATGCGCGAGGTGGGACTCGGGAGTCCAAAGGGTATAGGGTCAGGAGAGGACCACAGTCTTATGGTTGCCCTCATCGAGAGATGGGATCCGGCAACCAATGTTTTCCATCTCCCGACTGGAGATGACTATTACCCTGGAGGATGTATATCGCATCCTGAGACTGCCGATCATAGGAGAGGCAGTATTCCAGGTAGATGCAGAGACGGCTATGGACAACATTCTTCATGTATTTGGGGATGCAGCCACGTTATTGACCTACCACAGCGCGAGTATTGCTTATGGCGATATGTATCGCGCCCACAGACATGAGACACGGCTTGCCATGTTGATGATGATAGGCATCACATGCTTCGCCCTCCCGACTCAGAGGGAGGCCGCTTTCCACGGCGCTGATGGGGGTGCTGCACGAGATGGTGGAGGAGCATACGTGCTATGCTTGGGCACCAGTATACCTGGTGCAGCTATACAGAGAGCTGTGGGGTTATCACCGGATGAGGCGATTCGGGATTTGTTCCACATTTCTGTTACACTGCTGGGCATATGAGCACATCATATGTATTCGACCAGTAGGGCTGCCCCAGCAGCCAGGGCCACAGGTGATATACAGGTATGGCTTTCAGAGGTGGTTGGGGGTCGTGGGCCAGCCACGAGCGGTGCTCGCAGGATGGGATGTAGCTTACTACCGTCATATGCTAGAGGGCCTGACCGCATTGGATATTGTATGGAGGCCTTACAGAGGTCATCAGCCCCGAGGAGGAGCCCGATCACAGATGCGCTGGATCCAGTATACTTTCTGGATAGCTGGACGGAGGCCGGGAGAGCATGAGCGGATACCCCTGGAGAGGGTACGACGGCAGTTGGGGCTACGACAGGATGAGCCACCTCCCTTCCCTCAGTACCGGAGGGATGATGTAGAGGCCCCACTGCCTGCACCACAGCCCGTGGACCCAGATTGGGTAGCAGAGAGGCCGGCGGATGATACCGTGGATGACGCCGGCTGCACAGGGTCATTTTTGGTATGGTGGGCAGGGGAGAGAGCAGCGAGGAGAGCACAGCCCGCACAACCAGATTTAGCGGCAAGTTATAAAGCAGAGAGGACCGCTCTGGGGACAGTGTGTTACATAGGCAGGCAGGTTGCACATGCATGTGCATGCACGATGGGTGTCCTACAGGGGCAGCTTAGCCTGCACATGTGCAATGGGTGTCCCACAAAGGCACAGCACAGTGTGTGCACACATGTGCACACCACATACACACACCACACACACAAGCACCACCACACCACCAAGACAGTAGCGGCACAGCCATGCACAGCACCACCACAGCACCAAAGACACCACCACCGCACAGTACAGATAGATACCTACAGCACAGGTGCACCTAGGGGGACAGGGCCATTATTATTAGGAGTCGGGGACCAGCCCAGCAAAGCCACTATGGTGGCACGGGCCCGTTATATGGAGGCGAGAGCGAGGCCCTGGTACTATCAGACGTCCTCGATGGTACCGGGCCGACTATCACCATATGCGGCGCACAGAGCCGAGACCTCGCGAGCCGAGATCCTGTGGGGGTGCAAATGCACACCCGGTGGGTCCGTTACAGGGAGGAGGCGAGAGGCAAAGACAGGGACCAAGCAGGGAGACAGCCGAGGGCGGAGAGAGCCGAGGTATCCTCAGCAGAGAGATAGTTTTTGTTTTTGGATATTGATAGAGACACCGGCCTCGCGAACCGGTTATGTATATAGAGGCCTCGCGTGCCCACATATGATTCTTTTATTCATTTATTCATTTTTGTTGTATATACCGGCCATGCGAGCCGAGTACGGTCAGAGAAGTTGATACCGGCCTCGCGAGCCGAGTATATTTTTGATATGAGAGACCGCCACGAGCCGAGCCGAGATTTTGACAGCTTATCGCGCTCTCGTGTGCCGGCTTTGTATTATTTTGAGATCACAGAGGCCCCTATGCAGGGCAAGTTGTATATTTGAAACCTTTGATATATATATATATATATATATATGATGATTTTGACCCACATGGTGTATATGAAATGTTTTATGTGTTTTGTCGATGGTTTGTGAAATTTAATGTATGATGAGTTTGATCCACATGGTGTATATGAAATGTTGTATGTGTTTTGTCGATGGTTTGTGAAATTTAATGTATGATGAGTTTGATCCACATGGTGTATATGAAATGTTGTATGTGTTTTGTCGATGGTTTGTTTTATTGTAGATAGATGATGTTGATGAAATTGTGATAATATATTGATGTGATTTTGATGACAAATATTGGTAATGGTGTTGTGATGCAGGAAAAAGAGGCGGGCGCCACAAAAATTTGCAAAAACGAAGAAACGGCCTAGGTTTAAGCAAAACGGGGCACATGACCGATATCGGTTATGTAACCGATGTCGGTAGCTATATGACCGATAGTGGTTATGTAACCGATATCGGTTATGCCAAAATTATATTTCCTAAAAATAGAACTGCTTGGTTGGCAACTTAAGTTCTTATTTTTAGAAGCATGCAACAAGTTAAATACGAGAATGCGACGCTGCTTGACGACTGATACAGGTAATTGCATGAGAGAATTGAGTGATAAGGAGGAAAGAGACAGGAAAAGTGAGTAAGGGCTGAGATTCAGAAGGCAGAAAGACAAGTTATATTTGAAGAGGGTGGTGAACATGGCTGAACGAGGAGAAGCATCCAGCAGGCAGAGACGAGAGGGAAGACAGGTTCCACCTCAAGCACCGCATCCCAAGAGGTAAACTGTTTGGTCAGTAATTTGATTCTCGTGATGTTTTATGAATAGGATGAGAGAGAGTAAGTGGGTAAAGATGAGAAAGAAAAGGTGATAGGCAAGGGTTTGGGATGGGGTGAGTGCTATGGGGTAGGTAAGGTGGTGGTGTTCACGTATGTTTTTAGGTATAGAGAGGAGTAAACGGCAAAATAATTATCGTAGGTGTATGTTTTTAAGCAGGTCGTATATTTTTGATAAAGGACTCGGTATCGCTTTAGAGATAACCGGTATCGTTAGTAAAACCGGTATTTGCTATCTATAACCGATATCGCATCGTAGGAGTTTCCGCAATTGAGAAAACCCGGGAGATTTGTTTTATCAATAATTATGTGTCGCTTTGATGTACGCAGCGGAAGCAGGGTTAAGGATGAATGATATCGCGCAAAGATGTTGTCACTTAATCCGAGCGGATGTAACACCAAATGAATGGGCATTGATAAATCATTTTGGGGGTTAAGTGGAATCCGCTATTATTCACGAATCGCACGTAACCATGCTATGTCATGCAGCGTTGATCGAGAGATGGAATCCGTAAAAGAATACCTTCTATCCGCCAACAGGGAGATGACAAAGACGCTGAAGATGTGTTCCGTATTTCGAGACTCCCAATTACAGAAGACCAAGATATCGCATTGCCTAGCAGCGCACATGGGGAGCGATAACAAAGATTTGGTCCATACGCACGAGATTTGACACAACGAGGTTTGACATTCACTTATGGTATAATGTATGCAGCACACCCTGAGGCAACAAGGTTGGCAGTAGTATTAATGATAGCGGTGGGGTATTATGCATTACCGAGGGCGGATGGCGGAAGATTTCCAAAAGCATTGATGAGTGTTATTTGGGAAATGATAGAAATGAGCGTGACTTTCGCATGGGCACCCGCATATCTGGCAGAGTTATACAGGGGTTTATGGGCCTGCAGGTGAAAACACAGGACGACACTGGATTGTTCATACTTATTACATTGTTGGGCCTATGAGCACATTGTTTGTGTGCGCCAATAGGCCGACCCATCGAGTCGGGAGAGACAGGAGTGCAGAGGTTGGGATTCGATGATGGGTCCGCATGCAACAAGAGGCGAGATCCTGTGCCGTGATAGATGACATCGAGTATTATAGATGTATGGGAGATGGTGACGATTGATCATGATATTTGTTGAGGCCTTACGAACTATATGGTAACAGAGAACATAGCCGAGGAGTTGAGGGGTGTAGAGCGATTGAGGTGGATCGCAGGGGCACAGCCCAGGTGAGTACGAGAGGATTCCTCTAGATCGCGTGCGGTGACAATTTGGGTTCATTCAGATATACCCCGGCTTATAGACCATACATGAGGATCGACGCGAGGCATCATTCTCACCTCCCCCCCGACACCTCCGTATGACCAAAGAGATAAAGCAGCCCGATCGTAGGGTAATGGATGCAGGAACGCGACAGAGGCTTATAGATTATGGTGGGTAAGCAGAGAGCCGCGAGGTGCACGTGAGTGCCCTGACATAGCTGTGATTACAGTGCGAGAGAGATCGTCTGCAGGATTTGGTTCACCAGCTTCAAACACAGGTGAATGAGACAACGGGATTGTTAGAGGTTTCACAGTTACGAGTGGAGAGACTAGAGGCAAGATTCCTCCACGCGAGAGGACGTATTCGTATGTTACAGAGATGTCATGGATCAAAGGGAGGAACCAATAGCAGTGGCACCTTTGAGGATGGAGAGGCCAAGTGAGGGGCGTCGACGATCACGATCACCACCTGATTCGGGAGGAGGCGCAAGGGTCTAAGTGAATTTCATAGGAATATAAGAATAAATAAGGATGCCGACCTACGCGTCGATGATAGAGAAGATGTATTTGTTGAACATCTAAATAAAACTGAAGATGTATGTTGATTTGAGTTATAATAATAAGAATGGTTGTGTTTTGAATGTTTGTTTTGAAAAATGATAAAGATGAATGTTGGCAAAAAAAAAAATACACAAAAATATGTATATTTACAACACATGATAGGTTATGGTAGGGGATGGTCGAGCTAACCTTGGGAGACCCCATGTCTCCTAAGTGCTGCCTACATAGCCCATTGCACAAAGCAAGGAGGGGCCTCAGACCGATGTAGTTCTCCCTTAGGACCAGGGAGAGGTGAATTCAGCAATTTAGGTATGGTTAGGCAATTTGTTGGTTGGTAAAAATATTGATATTGGTAGGGTAATGTTGTTGGTGTTGGTAAGGAATTGGCGATGTTGGTATAGGTATAGGTGAAGTGAAAGTTAGCCTACCCAAGTGGTAGGGAACCGTATCCTGATTAAGGTCAACACATAATCCTAGATTCGGGTAAAAGAGGGAAAAGTGTTCCGTAGTTGAAAAGAGCCAAACAAACCACATAATAACGTAGAATGAGCTTGAACCCCTAGGTACCTTGCATAGATGAGAAGTCGATAGGTGAAAAGAGTTGTATAATCACAATATATCGGTATTACGTCACGTCCCTTGAGTTTTGTTGTTTAAACAAATGGTGAGGTGAGGTGGATGGTGTAGCTGAGGCACAGAGAACTTGTTATAAAGTGAGTATCCTGACGAAAGAGAACCAAACCTAAATAGACAAGTCCATGACTCAAAAGTGCTTTTGAATGCGGCTTTTATTTTGCTGAATATAGACTGATCGATGCGGGAAGTCTACAAGGGATATGTATTTTGTTACTCTTGAGGTCTTCACGAAGCTGATCAATGCGAGAAGCTTCTGATAAAGGCTGACTGTGTATAGTTGTCCTTCAAGGGAGCAGTCTATTTATAGTAGCAGATGATGTGCGCTTTGTGTATAGCTGTCCTTCTGGGGAGCAAATATATATAAAAGCAAAGAATAGTTTGGCATATAGCTATCCTTCGAGGGAGCAGTCTATGTATAATTTTAGAGGTCTAGATGTCCGTTGGGCATAAAGCATCTAGTTTTGTAGGAAGTTTGACTCAAGAAAATCCCATAAGTGTTTAATTAAGAATGTGTCATTTTGATACTTTGAAGTCATGGACTAGACTAAAAAGGGGAAGGCATCTTTAAGGGGAGGTGATAATCAAACCATGTGAGCTTGATTTGATTTTGAGATGTAGGAAACAAAGTGTATGCGGTGGTAAATGAGCTCAAGGGACGAGCGCAAGGTAGATAAGAAGTGATATAACACTAAATTCAACAATAGAATGGTCGAAGATGCAAGGCATTAAGGGGTTCAGGCTCAGGTTTACCATTAAGCGAAGCTAAACGATAAGTGCCTGATCCATAAGTGTGAGTGATAATGTAAGGCCCAATCCAATTAGGAGCAAATTTTCCACGTTTGCTCTTTTCTAGTTTGGTTACATGTTGATTCTCTTTGAGGACAAGATCACCAACCTTAAAGGTACGCTCATGAAGTCACTTATCATAAGCACGCTTGATGCGTTTTTGATAGATTTGAAGGTGGTCAAGAGCCGTAAGACGACGCTCTCGCCAAGAAGCTCTAATTGGGCTAACCGCTCTCGGAAATCATCATGAGAATATCCCAAGAGATATTCTTGAGGAGGGTATTTGTATTTCGAGAGGCAAGACAGCCTCAGAACCATATACCAAAGAAAATGGTGTGGCATTAGTGGAGGTACGAATGCTAGTACGATAAGCCCAAAGGGCAAAGGGGATGTGATCATGCCAATTTCTTCCAGAATCATTAACAACTTTCATGAGGATTTTGGTTAGGGTTTTATTAGAAGATTCAGCTTGACCATTTGGCTTGTGGATATAGAAGGTGATGAGAAGCTAAGTTTGATACCAAAGTGGTCACAAAGGTCTTGAACAACTTATTTTTGAAAGATTTACCATTATCTCGTTATCGTGCGATGAGGAACACCAAAACGATGTATAATGTGATGGTTAATGAATTCGACGATTTTTTCTTTTTTTGGTTGAAATGAGTGGAATGGCTTCCACCCATTTAGTGTAATATTCGGTCATTGTGATTATCCAACGATGACGCTGCAAGAGGGCGGGTGAATCTCACCAATAAGGTCTAAACCCCATCAGTGAGAAAGGCCAAAGATCTCGTGCGACTGTAGCGGATGGCTAGGAGTATGTCAAGGTTGGCATGTTGTTGACACATAACACAACGCTTAACATATTCGTAGTAGCAATCATTATTAAGAGTAGGCCAATAATATCCTAGGCGAAGGATCCGCTTGGCCACGGCAAGGCCACTAAAATGTCCACCACAAATACCGCATGGATTTGCTGATGGTATAGGTGACCTCCGCACCGTTAGACATCGAAGGAGGATGCCATCAAAGCCACGTTTATAGAGGAGTCCCCCATGACGACATAACGAGAAACACTTTTAAGAAAAGCACGTTTTCCGCTACTAGTAAGGTCAAGTGGGAGAACAGAGGTCAGAAGGTAGTCGTGAAATTGGTGATACTGTGTATCCTCGCGAATTAGCAGACATTATTTATCATACAAACAACCGGGCTGAGTAAGATGGGGCAAAGAGTCATTGACCAAGACGAATATGTCGAGTCACTGGGTGAGGCAGAATTTGCGAGGCTAAGCAAGCCATAGTATCCACAAATTTGTTAGTGGAGCGGGAATGGTTTGATAGAATAACGAGTAAATAAGGTCAAAAGTGAATCCACGTAATGTTTGTACTTTTGAAGTTCCTCATTTTTACATTGGTAGATGCCCATAACTTGGTTGACTACCAATTGAGAGTCACCAAAATATTGATAGATTTGACACCTAAGTGTAACGCAACCCGAGACCCAAAACAAGGGCCTCGTATTCCACCGTATTATTAGTGCAGGGAAATCGAGCCGAAATGAAAGAGGCATAGGCTCAAACAAGAGGAATGAGAACAACGCCGGCTCCTCCGCCACGCTGGCATTTGATCCATCAAGAAGAGGGTCATTGATACGACTCCTCCCCGAGTGAAAGAGTGGTGATGAGTTCGCTGGGAAATTAAAATTGCAAATTGTTCCCTGTAAAGGGGCCTCCGCGAGTTGGTCTGCAATAGTTTGTCCTTTGATTGACTTCTGGTGTATAAATTCAAGGTCGAGGTCAGCGAGGAGCATAAGCCATCGGGCGATGCGTTGGTTTAGATGTGGTTTGGCATACATATAATGAATGGGGTCCGTGTTGGTGATGACAAAAGTTTTGTGATTCAGGAGGTAGTGTCGAGTTTGGTGGCTACGAATGATAGGGCTAGGCACAATTTTTCTACATGTGTATACCTAGTCTCGTAATCCACGAGAGTACGACTTATATAATAAATGGCTTGTTCTCGATGTTCAGAGTCACGATGTGCGAGCATGGCTCCTACAAAGATGGTCAAAGGGCAAGGTAAAGGTAAAGGTAGAAAGGGCGATCGTCCCGAGGTGGGATAAGCACCGGTGGCTCGTAAGAGATAGGCTTTGAGAGCCTCAAAGGCTTGGTGGCACTTCTTCGCTCCATCAAAGGCAATGTCCTTTTTAAGAAGGTGATGGAAAGGTCGACATCGATCCGAGAGTTGGGAGATGAAACGCCGATAGATCGAGTTTACCTTGCAAACTACGCAATTGTTCGAGGTTTTTGGGTGGGGGCATTTCTAGGATAGCTTTGACTTTAGATGGATCGACCTCGATGCCACGCAAAGAGACGATAAAACCAAGAAGTTTTCCTCAAAGGACACCAAAGACACATTTCTTTGGTCAAGACGAACACAATATCAGAACAAATCGAAAATAATGGTTAAAACATCGAGATGTTCACCGCGATGTTTAGATTTGCCAAGAAGATCATCGACATAATCTTCAAGGATAGTGTGCATAATGTCATGAAAATGTAAGTCATAGCCCACCGATAGGTCGCACCAAAGATTCTTAAGGCCAAACGGCATGACACGATAATGTAAGGTTCCCAAGGAGTTATGAAGGTAGTTTTATGTTGATCGGCCGGGCTACCAAAATTTGATCAGATCCCGAGAAGCCATCCATGAGAGAAAGCATCTCATGACGGCAGTGAGATCAACAAGTTGATCAATACTTGGTAGGGGGAAGTCATCCTTTGGGCAAGCGAGATTAAGGTCCCGGAAATCCATACATATCCGAAGTCCCCCCGTTGCTTTAGTGACAGGTACGATGTTAGAAATCCATTGAGGATAGTCAATAGGTAAAATGAAGGAAACAGAAAGGAGTCGTTGAAGTTCTTCTTTGACCAAGAGGGCAATGCGTGGATGCATTTTTCTCAGTTTCTATTTAACTGGTTTGGAATCGGGTTTCAGGGTAATGTTATGGACAAGCAATGTCGATCAATCCCGCATGTCAGCAGAGGGACCAAGCGAAAGCTTGGTCATGCAGGTACGAGAAAGGTAGTAAAGGCGGCTTGTTCGATGCGTTAAGGGATTGTCCGATCTTCACAATGTGAGGATCATCCTCTCGTGTGATGTTGATTTCTATAGTCGACTCATTCAACATGGTTTGAGTTTCGACGGTAAGGCGTTGAATATAAGAGTCGTCCGCACCAAGGTAAGTGAGGATGGAGTCGCCATCCCGCACTCAACAACATTAATCAAGGTGAATCCTCTTCGATCATGTCCGGATACGTAAGGGAAGAGAAGATGGGTCCTCATTATCGCGTTGATAAGTGAGAGGACCCAGAAGATAGCATTTATGAAAAAAAAAAAAGTTAGAGGGATAGATTCAGTGGTCTATCGACTCAGGGGTGACGATGGCAAAATGGGTGATGATGGTTCGGTAGGGGTGACGCCCTCATCTTCCGTAATACAACCGACACGAGGTTCTTTCTGGTGTAAGTGTTTCAGAAATCCGAGACCACTACGATCATTGTGCTTGCGTGTAGTCACGGAATGATCAGTATGTCGGCCTTGTTCATAAAGACCAAAACCAAAGCCTTTCCAAGCACAATGAGTCAAGAAGGTGAGGGAGAAACGACGATTTGTCAAGTATTGAAAATCGGATTGGAAGGGAACCACACCAAGAGGAGGTTCAGGGGTAACGGAGGATGCGTCGACACCCCCATACGTTAGGTTGGTGCGGCAATTAGGTGGTCCGTAAGAGATTACCTCCCCCACGCGACGGTCGTAGGTAGGATGCGCATGTAACTGTCCGTACTCCTGCGGGGTATGGAAAGAGCTAACGTTATATAGGTGATACTCCCCCAGCGTAAGGCATTGAAAAACATCTACTAAGGGGTCTGAGGTTGGGATTTTGTCTGCGGGAAAGGAAGTGGTATTTGCAACGGTGGTTTCATTGGTCGAAGGCGTAGGTGCGGGTTGAGGTGGATGGTCGAGGTGCGGTCAAGTGGATGGTCAGGGTTGATGAATGGGTGTCTTGACCGGTACAAGCACATCATTAGGGCGATATAACATATTAGCAGTTTTTCAAGGGGGAGGATCAGCTTTTACTGGTGTAGGACTTCCCTCGTACTCAAATTTTATGCATCTATGTAAGTGGAGGGAACGCATCCCATAGCCCGATCCAAGGGCGGCCTAACAACATATTGTATCGAACTCTCCCTCAAGGACATAGAAGAGTTCGGGTAAAGTACGTGGTCCTACACGAATGTTAAGGATCACGGTGCCTAAGGTAGAAGTAATAGATCATCAATGACCGCAACATGATGGGGTCAGCACACATGCAAATGTAAGGGATATTCATTTGTTGGAAGGCTTTCAAGAGATGATGTTTAGGCTAAGACCCCAATCAATCATAACACGATGTACCCGAATGTCCCGACATAAGTCCGAGATGAAAAGAGCAGGTCGATCTTCTCGCACCAAAGTCGACAATTTCGCCTTCGAGAAACCGACAAAGAGCGGCTTGCAGCATGAGACAGAAGTGGTCAGAGATAGGTTGTTTGGTGAGCGAAGCAACGTGATTGGGTGTTAGAATGGAGGTAACAGCAAAGGTTTCATTAGGTAAGACCTCTATCCTCAAGGGGATTTCAACGAGAGCTTGTCGATGAGATTCGTAAGTTTGAATGAGATCGCAAAGGTCATTTTTACAGTGATCGGTGAAGCTGTTTGATCATGGTACGGTGGGCAACTCCATCGAGACGGGGTAGGCAGTCCCACGAATAACCACTTTAGGTGGTGGTGCGATCGGGATGGCGGACGGAGAAAGAGAGGCCGCAGTGTGCTTCTTTTTAGCTTTCTCATTGTTTTTCTCCCTCGAGTGGCAACACTAATCATGTTGATCTCAGAACACGAGAGGAGGAAGATGGTAGGGATAAGTCATGGTCTTCGAGAGGTGGGGTCAGAATAATGATAGATCTTGGTGAAGGGGACAGTGGTATAGAGAGGAGATCAAGCTAAAGGTTTCTCCCTTCGTAAGTTGTCTTTTTAACCTTTCTATCTCGAGAGAGGTGACTCGATGAAGTATGGCTTTCAACGCTTTACATCCCTCTCTACATCATGTCCTGTGTGTGGTGGTAAGCGCAGATTTTAGACTCATCATAACCTATAGGTCGAGGTTTAGATGGATCATAAGGTCTAAGTGGGGGTAGGGAAATGGTCGCATTCTCCACCAACATAGCAAGGATTTTGGCGTAAGACCCTTTGAGTGGGTCAAAGTCAGAGGAAGATGAGGCTATTGACTGGGTAGTTTTTGGTAATGACGGGGTATGGTTGATTTGTATGGGTGGCGGTTTAGCCAAGGGGTTTTGATAATGGGATTTAACTAAACGTGGCTTCTTTGGCGCAGGTTATGTTTATGTTTAATGTTAGATGATGAGGCCACGATGATGTGGTATCGTAAAACAACCACGAGAGCAATAGGAGTGACAAAAACAAATCTTTTGATGATGGAATTTGTTTAGGGTTGATAGGCGGACAGATACGCGGGGCGACGGTGGTGTTGATATACCCTCGATCTCTCGTATGGGTGCGTATATGGCGAGGTCGCTTTTAAAGAAAACGCAGGAGGTATGATATATCGATGCAAGGTGGAGGGGATGAGGTCCCAATATGGAAGGTAGGTGTGACGACGATGGTTTTAGTTGTGATAGAGGCATAGGTTGAGGAGATTGAGTCTGTCTCCTAAGTGGATGGACGGCTTTATTTTTGGATAAATCTAGCCGCTTAGGTGGGTGTGTTAGACTGGGTATTGGTGAGGTCCCAAGCGTAGGGGAAGATTTGGTTAGGCTAATAGAGGTGGATGAGGTATTTGGTAGAGATGAGGGGGGTGAAGATGAGGACATAGGCATTTTAAGCTTCTGTAAACACTTCGGGTATATAGTAGAGGCGTCTGGATCGGTCATCTGCATTTGAGTAGAATATGGGGTACTCAAACGTTCCCATAGGACTCGTCTATCTTCTGAGGGATGACAATCCTCACGTGTGAATAGGAACTTTTGTATGGAAGAAAGGTGGGTTGTGATTCCGGTCCACTGTGGGTGTGATACAGGGGGTAGATGAGGCACTGTATCAATGGGCGTTAAGAGGTCAACCGGTCGCTGAAAAGATTTAGGCGATGAAGAACTAATAGGTAGGAGGGCATGTTTGAGAGGATCCGTCATGATTAAAGAATTTGGTGATGTCGGTTGCAAGAGGTTTCTCGTCTAAGGATGACAAAAGAAGTGGCGAGCCTTCCTCTTGTGCAGCAAGAATGGTAGAAGGAGATGTTTGGGAAATAGATAAGTTAGATAACATCCGCTCACAGTCTTGCAAGGATGTGGTGTAAGAAGGCTCATCTGTGAGAAGAGACCTCTGGGCGGTTAATTCCTCGATGGGTAAAGGAACGGCAAGGATTTCGTCTTGTCTTGATGGTGATGAAGGGGGTTCGGGTTCCTGCGTTAGTGAAGAGGCTTGATTCAGAATTTTTTCGATAGAGGCTTTTGGCTGGGAGTCGAAGACTGCATGGATCTCATGAACACTCTCCTCGCTAAGATATCTTGGTTTATGTTACTATTAGAAGAGTGATTTGGGAATGGTTTGTTGAAAATTTTCAAATTTCAGTTAGCAGGGGCATTAGGATTATCGAGGGCTATATCCCCTGCATCAACCATTTCCTGCACTATGTTTTTCAACATCTTGCAGTTTTCATGACTGTGTCCCTTTACGCGGTGAAAGTTACGTGTCATTTTCTTTGTACCAAGAAGGTATAATGGCGGGTGGAATCAAACCCGAGTGAGGTTTAACAGGAGGTAAGGTAATAGCTCCCGCTTTAAGCAATTTTTCCAATATCACACCATAAGTTTCTCCCAAGGGAGTGTAATTGATGGGCTCAGCTTTATACTTATAGGTGGTTTTTGGTGGGGTATTGGACGGTGGTTGGATTTGACCATCACCGCGCACAGCTCCTTTTGATTTCAAGCAACATGTGTGAGGATCGGTGGTGTTAGGTTTGTTGGTGGAATCTTGGGTCCGAAATTAGGGGTTTTTGTTACGCAACCGCAATTTCTCTTCCTCTAAGGCTCGAATCTCTAGTTTTCGAGCCATAGTAAAGGCCTCACAAATGTGCGGAAAGTTTGAATTTGAGGGTAGGAGAGATGTGCTTAGCGCAGCCCGCGTAAAAAGTTTGATAAGTTCGGCCCGAGGCAAGGCATACGTAAGTAAGTTGGTTGATAAGGCCCCGCCATCGTCCAAACGAAATCTGCGATAGATTCGCCTTCAAATTGTCGATGGCATAGAGGTCGGTGATAGATACTTTCTTGCAATGTTAATGGAGAAATGATCCAAGAAAGATTGGGCTAGTTGGTTAAAAGAGAAGATTGAGTGCTCAAGTTAAAGCACCGTACCACTCCAAGGCGGGTCCCGATAAGGACATGGGAAAGGTGCGAGTAAGTAAGGCATCGTCATGAGCAATTAGATAAAGAGTATGTCTAAATGAGCGCAAGTGTTGTTGAGGATCCTCCTTACTATTAAAACGAGTAAATTTTGGTAATTCCTATGAGGAGGATATGAATGAAGGGGGACAGATGGGTGGATAGGCTCCCACAAACTTGCTCGTATGTCGTGGCGCTACGACTTCCTCAAATGTAAGCCTCCGTATTTTGCATTTTGTCCATCATTTGTTTGATTAAATCAGTAGTTGGATGAGATGATGGTGCGGTTGTGGTAAACGGAGGCAGATTGGGCCAAGGGCCACCACTAGACAATGGTGGGGTTAAATGTTGATAAGGTATGGAGGACGAATGTGTTGAGGCGACCGAATAGGGATGTCCTATATAAGATGTTGAGGTCACCGGATACGTGTGTGGAAATGAAAAGGTGGGCGGAGCTTGAGAAGGAAAGCTCATGTGGATAGGTGGCAGAGAGCAAGTCATGAAAGGAGCAGTCTGCAAGAGAGACGAGGTAGGAGTGGTCAGTGGTAATGATATGTGGGGCCCAAGATTAACCAAAGGAAAGCCAATCTATGCCGTATGAACCCCTGAAGCCACTGGATTGGGAGACGGGGCTAAGGATGCAGAAGGCAAAGCGGAGTTATCAGAGAGAAGGAGCTAAATGAGCAGCTATACTAATAGGCATGCCAACAAGGAGTTGACCATCGGGCGTACGGTCAGGGGCATGAGACAAATAGTATTGTACAACGCTAGGATTAGCGTCCAAAATTTTTGCAAATTCCTTATCTCCTACAGGGATTTTGGGAACCTCACTGGTGTCCGTAGGGTTCCCCATAGAATGTGAAGGGGGCGATTCAGCAAAGGCACAGAGCAGGCATGTGAAACCATGGCGGCGGCTTGCTTCCGAGTGATAACAACCATGGACAAGAGTACACAGTAGGGTTTCAATCTATCAGGAACAGAAACAACCCCAGAATGTTGAAATTGGTAGGTTGCTGGTTTGTCGTGGATCAGAAAGATCAGAACCGATATCGGGTCCACTAACCGATGTCGGCTATACAGAGCCAGCCGCCGGCCACTTAACCGATGTCGGTATAATAGGACTGGTATAAGAAACTGTAAGAAGCTGCTGATTTGAGTTTTTAACAATGCTTAGTACATCTATCAAACTGCTCAAGTGATCACCGAAAACAAAGATAGACAAGAGAGAAACAAAGCTAAAAACAAGCAAGATGCACACGCAAATTAAGACTAACCCTAGGATTAGTTTTAATTATTTTGGGCTTATGCCTTAGACGCAAGGTGATGTCAATCCTAAACAAAAGACTTAGGGAAATGTCAAGTTTGTTTTGGCTTATAAGGTTACCTCAATCGGGCAAGTGAGGAATACCGCTAAAAGGGGGATGTTTGAGCATGTTGTGTTAATTATGTCGTGATTCGGATGTGTTGTGCAGCAAAGAAAGTAAGATTAATTTCTTGTCAATACCGTGGATATCACCCCCACGTGTACGACCTGTTACTTAATCTACGTTCACTAGAATTGAAAACAACACGCAAAAATGGGATGCACGTGTTTTAAACCCAAATCGAAAATGGTATTCGATGAAGCAAAGAAGATGACTTTCACTAATGCAAAGCTGGGAAAGCAAGACAAATTCTTTTACCAAATATAACAAAATATCGTGTGAAATTTTTAGAAGAAGAAAACAGCAAGTATGCTCCCTATATGAAAGCAAGCAAGAAAGAAAGAAACCCGAAATGGGTCCCACCGGCAAGCAAAAATGTTTCACACATGTAAATGCTTCCGCTCCCGGGATAGAGTCAGTTTCTATCCTTTCATTCCTTCCTGAGAAACAGATAAGGGTTAGGGCTAGGAGGAATACCTGTCAATGTTGAGATGGTGTGCGCGTACCAGAGAGAGAGATCGATCGATCAAAGAACTCCTTTTGTCTGGGAAGGACTACCTGCAAGTAAGAATACAAGACCACCAGATTCTAATTAGATAATAAGTGAGGGAACTGCCTTGGGCCCAGGAAATATGAGACTTCCTTTCGAAGGTGGTCAGTTCCCCTGCTAATATGAATTAACACAAATTCTAACAAATAAGCTATTGTCCATTTACAATTTATTTACCTTGTTAGAACAATAGAGAAAAGGTTGGTCTTGATTTTGAATCACAGTGACCGATGCCGGTCAGTGTCACCGGTACCGGTTGATGATAACCGATATCGGTAGGGGTAGTGATTTAAGGGGTTTGGTGAAGGTTGGCTATAAGATGGCTATATGATAGCTATGGTGTTTATAAGGCTGGTAAAATGACTGGGGATAGGTAATGAGGTGATGGAGAAGACTCAGAGAGTATGGGGGCTGTTCTTGGGGCAATGTAGGGGTAGAGGAATGTAAGTTAGATGGAGAGTGTTACCGGGTAGTGGATCTGGGAGTAGACTTGTAATTACCGTGATTCAGAAATCCAAGAAATATTATTAAAAGAACGTATAAGACTTACTTACTAGTTCCTGATGAAAATGCAGGTTCCGGACTGTGATGACGAAGGCAGGGTTCAAGTAGATGATCTGACAATCCAAGATGAGCTATCTCCTCTCCCGATGCTTGATGAGTGTCACTGGCTCAAGGTTATTCAAATTCAGCGCAGCCTTGGGCTTGATGTCCTTCTCTCGCAAACTCCTCTCTTTCCTTCACTTGTCTCTCGCTCACCCAAGTAAATTCCGATTCTTCCAATGACTTCTCCTTCGATCAATGAAAATCCAACCCTTGTTTTTGGTCGGGAGAGGTCATTTACAGGAACCGATGGCGGTTACGTAACCGACGGCGGCCGAGTAGAACCGGATCGGCAAAGTCAAAGTGGGCTATTTTTAGTAAAATAGCCAACTTTCCTCCTTTTCTCCCGAGGGATTAGTCATGGGGCTTGGTCAAGTCATTATGAGGTTGGTTTTAGGTGCGGAGTGAGTATGAACTCCCATATGAAGAGCATGTGAATCTCAATGTGCTTCATCCACTAACGATACTGAGATGGATTTCTACAAATCAAGATAGTGCTCATGTTGTCACAAAGAGATAATGGTAGGCCACCAAAAGTGTATGCCAAACTCACAAGATACCCCGTAACCAAACAAATTTTGTGGCAGCATTAACTACTCCCTCATGTATTACTGCTTGATGATATGGCAATGGCATTCTGCCTTCTTGCTGACCAAATGACATGACCTGAACCAAGAGTGAAAATGTAGCTCCAAACCATTTGTGTGAGTTCCACGAACATAGTGAGGGATTTGCTTTGTTGCTTTTAAATGCAGCTCATGAGGCTCCCGCATAAATATGGACATGATCCTAACAACATACGATATATCTGGTTGAGTGTGAGTAAGGTAGATCAATCTCCCCACCAATTGTCAAGAAAGGGTATTATCAACCAAGGAGGAAGAGCAATCGAAACCAACTTGACCCTGAGAAAGGAAAGGAGTAGGTGAGGACTTGCAATCGACATGTGAAACCTAGCAAGCAAATCAAGAGAGTACATAGGCTACGAGATTATAATTCCCAAGTCGATTATTAAATTTGGATCCCAAGAAAGTAATGAAGCAATCTAAGTCGAGACATGGAGAACTTATTGGCCAAGGAGATCTTCACATAATCAATGAATCAACAAGTCATCAACATGGAGAACAAGAATAAACATGGATTCATCCTGCCACAGTATATACACATTTAGGTCAGAGTGACACTAAGTGAATCATGATGCGAGGTAAAAGGAGTCTATCTTGGCATACCAAGCCCGAGGGGCTTGTTTAAGGCCATAGAGAGACTTATTTAACTTGCAAATGAGGGATGGATCATGGACATAACCCGGAGGTTATTCCATATAGATATCTTCCTCTAGGTCCCCATGAAGGAAGGCACTCTTAACGTCCATTTGGTGGACTTCCCATCTATTAGTGGCAGCAATGGCAAGGGTCAGTCGAATGGAATTCATCTTCACAATCAAGAAATGGTTTCGAGAAATCAACCCCATCTACTCCTGGGAGAAACCCTTAGCTACAAGTCATGCTTTATAATTCTCGACTTCTCCATTGGCTCAATACTTTGTTCAATATATCCACCTACATTGAATTATTTTTCTTCCTTTCAGAAGATGGGTAAGATCCCAAGTGTCATTCTTTATGAGTGAGGAGTAATTATCATCGATAGTAGAATCCCCTCATGAATCCTGTAAGCTTCCCTGAAAGATGGTGGATCAAGCGAGGTGACGAAGGAGTGGGGCCAATGAAACTCGAGTGAATACGTCTCTCATTTGAAGGATCTCTAACTAAATCTCTAGCACTCTGTAAAGTTTTCCTAGCCCAAAGAGGTCCCAAAGGTTCAAGCTCAGAGTCAGAAGATTCTTCACTTGAGTGAGAAGGGATATAGTCCTCATCATCACTAGTGTCAGAATCATAAGACTCAAAAGTTTGAGGATCAGGAGGAGTAGGGAGAGGAGGAAATCACTCAAAAACATTATCATCTGATGAGTCAGAATCTGAATTAGTGGGCAAAAGAACCTCAGTGGAAGTAATATTCAAGGATGACTAATCAAAATTCACACTCTTAATAAAGAGCTCATGGGTTGTAGGGTTCAACAATGGATATCCCTTCACGCCATCAGGATACCCCACAAAGATACAAGGTTTGGATTGTGGATCCAATGCCTTACGTTTCTTCTTGGGAATCTGAGCCATAGCCTTGGATCTAAAGACTCAAAAGCGCTCAACATTAGGATTGTGTCCAAACCAGGCTTTAAAGGGTGTCATTTCTCTTACTACCTTATGTGGAACATGATTTTGAATGTAACAAGCACAATTCACTACTTCAAATAATACTACGGAGGAAGAGACTTGAGTGAACCATACAAGTAGCCATCTCCTTTAGAAAATGGTTCTTTCTTTCTACAACTCCATTTTGGGAAGGGCTATAAGCAATCGTACGTTGCAAATCAATACCCTCGAATGTAGAAATCCTCAAACCTATTGCTCACATACTCACCTCCATTGTCGTTCGAAGAACCTTGATAAACCATTCCTCTCGCTTTCTCAAAGAAGAGCCTTAAAGTTCAAAATGCTTAAAGACTTCATACTTAAGCATACGAAAATATACCCAAGTATAATGTGAAAAGTTATCAATGAAGGTTAGTATATATAGAGCTCTAGTGAAAGAAGGAGATGGAAACATGCCGTAAACATCACTATGAACAAGATCCAAGGGATGAGTAGCTCTCCAGGATTTTCCTTATTAAAGTTTTTTTCAGGGTGCTTTCGAGCGTGCAACCTCACAAAGACCTTTAGAAAAATTAAATTGGGGTAACCCGCTGACCATTTAATTTTGGCTCAATTATTCAAGGTAATGATAATTTAGATTCCCAAAATTCTCATGCCATAGCTTGATAACCTCATTTTCACGAGTGAGCAAGGCATTGGCGCCGACTCGAAGAGAAGTGGAACAAGGTATATAGCCGTGAATGGTGATCCACCTTTCCTCAACCATAATGTAGTCGAGTTAAGCTCATGAATGATCACCGAGTTAGGACCAAATTCCACTCATTCCTTCACCAAGGTGGGTGATTTGGTAAACTCGATAGGATATTGGGAACACTCAACACTTGGTTAAATGTTCCACCTTCTATCTCTACCGATCCACTACTTAAACCGACACATGAGTGTCATCACCCAACTTGATTTGGGACATGCCACATGGTTCAATGCTAGAGAATTCAACCTCTAAAGAAGCCATGTGGTGCGAGGCACGAATCGATAATCTTATTTGATGATGGAGCTGATATAGCTACAAGGTCCTTACCTTTCTTCTTTTCATTTATAGACTCCTTTTCTTTTGAAGACTTGCCCTTCCGAGCATTTTGTTTAACGGATTCAGAACACTTATTTTATTCTTCTCAAGTAACTAAGTTAAGTGATCAATTTTTTTCTGAAAAATGATTCTCTTCGTACAAAATACTTACAATAGGAGAATTTACACTTTCCTTCTTCACTTTAGGCTCAAGTCAAAGTGTTAGTGTTGGGCTTAGCTAGGGTTGGATGGTCTCGGTTTCTTTCTTAGGTTGGTCCTTTGTTTCTTTCTTCTTTTCGCTTTTTCTTTCCTTTATTCACACAAGGGCATGTGACTTGGATTTTAGAGTCCCGATTTGAATGAGTTTGTCCTATTCTCAAATGAGTTGCCATGAAAAAAACGTTAAATGAGGGAACTTTCCAGTGCACTACCCAAGGTGACTTTCGTGGTATGGAAAGTTGAAATGAAGACAGATTATTCAGGACCTAACTTAGAAAGAATCAAAAATATCAATTAAGAGTCTTTCTTCTCCACTTTACATTCATTCGTAGGCCTAGTGTGGAAAAACTTTGAGAAGAAGGCCTCGCAAGTTTTCAAAGACACTAGGATTTAACCCTAGTAGTTCATTCTCCAAATCATGCACTCTCATGTCATCTTACTTCCCAAAATCACGCTCGAGCTTTGTCCATGCTCCATCAGGGTGTCGAGGAAGTTTTGATATGGAAGAGCAAGTCGGGAGAGACAGACATACAAAGAAGACCTAAGGATTCATCATAACAGTTGAACCATTTAGATCTTTTAGGTTCATCATCAAGTTCAAGTCTCTAACCCCATGGTGACATGGTATAACCCTTTACTTTGCAAAACCAATATAATTTTAGATCTCCATTCGAATAAATTAAAAGGTGTGAGCACTGTACTTTAGAGATATCCATAATGAAGAGATAGAACCAACGAAGGAAGAAGGAAGGAGAGAGAAAGGAAACAACCACCCCAGAATAATATCACACCCCGAGTTTGGAAATTTATAGTTTAGTGCATTGATTACTAATCCAACGCGATGCATGAATGAGAAAATTATCACTCACTCAGTAATCAGCGTAATAACACGCAAGAGTGGAGACAACAATCAAGGTTCATTGGGCTAAATAATTTGACACCATAAGAAAGCATAAGAATGAGGAGAAAAAAGATAAGGGGAAGAGAAGGCCTTAGTGAGAAATAGCGACTCATGTCGCAGAAAGAATCCCTTTGTCAGAAGACTATGGCGACGTGCTCACAAGTCCAAAAGCAATAAAAGGGATGAACAAGGCTCAAGATGATTCGAAATGAGCTGATACAAGCATTATAATGAAACCCCTAGAATGCAACACTTTATAAAATAGTGTGTTTACAAAATTGATAATCCCATCATCATGTGTGTGAAATTACATGTAACTTTGACTAAAGAAGTTCTCAAAACCGAGTAACGAGTCAAAAGTTATAAAAAATGATTCTCATAATCGATGGAAAACACCAATAAGCCCTACAAAAATAAAAAAAGTTCCCTAAATGCATGCAAAGGATGTCGATGTATGCTCATTGAAATGACATCAAATTTTAGATAGGGTTTATTTTTATCATGCGAGGGGGATTAGCCTTCACAACCCCTGCACCTCACCCTCTGCTTTTCAACACTCGAAGGAAGGACAATAAAACAAGTAAAATACCCAATTTTTTTACAATGCTAATGAATTAAATGTTTTTAACCTTAAAATTTTTTAAAAGGTGATTGATTTTACCAATAATCAATCCTTAAAAAAAAGGAAGGATAGGGGCCCACGTTGACCAAGCTGTTGAGTGCCAATCAAACCCACGCTGCAAGCCATGGGTCGGTTCAAGCCTCCAAGTTGTGCTAAGGTGCTGCAGATGTAACCTCCAAGTGGAATACATATTCTATGTTTCAACGCATGTGTGTCGAGGTGTAGTGGTCGCATGCGTGCAGCCAGATGAGGTTTAAGGTGTCATGAAGGATCCACGTGGATGAGGTGAGTGTAACAATCGAAACCGCTGAGAAGAGAGGAACCGGGGCAACAAAGATTGTATATCGCTGGTAGAATATGTAATGGCCGTGGGAAAGAACTCCTACAGGAAAGGTCAAAAACTTCCAGTCTAAGTGCCACAGTCACAACAAACCATGAACCGAAGGGCCAAGCAAACTCAGGTTGCACTAGTGTAGATGTAGGTGGAGACACAGGCCATGAGTCGAGGTTACAACCAAGGCACGAGAAACAAACCAACAAGAGATGATCAAGACCAATGAAGCCAATGCAAGTATCAGTTAGATCACCATAGGGGAGAACTTGAATAATCCAAAACCACGCTTTGGAGACCGCGAAAATGCCCGAGTCCAAAAAAAGCAATCAGTGGTGAGTCAATGTGGAGGCATGGGAAAATTACAGGTCGGGTGAGTATGTAACCATATAAGCCAATGGTGAATCCAAGCATGTGGGAGCATGGAGTGAGCTGAGCCCACAAATGTGTGAAACCAACACTAAGAGTGCTAAACCAAGAACATAGATCCGAGGCGAGAGGTATCAATACTCAATGCATGCAAAAAGTAATGCACGAGCAAACCAAAATGAGCCTCCAAATAAAAAAATGTGCCTGAGTAGTGGGTTCACCAATGCAAAGGTAACCTCAAGAAAAAATAAACCTACAGTCCACGTTAAAGAAGAAAAAAATGAGCTCATGAGAATAGTATCAATCACTTAACTCAAAGAACTAATAAAGCAAAGTTGAATCAAAATACCTTCAAAATTGCAACTGTTGAAACCTCAATGTGAGGTGAGAAATACAATTCCAAAGTAATAATTGAAAAAAATTGCATGAGGAAATAAGAAGAAACCAGAAGTAATAAGCAACTAATAAATGAAGAATGCACATTTTATCAAACCCAAATTTGATATACCATGAAAGAGGGATATGCGAGAACCGATGTCGAAACAATGCACCAAAATGAATTTGCACTCTGATGGTAACGTCATAGCTCCAATGCAATAAGAAAGATTCAAACAATGGAAATAATATGAAAATAAAAAAACAAGTCTCGCCATGCTCATAGATCAAAAAAAGGAAGTACAAATACGGGTGCTGTGTAACCCCCATGCCTAAATAAGGAAAGTAACTCCTATGTCCGCCACCGAGGCATATGACGTGACTCGACGATATGACACCACTAAAGAAGGAGTTAAAATTCCAAATAAGGAATGTAACTCCTATGACACACTAACGCAAATGACAATGAAAGATTCTATGACAAAATATGACACTTTTCATTTGACTCCCTAAGACCTATGACTCTCGCAAGGTGAGATGACTCACCATGTGATGTGGATGATGACTAGGTAGGTCACACCCACCAACAACTCGGCTTGCATGGATATCATACAAAAGTTTAGACAAAAGTGTTTTGAAATGGGCATCATATTCTCGAACACTCTTAGTAGTTCCCTGCTTAATATCCTTGAGCGCACTTATACTTTTCTACTCAAACTCATGGATATAAAATTCATTAAGGAAAGCATCCCGTAACACTATATAATCTACGCAAGTCTGATCAAGGTCAAAATTCCTGTACTAACTGTGTGCACATCCCTATAACGTAGTTGCAAACTGACTTTCCTTCCGCCTCAAAATCCATGACCCTTTTACACGTCATAATATCTCGCGATGATGCACATGCTCAACAACATATTCTATTCTCATACTCTAAAAGATGAAGTGACATCTCCATGTAACATATTCTAGGTTCGTGAGGACAATACCCACTAGATCTAGAACCCACTGTGGTTACCTCCGCCCTGCATCCTCTAGATCCACTAAATCTTAAGCCACATGTTCCTCCTAATCCTCCACCGCCTCAGAACCGAACCGGAGGATGCACTGCCATGTGTCCCAATAAGGGTACTAAAATGAAATCCTACCATTTGTGAGGTGGTACTATTCCTAGAGGTGAGTCCAAAATTTTATGCGCCCGAAGAGTTATGTGCCGAAGACATGTCTCTAAAAGTTACCTCCAAATAACATGGAAGACGTTTTCCCACCAGGTATGCACTTCGCTATATGATTTACCCCAAAATTTACATGATAAGTCAACTCTACCTCTTACTACTCTATACTTCCCCAAACTAGCTATCCGACTACCGGTCATGCAGTATTAGAAAATAAAAACAAAGCACAAGGGTTAGGTTACTGTAGATTCGTATGCATGCCTCGCAACCCAAATTATCTAAATGCTTGTATAGATGGGGGATTTCTAAATGCTTTTAGCTCCACGCCTCTCTACGTGAGCTCCAAATCCTTCATGAGCCATCTCTCTCCTCAATGCCATCCATTATGTAATCTAGCACTATTTTCCTAAATCTTTCACAGCGTACCTCATTTTACTTAAGACACCTTTCTTCTCTTTTCTTCTCTTCCATCAGGTCCGTCATCTTTCACCAAACTTGCATGCTGCCTCGCACATGGTGTGGTTTCGATGAGCTAGCCATCGAATTCCTCTTCCAAATTCAAGGTTACCATCAAGATTTTGATCACCAAAGGAATGCCTTGTAGATAGGTTCCCCGGGGATAACGTGAAACCTGAAACTCAACTACCTCCTAGAAAGAATAAGTGAAATTGAGTACTCCAAAATATAGCTATTCGTAACACTATGGAATCAAGTGTCCACAATGTGTGTCCAAACCATATCATCATCATAGAGGGCATGAAACTCTTCCTACATCTAGACAAGTGTGCGAAACCTCCAATTCCTTTTAGACACATAAACAACCAACCATTCATACAAATCTATTAGAAAGATATTAAAGAAATTCTCATATAAATAGTCATACAAGTTCTTCTCCACCCACATACGAAAGTGTCAAGCTTAGATCCAAGTTGAATCTCCAAGTGTTTCTTCTTCCAGATCTACTATCCACCTCAACACTTGATAAGGTCAATCGATACGTGTTCATCAATTTTAAACATCCTAAAATAAATTGAAAAGTGATCTCACAATGGTAACCAATGATGTAGCCTATAATTTACTCGTGTGAACAACCTGCATGCCGGCACATCACTCATTACTTAAGTTGAGTACTCATTCGCGCATTTAAAGGCACCATGTCCCTCTTTAGAGTCAGCTTATACATGATGTTAGCATGATGATGTTTAAAAATATTTAGATTCATAATTAGTAGTAAACTACCCTCAATGCATAAAATAGATCTAGATCTTAGATCGATGAAAGACAAACTAAACAATAACTATGATAAGATTAACCATACAAGAGACAAATTTAGTTATGTAATAATGGCATTATCCAAACAATATACTCCATCGCATTAAATATTGTAACACATGTGTTTACACTATATAAGTATCTCCATAAGTTATGTGCGTGTCCGTAGACACCCATAATTAGTGTCTTGAGCAATTTAAATACTTAAATTGCGCTAATTATCCCTTTCCTAAAAGTTGGCGGTGACATATTGTCAAAAAGTGCTCATATTCTCTTTATCGTCATTAATTAATTACAACATGCTAATTAGTTAAGTCGCCTATCCAACAAACACCCCTAATTAACGCACCTTCCGTTAATTAATCACCCTTATATCTAGACTAATTAATTATTATCAATTAATTAGCTTTCCTTAAATCAATATTTAATTGATTTAATCCTCTTCTAATAGCCTAAATCCTACTAATATTCCTATAATTAGCTTCTATAATCTTACATCAACCTATTAATTAATCACCTTAATTAATTAAAACACCTCAACTCCCATGACTTGCTAAGTATAAATTAAACCCTTCTAAAGTAAGGTTACATTTTATAAAGCAATTTATCCATTCCTAATCTTGTTTTACCTTTTATCCCACATGCAAAGGGATGAAGTGTTTCCTTTATCCATTGGGCTATTTAAGGATCCCTCCTTCTACCTTTATACCTACACCTAAACTTCTTAAGAAGACAAAAGCAAAGCATATAGAAAAATAGACTAAAAGCTTTCCTTTGTTTTCTAGAGAGTTCATCACTTGGTGAGTTAAGCCTCTTTTCTAGCCAAAAGTGCTTAGGTCATATGGGAGGTGTCAAAAGGGTCTTGTAGCCCAACTTTGATAAGCCCCCATTCCTAGGTTCTTGGAATATCAAGAGCAACCTATTTGATTATCATGGAGCTTACATAGGTTCATTCATTTATTTGTTGTTAATTAAGAGAATAGAGGATTTAGACAATTAGCATGTTAAGTTTCAAAGTTTTAATATGATAAATGTTAGTGTCTAACCTTGTTTAATTCTTATCTTGATGGTGCTTTGTATTTTGCTTAATTTTGTTAATTAAGACTACTAGGTGTTAGTCTTTATTTTCATTAGCTTAAATTAACAAATCATGCACACATTTGGGAACGCCTAAAGGGGACCTAGTCCCTTGGCATTTTAGTTTAAATTTCATTGTTTTGGCTAACTTTTGATATGCATATGTAGTAATTAATGTCCATTTTCTTGGAATTTTTGCTAATTTTATATGTGTAAGTTCTTGTTCATAGCCATAATTTTAATGGGTCATGTTGCCATTTTAAAACTAACTTGCTAAAATTTGAAGTATCATGGAGATTTGTTGTATTATTTTTCCATGTTTTGGCCATACAGGAGGGCACAGTGCACACTAATGAGCGCAAACACATTTTTGGTGGTGCACATTTTTCAAACCTCGAATCTTTGTTTATTGACCTCGCATAAGTGCACTAACCCCAATGTACATACCCTAACCAGAGCACAAGCGCATTAACTCTGGCCGCAAATTTCATTTCGTACTTCTACCTTCATTATAACTCAAAACCCGTCGATTAGCGCATACACCCTAACCTAGCACACATTGTTTTGGTGGTGCAAACACATTCCCGGGTGGCACAAGTTTTCTATCTAACTCGAGACTCTTTTAGCAAAGTGGTGGCACACACGATTTTCTTCTCGGTGGTGCACATGTGTTTCTGTAGTGGAAGCACTCCTGTGTGAATTTAAGCCTATTTTTATCAAAGGTAGCGCATACATCCTTTTTTGGTAGCACACACGCCTCTAGTGGCGCAGTACATGAAAAGCTAGAAACGCACGTAGTAGCACATACATTCTTTTGGCACACACACTTCTCGTGTGGCATAGTACACAAAAATCCAAACACATAGAGTGGCGATACACCCGAACCCGCGCACAGCATGCCAAAATAGGGGCACAGTGTTTTTTTCTTTTCAAGTTACGTGTGTGAGGTGCTAACATTCTTACAAGTTTTATCTAATTAAGTACTGCCTTTCGCAGGATGTTTTTACATACTTTTACTTGATTAGAAAACTTTGCATGTTTACTTATAGGAATAAGATCGCGATGCTCTTCCCCGCACCCCTTAGGGTGATCTTAGGAATCGAAATGATTATAAGGTCCTTTTGATGCTTGAGATTGTTAGGAATATTTGAATTGGAATTAGTTAAGTTGGTGTGTTTGAATTAAAGGGTTTTTCCATTTGATATGTTTTTGGATTTTGGAAACATCACGATGATCTTCTATCGCATCCTTGACGATCCGAGAATCGAAATGATGTTTACTCTTTTGATGGAAAACTACTAAAATCGCTATTTAGGACCAAAACACCACGCTTTTAAAGAAAGGAGGAGTTAAAAACGAAGTCAAAACTACTAAAACAATTATTATAGAGGTTGTCAAAATTTATTCAAGTAAACCACACCTAATTAAACAAGATAAAAATAACAACATATTCAAAACACTATATTGTAGGTTTCGAAAAGGGTACATCCTCTCTCCGCTCAAATGGAACATAACCCTTTGGCATAACGCCTTAAGCTACAACAATGGGGGTGGTTCTGTGAACCCCAAAGTAGTCCACGCAAGAGGGAACTCAGGGACGAAATAGAAGTGCTCCAGATCACCTACTTGACTAGTGATTCTTTATGAGATAGCAGATTGCTGGTTGTTCGTATGGTGATCCCAAGGATAGTACACGAGACGCATTAGTTTCCTACCGTTCTTGGAAGGGGACAAGAAAGCCGAGATACTCCTGTGATAGTTTGGGACTGCTTGGGTAAATCGTGTCGCTAAGAGAACTTTTGTAACACCTAGGGCGAGAGAACCACCAGAAGATATTCTTTGTCTCAGAGCCCACTTTGACCATTCTAAAACAATGTTGAGTTGTGAACCGTCTTTTCATCACCAAACGTGTGACGAAGGTTACTTTCGCTATTATTTTTTCACTTGCCTTAAGGTGAGGCAAAACTCACAAGTGAAGCCAACATTTTTCATCCCCATTTTGATCTACTTCCTTCACATTCTTTTGACACTTTGTTGATAAAAAGAAGGGTGGCTACCTTTGTGTTACTAATCGATTGTTTCTACCACTTTTTATCCATTTACTTCGACCATCCATGTTTATGGATGGGTTAGCTAAATGTATAAAGTGTGTGGATATGTATTTATATCATTAGAGCCTTTGTGATCTTGATACCCACATTAGGATCACCATCATAGTTAGGACTGATTCATCATTTTATGTCCCTTTGACATGCTACCTCGCTTGCATTGTCTTTCGACATAATTAAGATACTTATGTCACGCTTCTCAGAAACATGATCTAAGTATCTCGTATCATGGGTGTTACACTTCCCACATTTTAACACATCCTTAGTATACTTTTGACTTAGTTTGATTTCAAACATTGTCCCAAATCTCAAAGGTGTCGCTTACTTTGTTTGGCGTATTTCGATACCGCTTGACACTAATATATCACTTCCATGAAGCTTGATAGACATGTCCAATTGGTGTGGTTATGTGGCTTACATTTGTAAACTCACCCTTTAACATTTAGGTCTTTGGTAATGTTGAACTTGTCATGGTATCCTTTGATTGGGAGTCACATCTACCCTTTGTTAATATCTATACATTGTTCATTTTGAGCTTTGATGTAAATATTGACATTGTGTTGATCATCTTTTCATCGAATTGTCACTATGTAATACGCATTTTCATATGGTGTATTTCCTCATTGATTGGATTAGTGTTTCACACTTGCATGATTGTTCCTTGTGATTATTCATTCGTAAAACTTATTTTCTAGGAAAATACCTCTCGATCTCATCGAGACTGTGTGTTGTCACGATGTCTATTTTCCTCGATCTTCTTCTAAAATCATGCACACATCTCTATAATTACACAATGTCCAGCTGGTTGTCCTTATGCTACCCAAATCGACATGTCACTTCCTTCCCTTTGAAGGAGCTCCATCACACTATCTAGATCTAGACAATTGTGCTTAAAACAAGGCCAAAAATGACTCGACTATCACACGGTTCCCGATACTTACAAAAATATGGAACCTAGGTTTAGCAATTCAAATCAAAGTATTTCCATTACAACTAAACCTCGTTTGGTTCTTCGTGCTAGAGAGCCCACATGGGTAACCCGTTCCCCACCTTCATCTCATAAGTAGGTGGTATGGTTTGGACACTTTGATCCAAATTATTATTCTAGTTCCCTCTCCACTATTCTTCTAATTATAATCCAAACATTTCCTCTTCTTCCTCGAGGATTCCACCAAACATTTCCTCTTCTTATGAGGATTCCAATCCAAATATTTCCTTTGAATCTTCTCGATGATTTAGATCCAAACTACTATTCAACCAAGCTACTATGCAGTATTCACCTAATTCAACTCCTAAGTAATCTAATGTGACTCCTATGTCATGGTCCTCCCTATGTTCGTAGGAACCTCTTCATCATACATTTAATATGACTTCCTACATCACGGTCCTCCATTTCTTCAGAGACCCCTTTTATCAATCACCTCGACGACGCCTTCTTCCTTTCAAGATGCGCGTGACTCCAAATCCTCTAATCAAACATATAATACAATTCATGAATCACGGTCCTCTCTTTCTTTTCAGACCCTTGTAATTATTCATCCAATATGATTCTCAATCATGGTCCTCCTCTTCATAGACCTTCTTCATCAATCACCCCCAATAAGTCTTCCTCCTTTGAAGATTCATTTGTCTCAAAGTCATTCGAGCCAAGTATCTAAATCAAACCATGCATCACAATCTACAGACTTTAGACTTAATCCTACTAGTTTACAGATGATATACCATCATATAGGTAGGTCCACACCACCTTCTTCTACTCCCAAGACATCTAGCTACACATCTTCTTCATCCCCCCCATCATCTTCTTCTATCAATCATCATCAAACATCTTCTAAGTCTTCCACACCGAGTGAATCTCTTTCTTCCAATCAACCCCGGTGGTCGATCAACAACTCATACCAATTGATCTCTTTCGTAATGAAGAAACAATCACGGGCATTTATAGGGGCATATGAAGATATCCTTTAGTAGATTACGAAAGGATTCTCTTTAGAATTTGATGTGTCTACGATTATGAGGAAAAGGTTGATTCCTTTTATCAATAAATGGAGGAAGAGCCCTCGATCATGCAACTTGATCCTCTTATTCTTCCATCTTCACATTCTTCATTATGTGATGAAACTCTTTGGTCTTGCATTGATCCATTTCCTATCTTCTCATCACCAAATAACTCTTTGTCTATTATAATTCCTCAATCATAATCTCTTATGGGGTCAACGAGTAGCCTTTCATATTCATCTAGGTGTGGGTCACCTTCTAGTAGCCCCCTCCGCTATTTCAGGGGAATTTTTTGAGTAGTCCACTATCTTCTATTCTTAGGGCATGCCTAACTCAGCCCCTTTGTCTTCTAGGTATGGATCACCCCCTGGTAGTCCATCATCTTTCTATTCTTGGGCCACATCCTACTAGCTCATAGTCTTACATCTATGGGTCACGCCCTAGTAGCCCTTCTTCTTTCTATTCTTGGGCCACATCCTAGTAGCCCTTTCATCTTCTATCTATGGGTCACATCCTAGAGCTCCTTCTTCTCTTCTATTCTTGGGCCACATCCTAATAGCCCTTCATCTTCTATCTATGGCTCACCCCAAAGAGCCCATATTATTCAACTCTTGGACCGTATCCTTTTCATCCATCACATTATTCTTCTACCAAAGACAAGGGCAAGCCCATGGTCATTTCTCGTATCGTTCTAAATGTCCACGGCTCACTTTATTCTCCTTCTCGGGATCGCACAAGTCATGTTTAGCTTATAAGAAACCGAAATAGTTTCTTAATCAAGCTCAGTATCAAACCGCAAAGAGCCTCTATAGCTCCCAACAAATCAAACAATCTCAAAATTCTAAATCAAGCACGATTCAAGAATGCACACCAACGTAACCATCAAGTATGGAACAGAGTGTAAAACCTCTCCTGGATGGGGAATTAAATATCCTACATACGAAATCCATGTTTTAGAAAAATCACATTCATTTATTGAGTGTGAACTCACTCGATCATCGAGATCGGGATGATATCACTCGATAAACAAATGTGCCTAGTCTCCTTATCAAGGAATTCACAAAAATTGTTGTCGATCTTTACCACAGAGTGACTTTATTAGTCCCAACCTCTTAAAACTATCAAAATCTAAAAATAAAAAACAATTCAAAAATACAAAAATTAAGAAAACAAAAGAAAAATCAAAGGTACAAAGATCAAAACATCAGAATCGTGCATTATGTACAAATGGATGTTATTTCTTCCTTTCCTTCTCTTCCTCTCGCAAGTCTTCCTACCATTTTCATCCGCTCGATGATATTTTAGTTATCCTATTCACATGCATTTTGACAATGCTATCTCTATGGTATCCGCTTGACCTGGTCTTTTATCACTTGGTAAATTAAAGAATGATCGATCTCGTAGAGATCCTATCACATTCACTAACTAATAAACTTGTTACTAAGAAATTTTGACATATTTTTTTGACACTAGCGAATGTCATCATCATAATCTCTTTCACCTCCTTTTATCAAGCCATCTCAGGGTTCTTAACCCTTCATTAAACAAGAGAGCTGAAATAAGTTTTCAAAATCAAAAGAAACAAAATCAATCAAATCAAAAGCTAAAATCTACAAAGAAAAAGCAAATTGATATATTACTTCTCTTGGGGTATTTCAATAATCTCTACTACTAGGCTATGATGCCTAATCGGCAGAGAGAAATGTTGTGATTAGAATCAAATGCATCTCCGTCGGGCTATGGATGCTTGGCCGGCAAAGCAGCAGAGCAATGTACGGCTATCCTTCCACCATTCATTCACAAATCACCTCATCACCTATCAAAATAAATAATTCCTACACATCAAGGCTAGGTATCTTCACTTATTGTCTATTAAATCTTCCTTCAAGAGGTAATTAAATTTCCACGTGCACACACCGGATCTCCTATGAGTAGCAGGATTAGTATGTTACCAAGTCTTTTTTGACCTTATTCGTACTCTTACTTTTAGTCCTTATCTCATCTCATGATTTGTGCCTTTGTCTAATCACTTCTTCCCCATGAGGCTTTAAGCTACATTCATATCATTCACATTGTTCTTCTATTTTGTTTAGTAACATCCATGTGTATAAGATTACTTGTTTTCCATATTTGTGGACATGTTTGTCACCTTTCACAAAAAAAAATTTCTCCTTCCTTTCTATCATGTGATTTTAGGCCAACTTATGCTGGGGCATCCTTTGCTTCTTCCCAACACTTCAGTGGTTTACATTCACCATTATGTTGAACCTATCCATAATGGCCTTGGGTCCCGCTTTCACCTCGGTGGAAGAGTTTGCCTTTGAATACTCCCACTTTAATTGTTGGGGCATTTTGGGACATCTTCACCTTTCTCACATGCACGTGGCCTTATGCCCTCAGTACATCCTATCTATCGCTAGTGGTGGCATCCATGCTTCCTCATCTTCTTTGTACATAGTTTGTAATTTTTTCAAAAAAATAAAAACATTCAAATATGTTAAAATCATCAAAAAATTCAAATATGTTAGAAAAATCATCAAAAACATTCAAACATGTTAGAAAAATCATCAAAAACATTGAAATATGTTTTAGAAAACTTTTAAAAATTGAAAATAATCCTACAAAATATCACTGCTCTCACTTGTTCATGTGTGTGACTTGCAGATCATTTTGATCTACCTCCATCAAAAAGCTAGGCTGCTTTCTTCATCTCCGTGCACTGGGGCACAACGAGCTGCTTGGTACTATTTCATAGTGCATATTGCTTTTTCATTGACCCAACGTCTCCTCCATTATTCCCCTCACATGTATCCTTGTTTGGGGCACCATCATCAACCCTCACACACTGCATTAGGTCGCATAGGTCGTGAATCGCTTGATAATAAAAACATTACATTATGTTTTCTATATTAGGTTAGATTGTTTAATTTCTCATATTGCATTGCATTTTGTATGTTGCATGGAGTTAAGAATCTTTACTTTCTCGTATTACATTAAATTTTCAGTATGTCAGCATGGAGTTGTTATTTTTAGCAATGGACATTTGTTCATAGTATGGCTTTTCATGTCATTCTACTTTTTGTTGTATGCTTATATTTTTCACGAGGAATGATGCCATAGATATTTTGGCAATGTGATGGCACTCGGGTTGTTCCACTACAAAGGCTAGAGGCTAAGTTCTTCTCTCCACTTCTCCATTTTTCTTCTACATCACTTTCTCTCTCACCCCAAATCATCCGCTTCACCCGGCATTCCCGACCGGCCATTCTTCTATCTATTTCTCACCTTTTCGATCATCAATTGTCTCCTTCATCACCCTATCGACACTGAGGGGCATCTCTCACTTCTACTATTTTTTCTTCTACTTTTTAAAATTTCATCCGTCTACTATCTTTGAAGTGGTGTCACTTATGCCAACCCAAAGAGGGGAAAATGTAGAATAATTACCCATATATTACACCCGAGCAATTTAAATACTTAAATTGCGCTAATTATCCCCTTTCCCATAAGCAGTTAGCGAGCATATTGTCAAAAAGTACTCATATTCTCTTATCATCATTAATTAATTACAACATGCTAATTAGTTAAGTTGCCTATCCAACAAATACCCTAATTAATGACCTTCCGTTAATTAATCACCCCTTCTATCTAGACTAAGTAATTAGCTTCCTTCATTTAACCAATAAATCAATATTTAATTGATTTAATCCTCTCTCTAAAAGCCTAAATCCTACTAATATTCCTCTAATTAGCTTCTATAAGCTTACATCTACCTATTAATTAATCACTTTTGATTAATTAAAACACCCCTAACTCCCCATGACTTGTTGGGTATAAATTAAAACCATTTCTAGAGTAAGGCTACCTTATAAAGCAACCTTATCCATTCCTAATCTTGTTTTACCTTTTATCCCAAGATGCAAAAAGGATAAGTTGAGCCTTTTATCCATTAGGGCTATATAAGCATCCTCCTTACCTTTATAATTGGACCTCCCAAAACTTCTTTTCGAAGACAAAATCAAGTTAGCATATAGTGTAAATAGAGTCAAAGATTTCTCATTGTTTTCAGGGAGAGTTCACCACTTTGCAGAGTGTAAGCTCTTTCTAGTCAAAAAGTGCTTAGGGCTGGCATATGGGAGGTGGCCAAAAGGGTCTTCAGAGCTCTGAACTTTGAGGAGCCCTCATTCTTAGTGTTTCTTTGAATATCATGCAGAGCAAAACTTCTATTTGATTGTCATGTATGGAGCATATATAGGTTCAATTGTGTATTGAAATTTGTTAAGTTAATTAAGCGAATAGAGGATTTAGATAACCATGTGCTAAGTTTCAAAGTTTTATTAGGTGATAAATGTTAATAGTGTCTGACATATTGTTATTCGTATCTCTGATGGGCGCTTGTATTTTGGCTTAATTCTTGTTAATCAAGACCAATAGGTGTTAGCCTTTTATTTTCAAGCAACTTAAATGCTATTAGGCAAATCAAGGCACACAATGTCAAAACCAACAACATAATCCTCATACAATAATTCACCACCTCTCACCTCTAAACCACGCAAAACCAATACATATTTATAGGGGGAGACTTTCCTTCACCACACATGTACTTTCTAAAATAGGTCACATGCTGGGAGCAATAACTGTTTTATTATTTACAATATAGTAGGCACAACATGCAAGTGATCTAATAACAGATGTCCTATAGTTAACTCTAAGTAGAAGTTCTATTATTAGCTTAAACTATGCAAAGGTGAATGATCCGCCACTGTTCCTCAAAATACTACCGTAGCTGGATGAAAGTCTTTATCTCTATGTGTACTCCAGATGTTATTCTAAAATTTATCTCCATCTACAAAATGGCATAAGTCCTGAGCCAAAAGGGTGTTCCAAAGATAGGGTAGGTGGGGTGTAATTAATAAGGGTATGGGCATGCTTTCTTCTTGAATGGGAAGATATGGGTTTTGGAGCCTCCCATCCTTTTGTAGGTGTCATGATGGATTTTATAGGTGGTTGAGAAGATTTTGGTTTTCCTCTCTCTCTCTAAAAAAATCTTCCTATAAACTTTAAAGGGTTTTATTATTCAAAGAGTTGGTCATTTTCTCTCTATGCCCTTCTTGTTTTCATATATGGGCTTTAAGCCTTCCTCCTAAAAATTGTAATGGTAATTCTTACCTCCTATTGATGAAAATTTTCTTGTGCATATTCTTGAGCAATGAAAATCCATGTTCTATGTTAATCTCTCTAACCTCACATGATCTTGATTGTTCTTTCTTGCCTCTCATTGCTATCATGTTTTCTGTGCAAACTAATGTTTCCATTTTAGGTTTTGGTGTTGTTGTGTTTGTTTGGAAATGGTGTAATGTGTGCAATTTGGTATGTGGTGCATGACCACCCTCTCCAAGTGCATTCTTCTCCATTTTTAGACAAGGAGAGTGATTGAAACTCCTTTTCTTTATGTATCACCTCTTTTAGAGTTTGTTTTATTTCATATAAGTTTTTCTATCTTTCTCCCCTTGGAAGTTTAGTTTAGGTGTAGGTAGTATGTTTTCTTACATTAGGAGTAGTTGTGGTAGGTAGGATTAAGAAGAGAATCAGACTTCTCCGGAGGGTTATCTCAATTTGGCAAGTCCCACATCTTGAGGGATAACCCCATGTTAGGAAATCACACTAAATTCCCCATTCACAACTTGGCTATTCGAGGGGTGTTGTGATTTTTCACAAAGGATATTGTTGAGGATTTCATTTATAGAATATTATTTTCTATTGCATTACAAATGATATGGGTTAGATAATTGATGTTTTATTTTGAACTTAGTGTAAGGTTGTTTCATTTCTTTACATTTGAAGCTCCCACCATTATCTCGATATTATGGTATGGGAGTTCAAAGTGGAAAATGATTTGATTGAGGATGAAATTGGTTGTAATAATTCCAAACATATTAGTGAGAGGCATGGCTTAAACCCACTTAGTAAATTTATTTTGTGTCTTTAATGATGAAGACATGATCATTTTCAAACTGAGGAAATTTCCCAATATAACTCAATCCCCATATATTGAAGGTCCAAGAGAGATCTGATAATAGCTTGCAACTAATTTGGAGGAATGAATCAAGTCATTTTGATATTTTCAAAGTTTGCACTTTCTAGTAAAGACACAAGCATCAGATTCTAGTGTAGGCTAGTAGTAACCCATATGTAGGCACTTGTGTGTAGTATCATGACAGATATAATGGCCACCACAAGTGCCCCCATGTTATTCCTCTAAGAAAAGTGGGACCTCATATTTTTAATGCATCAAAGTATGGTACATTTGAAGTTGTGATCATAAAATATGTTGTCCTTAAGTATGTAATTTAGATCATTTTTGTAAATGTGTAATCGTGTTCGAGGATCAATATATTCTAGGTAGGTCTCGTATTGAATGAATTAAAATATATCATCATACTAAGGGTCATTCGTAAGGCCATGTGGCTCGATTTGATATAATTCCTACATGTCTCAAAGAGGTGAAGTGGATGGATTTTGATGGATTTTAATAAGAGTATCATCTTGAGAATCGTGATGTGACAAAAATTGGGTGGAATATGTGGCCACAAAATCAGCTAAGGAATTATGTTCGCATGGGATTGATTCAATTATAAATGAAGTTAAGTGTGGTATTAACTCCTAGACTAATTTATGATAAGCTTTAAGGTTTTCACTATGACATTGATATGCACCACTAACCTATCAATACACTAACTGAGAATCCCCTAAGGTGTGGAGATAGGATACTTTCTTAGCTAAAGTAAATTGTATGCCTGATATAAGAGCCTTATATTCTACAATGTTATTGGTGATTTCAAACTCAATTCGATAAGGAAGAGGGAAATCCTGACTAGAGGGATAAGTGAGTACATAGCCTGCCCCAGCTCCTTGGAGGAAACTTTTCCCATCAATGAAAAACATCCATATATCCTCATGGAGATCAATAGTGACCTCCTCCTCAATGATTGTGGCCATTGGTTTGGTTTTAGGTGGAGGAAGCACTTCATCAATGACATCAAAGGACTTTACCTCAAGATCAGTCGTAAATATATAATACTAGTTTTTATGGAAATGGTGTTGCTTATGTCATTAATGAAGAGGATGTCCTCATCGAGTAGTGCATCATAAATAGGATTAGGAACAGAGATATGGATGTGAAGCAACTAATTAATTCCCTGTGACTTGGAATTTTACCACATTTCATGTGATTATACAGAGGTAAAATTACATTAGGAGGATCATCCACTTCCCAATATGATCCATGGGGAGGATAGTGTGGGATAATAAGTTCTGCAAGGGATCTGTATAGATAATGAGGTAAGATATAGTGATGTAACTTTGTAGCTGCATAATATATGGATAGGCAAGCCCACTCAATGGATGTATATTGTGCTTCATAGTCTAGTAAGTCTTGACTTACATATTATATGGCATGATTCTCACCTTTTTGTCTTCTGTGCCAACATTGTCCCTACGAGACACAAAAGTGGAAAGATTTATATAGCAAAGGTCAATACGGAGAAGGATGTTGTAAAGTGGGTAATGAATATAGAGATTGTTTGTATTGTAAAATTCTTGTTGAAATTCCTTGGTCCATTATAGTTTGGTAGATTTTTGAAGGAGAATATTTATGGCATGAGTTTGATAGATAGTAAACTCGTGGACAAATTTTCAGATTTCCCCAATATTTTTGAGGAAATTGTGTATGTTTTTTATGGAAGATGGTCATAGCATGTTGAGGATAGATTTAATAATTACTAGGTTGACATTGATACAATGTTTAGATGATAATAATCTAGTATTTTTCCTCGTGTCACCTCAAATATGAATTTTTTGGATTAAGGTGAACCTTGTGTTTGCGAAGGCATTTTAAGGCAATGTCTAAGTCATGATTGTGATCATCATTGCGTCAATATTTGAGGATTAGATCATCAATGTATACTTTGACTATTTTATGTATGAGGTCATGAAATATGTGTGTATGGCATGTTGATATGTTGTGTTGGTGTTTTTGAGTCCAAAGGGAATCTTTACATAATAATAGGTCCCCATTTTTAGTAGTGAAGGTGGTGTTGTGTTGATCTTTGGGAGCAATTTGAATTTGGTTATACCCTGAAAACCCATCCATAAGAGATAACATTTCATACCCGTTGTGGTGTCAATGAAAATTTTGATGGAGGGTACAAGGATGTTATCCTTATGAAAATAAAGGTTAAGGTTTATAAATTCAATACAAATGCATATGGTCAACATAACATTCTTTTGAACCAAGACAATACTAGAAACCCACTCGAGATATTCTATTGTATGAAAAAAATTGTGTCTAATATTTTTATGATTTCTTTATGACATAAATCATAAATCTTAGGAGGGAACTTCCATATATTTTCCAAACAAGAGCATCTTCATGATAGGTGATGATATTGTGGGAGAAAATTTCAGGAATAATTCTAGGAATATCGACATATCCCCATGTGATTACCTCCTTATGTTTTGTAGGATGTTTATGTGACACTCATGTAAGTGAGGAAAGTAATAATTAAACATGAATACATGAGGTATCATCATCAAGCTATACACTAAGGGTTGATTCATCCAACATGGCATTTTTCTCTTAGAAATGATATGAGGCTTTAGGTAATTTGGCTTCTTCATCCTAGCTAGGATCGATAATAGCAACATAATCATCAAAGTGCATAGGTTTCTTAGAGAATTTTCCCAACTTATGATGATGTCGAGGGAGTTTATCTTCTCGGGAATATAGGAGTTCTAGAATAGCATTTTCATTGCCAAGGGTAAGGAGAGGCCCATGGTATTCTACATCAATTTCTAGTGATGCATATCATCTATCATCTCTATGTTTCCTAGATTTGGTTTTTCGTACATATAATACTTGTTATTCAAATAACTCTCCTAGTTATTTGGATAACTAATATAAATAATATGGCTCTCGGTTCCTCATTCAAGGTTACGTGCAGTCAAGATCACTTGGCACATTCCTTTGGTCACGATTTCCATGTTCACCCCTTTCTTTTCACCTCCTTTGCACCTCGCACCTACTTCAATAGGATAATTCCTTGGCCCTCTCATGCACCACGCCATTACATACTTGTGTAACGTTTTCATCTTGACCATATGTTCTCTACTCACTATTTTTCCTCTTTTCCCCATATGACACGCATGTTCCCTTCTAAACCTTCCTCCATGTGCCCTTCCCTCACACCCTCCTTTTCACCCTTCTTTGCTAGATCTTATTCTAACATACATGAGTGTGTCATGTGTAACTAGTCAAAGCATGCCAACAGTGAGACTCTTGAATTCTTGAAATAAATCGATCGAGTGACACGTGGTAGAAACAACAAATATTTGCATAGTTTTCCATCATTTCAACTTCAATCCACACGCTCCACGTGTTTTACGTGCGCACGATGACTCGACATCTTCCTCAAAGATGTATATTTTTATACAGAGCTCGAATCGGTGCATGCTTGGACTTGTCGAAAGCTTCTAACATCAATTCTGATGCTTTACTGATTCAAATTCAAATTCTTGGTGGATCTAGTAGGTGATAAATGGGAAAACTTATTTCTGAGAATTGATGAGTAGATCTGATTACTCCAACCACCTGATTTGATATGATCCACCCTCCTTTATTCTTCAACATGCCAAACAGGCTTGGGGAAGCATATTTCATAGATCTTCAGGTGGATTTGTAGGCATTGAATGCTTCTTATTGGTGGTTGTGTTTCAAATTTGAATTTTCCCTCCTTCCCTTCTTTTCGCCATGGATTCATCTATAAATACAAGAGAAAGGATCATTTTTTATGTTGGACACTCTAGATCCTTACGTGTTTCTTAAGAACTCCATACTTTCTATATTTTGAGTTATAAACCTCTAGATCGCTCTTTCGTATGGATATAGGCCTCCTTCATCATTGCTGTGATGATGTTGTGCATTTTTGGAAGTAATAGAAGCATTGTTTTGTGACTATTCTCTATCCTAACGTGTTTTCATTCCTTCTTCTTTCCTTTTCTTTTGCGTTGTGTGTTGGTTGTGCTATTTCAGGTCCCTTACAGTTCCATATTTAGTTGTGTTCCATGAGAATGATCTGGTGAATACATGTTTCACCTTGTGATACTCATGCCTAGCCTCCTTTCATGCATTTCTTTTCATTCTCACTTCAGGCAGATAGTGTTCATCCCTCTTTTCTGGTGCTATCACCTTTTAGTGTAGTTTCCTTTCATGTTACCTTGGTCCGGGGCAGTCATTAGCTTAGCTTTCCCTTTCAACAATACTCAGGGAGCAGCAACAGTAGCAGAAACAGATAAAGGAACCGGCCTTCTTCCGTAGATCCGTCCCAAGATCGTGAAGGGGTCCCAAACCTGGGAGCTAGCCCAATATTGTCGCTAAACAATCAAGTTCTTCAGATTGAGACACGGGGCGCAATTTTGATGACCAATGCCTGGGTACGCCTGGTGGGAGTGGGAAATGAAAGCTAAATTTATATTGCTAAGTTCTAGTGTGTGGAATTAGTATATCAGCCTTCGATGACCGCTTCAACATCCAGTGACTCACAACAATAGAAACTGCTTCAACATCCCCGAGCTCCTTTCATGAGAAGAGTGAATACAAGAAGAAGGTGCAAGAAATTCAAGATTATTTCAAGTTACCCCAAATTTACCCCCAAGAAGAGTTCATTCCAAAGGGCTTCCATGTGCATATCTAAAGACACCACACCCATTCAACTCCCCTCACATTTTAAAACCACATGGGCTGCTATGGCGACCAATCACCTCCATTAAAGAACTTTGCTAACTTCATTAAAGGAAGTCCTCGGTTTGCCATGTAACATGACATGCCGAATGACACACGCCAAAAATTATTCCATACTTTAGTGGTGGGAGAATCAAGGCATTCTCGTGACACATCCTCGATGTGTAAACATATGTTCTCTACCATCACACAATTTACGACAGCAAGAATTAGATACTTGCATCTCTTTTCAGCTGCAAAGCCTAAATGGTACCGAGGGCTTGAGACTTAGATCTATTTACCACCCTCCGGGATGAGCTTGAACAAATTGCAATTACTTTGAAGATAAGTCGATCACCTATCTCCGGTGGAACAAATGACAACAAAAAGGAGGACGAACAGAAGATGATTGATTTTAACATCAAATTTGTATGACTTTGGGAGATAGAATGCCCCTTGTGACGCAGACCACAACCCAAATACAGATTTTGCATATTATCTAAAGACACTGTACAACAATATCTCGCCACAGATTCAATCCATGGGAGCAGACTTACCGGGGCTGACATAATATCGCACAAGGGTAGAAACAGTTTCTATTTAGAAGGGGAAAATAGCCCTCGAACACCTATACCCTTGTTCCTAAAATTTTACAAGCACCCTAGCCTCTTTGGCTCCCTATTATTATTCCCGAGAAAAGCACACAACCTTGTCAGATTACATCCTACTTCAGCCAACCGAAAGAAGACGAAGAACTAAGACCCCTGATTAGAAATTTTCAAATAAAGTCATATCATCGAGAAAATAATATGTACAATTTATAGAGGCCTTAATCAAGCACATAGCCTGCCAGCCATCCTTGGAAGAATCAATATGGAAACCAAAGGTACACATCTAACCAATGTAATGATAAATGCTCATGCCAGTGCAACATCTGCCCTCGCAAGTTGTTCCTCTCTCTACCCTCTCTCTTCTCAAAGACCCAATGCAAGTTAGGCATTTGTTCTAGTTCAAAAAAATTTAGCATAGGAGCAAAAATGGAAGCTCTTGCAATATGCCTCACACCACATTGACAGGCACAGTTACACACACGCAAGCCATATGATCTAGATTGCTTTAACCTCGGTGACTTCAACAAGTGCACTAAATATAGAACCAAGAAGGACCAGAGAAACATCCTGATTCTAACTTGACATTCTTAGCACTGAGATTTTGGGAATTCAACTGGCCACGTAGGATATAAGTAGACCATGTGCCCAAAATGAGGACCACACTAGATACAAGAAGAGAATGCTCAAGATGGCATAGGCTACAATGCTAAAAACACAAGTAGATCAACAAAACAGAGAGATGCAACTAGGACATCCAGAGCAAAAGTACTCAAGCACCTTCCACACAAGAGATCCCCACAAAACTTCTTCTTAGGCTAAGTGCAACTCCTCCTTTGGTAGGTCAGTTTCTTTTAACTTCAGCTAAAGCCTCTATCAACATCTAATATTCAAGTAAAGGAGGTCAGTTATTCCCAATGACAATACTGTGTCTCTTCCTATCTCACATTGTAATCAAGCAATAAGGTTATAAGTGTCACAATGTGGGGATGCCCATCATTCCATTCGTATGACCTTATCAGATGAAGCTTCTTATAATCAGGCTAAGTAAGCACCTTAACTGGTCTAAAAATTGGTGTGCTTCTATCAAACATTTTCTCAAGAAGAGGAGAAATAAGTAAGTAAAATTTTCAAAACTCCACCTTTTATATGTCCTTGATTGCAAAAACACCATAATAACTGTTGTATGACAGACCAGTGTTAGTACCTCTGTTATGCCCAGAGAAGAATGATGCCTCAGGTCTTTAGGTATAACTCTTCATCTATGCTGAGTCCTGCAGAACTTGGGATGCTCAATTTTCACCAGCATTTCTAAGAATCATCAAAATCCTTGAAAGAACCTCCTTCATGGCATGTCCAAGCCTCACCACAACCCAAGGACGGTGGTCTATCACTGGATCATCTCTTTGTCCATGGAGTAATGTGGTGATAATTACCACAAAGGTGGTTATTTGTCTTTCACTCAACTAGAGAAAGCACAAAGACATGGGTTGGTATTGGGGTACCTTGTTAATGGTGCGCTGCTTGGCCATTTTCTATCATGCAGAGCAATATGTCCCATCCTCTAAGCCAACCATTAATCCAAGAGCAAGTTTCTGCACTTCCCCAATATATCCTTCTAATTCTTCACATTCTTTGATTAGTACTTAATGAGGTAAGTATATATCACCACAATTTTAATCACATAGACAAGAACTGGTCATGAATAACACTTCTACTGCCATCTCAATGAAGAATTTGTGTTGTTTAGAAAGCCTGCCATACATCTCATAAATCAACATAGGTTATACTTCATGGTCTGCACAAAAATGCGCGAGTAGGGCTGCTCATTCTCCCAAGACGAGAAATTCTTCGCCCAGAGAATGTAGCATTAAAAATGTCTCTGTTAATGTAAGGCATTACAGAGGCATCGTGCATTGGCCTTCCTCAATACCTAGAGAAATATGTTACTGGCGTATCAAGATCATAGATACAAAATTGCTAATCAGGTTTCAATAAGCACCAAGAAAAGAATAAGATTCTCAAAGCCTGATAAACATAGATTTCATATCCTCGAGAGGTTTCTTTTATGCTCTAAAGGATACATGTGGTACTAAGAAAAATGAATACAAGGAAGTCATCAAATGGCCACGTTTATTATGTTCTCTCCAGACTTAGAATTTTTCAAAGCGGAACACTCAACACATCAATATGGTGATCAACATCCATTCCAAAATAATACCAATCAAAGTGTCACACAACGACGCAAAAGATCATCTAGTTTATCCAAAATGAAGCTAAATTATCTAGCAGCGATAAATGGACTGTATGACAAATTGGCGCACCAAGTAATACAACTAAAGATAATAAGTTTCCTAGTGTATCAGTCACATTAGAGAAATGTTTAGCCCGATGAGAAAGTTCAAGTGTGAAGAAAAGATATGTGCGCGCACAAAGACCGCTCCGCCACTACAGGCATGAGAAGGAATTATTGCTTAGCAAATCTGTGTGGATGATGAAAAATAGGAATTTCATTTCTCTCTATTAAAAATAATGTTGATATATTCTATGAGTATGAAGACCCCAAAGGTTTTGATCCAAGTGTTTCTTAACACCTATCAACTCGATTTGCACTGCCCATTAGGATAGAAGTAATGAACAACAATCCAAAGATAAAACCATTATGAGAAAGGAGTTGTCCAAACCTACTGAGGCAAAAATTATTTTCCCATCTAGTACCATTGGGTCGTGAAATTCAGTTCCATCGCGTTAAGAGTAGTGAAATTAGAATGTTGATTTAGAGATTCACCAAGGCATCACTAAAGAATACCATCCTTTCGTCACTAATGGAGAAAATTCTACAACAGTTGGCTAGCGCGCAAAGATTTTAGCAATAATGTAACTGAACGAAGGCAATG